>JAHLJS010000003.1:14232906-14567041 GCA_038502445.1 Eremochloa ophiuroides | reverse complement strand
GTAATACCCCGTGGTATTACTGTTAACTAAAATGACATGTCCATCATATCATCATGTGCATTGCTTGTCATTAGGGCTAATAGTGAGATTAGCTTGTTTAACTCTTGTGTGTGCTTGAAGGAACCCTAATTGAGTTGTTATTTCTTGTTGATTTTTAATTTTTCCTAAAAACCCTAATTAAAGGCTTCAAAGTGCACTTTCTAAATTTGATCAAATCTGAGGTAGGTCCCTTAATAAAAGTTGTAGAGTTTTTAATGTAGAACAACTTCTATTTTGGGTGATTTCGAAGTTATGTTGAAAATAATTGAATTAAGCTCAAAACAGTGTTTCAAAATTTGAATTAAAACTATATTTCAAAAATTATTGAGAATATGACAAAACTCCCTAAATAAAAGTTGTTGGCCTCAATGAGATGTACAACTTCTATTGTGACCAATTTTCAAGTTCTTCAGAAAAATCAAAAGTAATTTTGAAATTACAGTTTGAAATTTAAAACCACCTTTTACCCCCTTTTGAATATTTTCAAATCCTGACCGAATTTTGAATTGGTACCAAAACAAAAGTTGTTCAGTACTTAAAGATCTACAAATCTCCTTTTGACCACTCCCTCAGATTCGGCCATCTACATGATCAATTTAGACGAATTGCATTGCATCAGGTACTGTACCCGAGTACTGTTCATCTGCCACCCTCAGCGTACCCGCGCGGCGCGCACGTCGCCGGCGTGCGCGGCAGCGCAGCGCGTGCGCCGGGGCCGGGGCACTGTTCGTTGCGAGCGCAGCACGTCGCCGGACCCTCCCACGTCGCGCCCGACCGCTTTCCCGTCTATTTAAGCCCGTTCCCGATCCTTCCCGTCCGAAATCGCCACCGCCGCCGTCTCCGAGCTCACCTCGGTCGTCCACAGAATTCGCCGTCCTCCGGCCATCTCCATCCTCTCCATCTCGCCGGTTAGTAGAGTGGTTCCTTGCGCATCCTTTGGTGCTCTCGGGGCTCTCTCTAACGCTTTGTGTGTTCCAGGGTGGTCGTCGCCGCGCGCGTGCGTTCGCCGGAGCGCCGCCGCAGGGTCGATCGCGTGCCAAGCATCTCGGGTGAGCTTTAGTCCCTAGATCCTCGTGTTCCAGCTTCTTTGTGATGTTCTAGTTCTCATGTGCGCGTCGGTTGGTTTTATGGTGGTCTAGGTTCGTCGGAACGAGCCGTCACCGCCGGAGCCGAGTCACTTCGTCCGCCGCCGCCGTCAACCTCACTTCTCTAGCCCGTTTCAGCCCCAACCGTAGACTTCACTAGCCCCGGGGTGAGCTACCGATCCTCCCCATGCTCTCCTTTCATCTTTTACCGGTCTCGGGCGGCCGGCGCATGCTCGCCGAGCCTTGGCGTCCGCCATGGACGGGATAGGTCCCGTCGGAGGCGGCTAGGATCGGGGATAGGTGTACTAGGGTGACCGCTAGGTCGTAGGGTAGCCGTAGGTCGTGTCCGCGTCGCCGTCGGCTCGCCGGCGGCGAGGGTCGTGCCGGCCCGCGTGCGCCTCGCGCGCGGCGCGCTCGGTCGGAGGAGGGAGAAGGACCTGACAGGCCGGCCCCGCCTGTCAGCGTCCGGGGAAGAAGAGAAGAGGAGCCCAGGTGTTGCTGGGCCGGCCTGCCGGTCTGTGGGCCGAGTGGGCCGAATGGGGTTTGTTTATTTTCCAGTGAATTTTGAAATGCTTTTCTATTTTAATTTGGTTTGAATAGTAACCTGTTTTATTATTTTTGCATGATTAATTCTGTGCAACCAAGAATTGTGAAATAATTTACACATGCTATATATGTAGTGTAGAATTTTATGAAAATATTGTTTGTCATGTTTGGGTACATTCTGTAGTGGTTAAAAATCACTAAATAAAATGAAAAGTGGGCCTTTGCACATTTTTAATTAATTCTAGGTAATTCCAAAAATCACAAAAATTTAATTGGTACTGTTACTAGTAAAGATCTAACTGTTGGCAAAGTTTGGTCCCAAAATAAATTAGTTTGCTTCTGTAATTGAATTATGTTGGTTTATTAAATAATAAAAATTCAATTAGAATTTGAATTTAGGAGTGTTAAGTGATTTTGGATTAAATGTGGTTCTAGGTCAACCCATTTAAGACCTAGGACACCGTTGTGAAGTCATGATGTGTTGTGCTAGGGTTAGCTTCCTTTTCCGCACATGTTTACTTTTTGCATCGCATTCATACATGCAATATTGCACCCGTGTAGTTCCCGTGTCTGAGGAGGTGAAGCTCGAGGTGTCTGAAGAGGAGGCAGTGGAAGGAGCTCCTGAGCCTGAAGCCTGTGCCACTCCTGCCCCAGTTCTGTTTGCTCTGCAAGGCAAGCCCCGGTGCATTTAACCCTCTATTTACAAATGCTTTATCACTCGAGTTAAACTATTGCATTAAGTTGATAGGAGTTGTGTGATGAAAACAATTGATGCATTTATCACCCTTGACTACCATTACCAAGATAACCTAATGATTTTCAAATGTATTGCAAAATGCTTAGTCATGCTTAAATAATAGAATTGCAAAATGCTATTTTAACTTGAGGATCATTATGAAGAAATATCAAGTGAAGGGTATATATGTCCATGTATGATGATTGGGGTACTTTGGCCGGTTCACTATCATCATTATGGATGGGTTTTCCGGGTGGTTGGCCAATTGTTGGGTTAGAGTCCCAACTTTCGTCACCAACGGAAAAGGGATTTGAAAACCGAGCGGACTCCAGGGTATTTGGGTTAGAGTCCCAATGCATGGTTTCCGGCGGAAAGCAGTAGGGACCGTTCGTTGTCGGCCTGTTGTGATCATGATGAACAGACTAGCCACATACCATTACGGAAAGCCTAGACTCCGGTCGCTCTATTGCTGGAACCGACAACCACGCACTGGGAGTGGAGAGATGGCGAGAATAGTGAGTACCCTCGTGGGTTAGAGTCCCGGATTGGAGGTGTACCGTTTTCTCGGGTGGCGCAGGACCGGTTCCGGGATAGAAAAGCTGAGATGACGGGTTGGTATATGTATGCCGGCGTGCTGCATATACAGTGTGGATAGGAACCCCAGCTGGGTCTACTTTACTTGATTCGAATCGACGTGCTCCTCGGTTATGGAGACATGATCCTCACCCCTACACCGAAAAGTGGTTCTAAGAGTAGGATGTTTGAGAATAAAGAATCAATGTTTAGAGAGAGGATAAAGAATGAATTATGATAATATTGAATTTAAGTGAAATAAAATATTATGATAGATTAGTAATGCTTTTCTGCTAAATCCCTATCTCTGCTAGCCTTACCTATAACCTTGCATTCCAAGAGTCAAGTATTTCTACTTTGTCGGGTAAGTCTTGCGGAGTACCCCGTACTCAGGGTTTGTTAACCCCGTTGCAGGAGGGTCGCAGCCCGAAGTCTGCCTTGGTCCTTGTTGTGCCACCGTGATCCAGGAGGAGAGTGGTGAGGAGTAAAGACAGAATCCGTGGGCTGGGTTCGTGTATCTATTTATCTATTTATGTTGTACCGTTGTTCCATGCTACTGCTACTATTTCAAGATGGTCTGTAATAACTGCACTTAATTACTATTTGAACTCGGTTTGTAATCTAAGTTCTATTAAATCTTCCGCATTTACTCTGATGTATTTTATTATGAAATGTTGTAACTCTGTAATGGCATCGCAATGGAGATCCTGTCGGAATACGGGTACTGATGTAGCCCGGCAGAGCTGCTTTAATCATTTGGAACATGGGTCCAACTGTCAGAAGTCATTAGTGACTTTGATAGGTGCCTGTGGGCCATATTATTAAGGCGGTTCTATTACAGTTACCTCCCGAGTTTATTTCTTATCTAAACCAAACACAAGCTTATAAGTCTTAGATGAGCAAAAGAAATTCCAGAGGGTAGAGCCGGCCGAGCCGCGAGACCGCCTACGCCTCCGGGATACGACACCTCCACTCGCCACTCTACGTCTAAAGGTGACTTGCGCTCAGAAAAATACTTATAAGAACAACGTTGGTGAAGGAAGAAGGCTCGGGTAGAATCGATCAGACCTTTTTTCTAAGCTTCCGCTCTATCGAGATCCCTAGGACTACGGTCGCGTTTACGTCGCTAAAGCTACGATGCCCAAAAAAGTCCCCCGAGGCTCGATGGCCCGGGCTCAAGGTCGGCAGGGAAAAAGCTTAAGAAAAAACGCCAAGCGAAAAACGAACTAAAAAACAAGCGTGCAGCAAATATTTACATAAATATTAAGGCCACGAAGGGCCGCATGTTTGTTTCTCACAAATCTCTCCTCAAAATGGGCACGATGGCCCAGCTTTTTTATTCCAGGTCCAAAGGGGGGACTTCACATCTTCAAAAAGGGCCGCCAGCGCCGTTCCAGGGACCGCCATCGAGCCGATCAGCGCGAGGAGCTCATTGTCAGAGGCCTCGAGGAAACCCTCGCTGAAGGCGTCCGTGTCGAAGTTCTCATAGTAAGACTTCGCCACCGCCAGCGTCTTCTGAACGCCCATCAGGAGAGCTTTCTTAAGTTGATCGCCCATCCTTCTGTGGAGGGCTTCCAGGCGGCTCCTGAGCGAGCTCCCCGAAGGCTCTCCGCCGGTGCCGAGGGCGTCACACAACGCGCGAGCGACCTTCTGCAGGTCCTAGTGATCGGCGACCTCGGCATCGTGGGCGGTGTTGAGGGCGGCGATGGTTCCTTGCGCACTGACGGCCTCCACCTTCAAAGCTGCGGTGGCAAGCCGATTAAGCAAGGAACACGAAAAACAACGGACGACCGGGACGAATGAAAGAGAAAAGGGTAAGGCCTACCTTCAATCTCCTCCCACGCTTTCCTCGCCTCCTCCCGGATGGCGTCGACCTCGCCCACCGCTTGGTTCAGAGCCGCCTGGGAGTGGTCCAAATCCGACGACAGGACATCAACAGCGGCCTCCTTCTCGGCGGCAAGCGTCCGCGCGGCATCCCGCTCCCGTGCGGCCTCGGCCAGAGCGACCTCCAGCTGCTGGACACGCTCCTCTAGGGGAGCGACTCGACCCCGAGCCTCCGCGACCTCGATCTTCAAGGAGTCACGATCAAGGGCGAGGTTGGCCAGCCGAGCGGTCGTGCGGGCGAGCTCCTCCTAGGAATGAGCGAGGGCCTGGCCCTTGAGCTCCAGCTCCTTCCAGAGGCCAAGGCCCTGACGAAGGAAGCAAGACTTCTCACAAGAGGTCGTCATGAGCTCCTAAGAAAAATCCAGAAGCAAGCGGGTTAGGCGAAGACGCCGGCCCGAAACATCGAAGCAACGAAAAGAACTAAGCGTTTATGCTCACCTGAAGCCGCTCTTGGAACTCCGAGTCAATGGAGTCAGCGAGAAGGCGTAGGCTCTCTGACCACTTGGACTTGAGGTCCTGGACGCCGTCCCAACGAGCAGCCTCGATGTCATCCCGCAACGTGAAGACCGGCGGGGCTTCGTGGTTAGCCCGGTTGGTCCACTCGATGCAGGAGCCCGTCAGCACCCGAGGAGGCCCCCCGAATGACCAGCGCCATGGAGTCCGTGGGGGGCGGCCCACGGCTTCGGATGGCGGCGGAACGTCGATGTCCATGGTTGCGGCGCTGGTGTCGGTCGGCTCCCGTGCAGGAGCGGTGGACGCCTCCCCCGAAGTGTCCCCGAGAGCGACGTCGGGAGTCTCTGGAACCGGAGCCGAAGCCGTCTCCCCAATGGCGGCCGTGGCCACGACAACCATGGGAGAAAGGACTGCCTCCGGCGCCACCAAGCCCTCGGATGGACGGGTCTCCGCCGAGGGAGCCTCCTCAGTCGCTAGGCGGCCATCCTCTCCAGCGGTGCTCCGGGCCTGCACCTTCAGGACCTTCAGGTGTGAAACCTGCAGGGCCGACCCCGGGCACTTCCTGGAACGAGATAGGGAGGAATGGGCATTCGCGACATGAAGAACGAAAATCGGTAAGGGAGTGACTGGAAAAACGACCTACCTAGTTTTGGGGATCGCTGTCTTCTTCGCCGCCCCGGCGCCCGGTGGAACGATGCGCCTGGCGGACGACGTGGGCCGCGTCGCCGGCAGAGGGGTGGGCAGCTCCTCGACGTTGCGGTCGATCCCGCCTTGAGATACCCCTACCGGCGGGGGCCCTGTCTGGCCACCGAGGGCCGTCTCGGCGTCGTCGTCCCTCGGAGGGGACGCCCTGGTTTGGGCAGACCCTAGCTCGAGGTCCGGCGTCCTGGCGTCGCCCAGCTCCGACGCGGGCGGCGTCCTCTCTCCGCTCCCTCTGCCCTCGATCGTCGCGGCAACAAGCGACGCGTCGGGGAGAGGGTTTGCTTGAACCCCATCACCAGCTGCGGCCGAAGGAGCGTCCTTCGCCGCCTCGGGCGCCGGGCCTGGGCCCGTTCCTGGCCCCTCCGACTGGCCCTCGCGGCCACCGGTCGATGGGGCACCGGCCCCAACGGCCTCACCACCCGAGACCACGCCTCCAGATGCGGCCCTCCTACAATCTTGCTTGGGGGCTCGGGCTACGGCCCCAGGCACTTCCACCGACGGACGCCGACATAGGAGCCATCTCCGGCTCGTCGGCGCCCACCGCGGGCTTTGTGGCCACTACGGGCCAGGTGTCATCGTCATCATCATCATCTTCTCCTTCTTCGTCTTCCTCGGAGGGGGACTCCTCCTCCGGCTCCGCAGCCTCCCGTTGGTGGCAGCGAAGCTGGGCGAGCCTCTGGGTCTCAAGAGCATGCTTCCTCCTCTTTGTGGCTTTCTTGTCCTTCTCCGGTTTCTGCCACTCGCCCCGGAGACGGTTTCTGGGCCCGTAGGGCGGCATCCCAGAGGACGGGGTGCAGAGAGGGCCTTTCCTCCCTCGAAAGGCCCTACGCCAAGAAGGGAAGAAGGATCAGAAAAAGAAGAGAAAGGCGAATGACTGATGGAAAGAGAGATGCTCACCAGCGAGATGTATCCTGAGCAAGGGCACATGGCCACCCTCTTCAGCTCGTCCCAGGTGGGATGACCGCCTATCGTGTATTTTACACGGCGCATGATCTCATCGGAGCTGATCCCCTGAGTCAACATCGCCGTGCCCTCCCTCGGCGCTCCCTCCACCATCTCGTACAAGGCAAGCCAGCGCTCCATCAAGGGCAGCACCGTCCGCGCGTGGAAGTGCGCCTCCACTCTTGCCACCATCAGGCCCCCGGTCCCGCAGCGTTTGCAACGCGACGAGATAGGGATCCAGGTGCTTGGCGTCCTGCGACGGACACCCCCACTTCCACCGCGGAATGGGGGCGGAGATCACCTTTCTTGTGTACTCGGGAATGGCACCGTCGTCATTACGCAGGTAGAACCAGCCGTCATGCCACCCCTTGTTGGAGGAATGGACCTTACAAGGGATGTAGTCGGCGGAACGCAGCAAGAAGTTACTGCCCCTGGCGCTCACAACCTTCCGTGGGTTCTTCGCGCTGAACGACTTGGTGTACGAGTCGACGCGGAAGAGGTACCGCCAAAGGTACCAGTGCGGCATCACCCCGAGGTAGTCCTCACAGACAGCGACGAAGATCGCTACCTGCGAGACGGAGTTGGGGGTGAGGTTGTGCAGCTCCAACTCGTTGGAGAAGAGGAGCACCCGGCAGAACCAGCTCGGTGGCGACGTAGCTACCATGTACCCCGCAAGGGGCCGCCGTTCCTGGTGGTCGCGCGACGGCGCGATCCATTTCGGGCGCTACGGGTCGATGCGGCGGCGCAGGAGTCCCTGTGCCACGAGACCCTCGAGTTCCTCCTCCGTCACCGAGGATGGGAGCCAAGGCTCCACCTTGAGTGGGGCGGCGGCGGCGGCAGCGACATCAGAGGGCACTGGAGCGGCCATGGCGAGAAGGAAAGGGCACGAAAAGAAGGAAACGGCGCCGGCAGCGAGGGCGAAGAACTAGCAGAGGACTCAGGACGACGAAGACAAAAAGGTGAAGGACGAGCGAATGCGGTGAATGGCTAAGGTAAAAAGAAAAGAGGAGCGATTTTCCCTTATATACCTGAGCCATGAACCGAAACAGATGCGGTGAATCCGCCGCATTAACTGCGCGGGCCCCGCCACGACTCACTGCATCGCCGCCGGCCTCGCGCACGCAACCGTCCTGTCTACCCTGAACCATCGCGTCCATCAGGCTTCTCTCCTCAAAAGGTGCGTTGAATCATTACGCTAACCTCCTCGATTCCGCCGATACTCTCCTTCTCGATGAAGGAACCCCGGGCTCGGATGCCCGTTACGTTCCTAGGGGATCGAAGACTGGCCCACAGAGGCTCGAACAGTCGCCCCAGGGATATCGAGTTAGGGACAACTAGTGGGTGGACCACCAAACGGTCAGTATCCCGACGCCCGAGTGTCAGAAGGGACGCCCCACGCTGTGTCTTAGTCCCAGCAGCGAGTCGATGATGTGGGATCCCCTCGGGGGAGGCATCAGGCCCTCTAGACCCGTCGAAGGGACCTGAGACCCATGAATCGACCATCGGGAAACATTTGGAGTGTGCTCAGGCCACTAGCCTGTGACAGAACCGCCTTAATCATAGGGCCCACGTGCCCCGTCATCGTCCTTAAGGACCTTTGACTAGTCTGCACGAGTTCCCTTTGACTTAGGTGGCCCGTCGGGTCTCATAGGAAACCCTAATTTCCCCGAGGATCTCATTGTAAAACCTTGCAAGTATTACAACAATTTACACAAATGTGATAAATCAGAGTAAAGAGTGCGGAAGAGTTACATTAATATAGATTTACAGATCTAGCTTACATTATCCCAAACCAGAGTTTCGTAGTGGAGTAGCGATATACAACTAAACACCCTGCCCAAGGGTCTCATTATATACACATCTTCATCCCTGCACGATCCGCTGACCGGCACGGTCCCACGCAGAATTGCACACTCAGTTTACCTGCAACAGGGGTTAACAAACCCTGAGTACATGGGGTACTCCGCAAGACTTACCCGACTAAAGGTGTAAAATTAGACTCAGGAATGCAGGCTGAGGGGAGTCAAGGTAAGGCTTAGCAAGAGTCAAAGGATTTTTTAGAAAAGCAATACTAATCCTATTTTCAGTATTTTATCTCAATAATATTATTAATCATTAACCATATCTCCAAGTTCCTTCTCATATATCAACATTCTTTCATTTACTTCATCCATTCAAAAACATCCTAGTTCCGAACCACTCTTCGCTGTAAGTGTGAGGATCATGTCTCCATTAACCGAGGAGCAACGTCGATTCGAATCCAGAAGTACCCAGCTGAGGATCCCTATCCACACTGCATATGTAGCACTTAAGCTTGCATATGCCAACCCTGCCTACCACGGCTTTTCATACCCCGGAACCGGTCCTGCGCCACCCGAGAGCACAGTACCCCTCTACTCTCCAGGCATGACGGCCACGTGGGTACACGCTACTCTCGCCATCTCTCCACTCCCAGTGCGTGGTTGTCGGTTCCAGCAATAGAGCCACCGGAGTCAGAGGCTTTCCGTAGTATGTGGCTAGTTGCAAAGTCATGATCACAGCAGGCCGACAACGAATGGTCCCTAAATATTTTTCCGTTGGACACCATGCATTGGGACTCTAACCCAAGTACACTGGTGACCACCCGGTTTTCGCATCCCTTTTCCGATGGTGAGGATCGTTGGGACTCTAACCCAAACAGATGGTCAACCAAACGGAAAACCCATCCACGTTGATGATAATGGATTGGCTAAGTACACCATCACCAAACGAGGACAATACCAATCCCATAAAATGATTCATTTGTTTCATATCATCACAGTTTTCAAAATAGCATTTTTGCAACTCTATCATTAAGCATGACTAAGCATTTTTCAATACTTTAAATAAATCAGGGTCTCAGGTATAATATGTGGTCAAGGAAAGGTAATGCATCAATAGGTTATCACTCAACTCCTATTAACCTAATGCAGTAGATTAACTCAAGTGATAAATATTTTTAAATAACAAGGAGGGGCAAATGCACCGGGGCTTGCCTGTTGCTTGAAGTAGACGAAACCCTGACGTCAATCACCGAGAAGGATTCATGTCCACCGAGTGAAGACCTTACTCGGGACACGCTTCAGATAATAATCACCGCGCGTTCACTACACGAAATAATAATACAACACTTATATGATGACATGTATGCCATGTTGCAGGAGATGCACAAAATCACCGATCGATAGTAAGTAAACTTAATTTGAAAGTTGAGTACAATTTTCCTTCACGATAAAGTTGTAAGTCAACAAAACTAATTACTATCGAGTATTAACTACTTTGGTTTATTGATCGTTTTAATAGTCGTTGAAAGTCGGATTGGTTCTTCCCCTAGAACATTATTAACCCATTGCCTAAAAACTATTAAACCCTATCATTATATGAGACGAACATAAATTACTAGCATTCCAAATTAACAATTCAATTAAGAACCCAAACACTAATTATGGTGCCAAGGATCATCTCAAGTTAATGACCCAGGGATATCACTCGATCCAAATGTTACACCACACAAAAGTGAATTAGGGTTTCTACTCAATTTTATTAATCCATTCATCAATTAGGATTTTTATTTTGACATATAATCACTACATAGAGTAATTCATTTTATATTTACAAAGTAAATGATCATCAAAACTTGGAACAGTAGGGTTCAGGTGCTACAAGGGGTTTAACCAAACCCTAAAAGATCTAACAAATCATAAAAGTTAATTCCAATACTCTTTTCTTAATTAATCCATTAATCAAATAATAAATAAGAAATAATTAAATTATTCCTATTTGAGCTCAAAATTTTTCTACAGATAAGTCTTGACCTAAAACAGTGCCACAACAATTTTCATGATTTTTGGAGTTACAGGGAACTAATTAAAATTACCCAATGTTGCATTTATTAATTTTTGTGCTGATTTTTAGTTCCCATAGAAATTGTGCAAATTCATTATTTAATACTTTTATTAAATACTGCATTTCACAGAGAGCACCCTCAAGATTTCTCATGATTTATAGGACAATAGATTTATTCTTACAAAAATGATAAAATGCATTACCATTCATATTCTCAAAAAATGGAAAAACGAATTCTATTCATCGGAAAATGAAAAATGCCTTTCGGCCCGAGGCGGCCCACGAAGGGCGACCGGCCCAACCGGCCTATTCTCTCCCTCTCTTCTCACCTCTCTCACCCGACCCAACTGGGCCGGCCCACCTCTCACCTTCCTCCTCCTCCCGCTGGGCACAGCGCACCCGCGCGCGTTCGCGCGGTGCGGCGAGTCCGACCGCGGCGGCTCGGACCCCGGCGGCTCGTCACCGGCGAGCTATTCCGGCGAGCCCAAGGTTCAACGACAAACACAGCGCACCCCCGCGAACCTATCTAGGCGACTCATGCGAGTACTAGGGCTTCACAGTAGCTACGCCGGCGGCTATGGCGGTAAGACGGAAGGCGGCTCATCGGCGCCTCGCGTGCCCGCGGCGGCAAACCGATAGAGTCCAACGGAGAAGACTAAGAGTACTAGGGACTCACTATGGCGCTACTGCTCGAGCTAGTGGGGTCGGGGACGGTTCGGAGGTGGCTTGTTGATGGAGACAGCGGACGCGGCGGCGGCGTGCTCCGGCGATGAAGCTGTCGTTCCGGTGAGGTCTAAGCAGACAAGACGTAACCGTTAGATTACAGAGCACCAAGGCCCCCAGGTGAATCAAGGACACGGAAAATAAAAGGCAGAGGGCACCGGAATGACCTTGCCGCGGTGAGGTGTTCCGCCGCGACGTTTGGTCGGAGCCCGAGAAGAAAACCGACGATACCGGCCTCTCCGGCGACCAACCGTCGACACTAGCTCTTCAAGGGGCGCGCATGGATGTGGTGAAACTATGTGGAAGAGAAATTGAACGGCGGTAGCTCGAGTCGAGTGAATTCGGTCGGAGGACCGAACACGCCGGTGGCAAACAGAGCGGAGGAGAAGCAAGGACGGCGATCTTGGCGGCTTTTATAGGGTAACGATTGGGCGAACGGCATGGAGATGGCCCCTACGGGCCCGACCCCGACGGCGACACGCGGCCGGCCGGCCCCGGGCACCGCCGGCGGCCGGTGCGCGCACGCGCGCCTGCGCCTGGGCAGGAACAGAGCCAGCCCCCCTCTCTACTGTAGCAGAATCCAAGGTCTAAGCCTATTGTTGCCCATTACTCCCTAATCTACACAGCTACAGGAGATTCTCCAAAAATAAAAGATGTGCCAAATTTCATGAAGATAATTTTTTGCTTTTTGGACCATATTCAAATTCTGCACCAATTTGAAAATATGAAAAAGGGGGTAAATCCAAATTTTAAATTTAAACACAATTTTTGAAATTACTTTCAATTTTTATCAACAACTTGAAAAATGGTAAAAATGAAAGTTTCTCTACTAATTGAGCCCAACAACTTTTATTAGAGCAATTGTGTCAGATTCCACATAATTTTGGAAATGATGTTTCAAATTCAAATTTCAAAACATTGATTTGAGGTTAATTTGAATTTTCACTGCATAACCTCAAAATCCCTTAATATAAAAGTTGTTCAATTTGAAAAGCCTTACAACTTTAATTAAAGTAGTTTTCCCAATCTCTTGTTAGTTTTTGAAATGGCAGTTTAAATTTGAATAAACAAACACTAATTGGATTTTAATTTAAATTTCCACTGGTAAACTTAAAAATCTTCAAACATGAAAGTGGTTCCATTTTGAAGGGGCTAAAACTTTCATTAAAGTACCATCGCCAGATTCCTACTAGTTTTTGAACTCGTATTTCAAGTTTAAACTTTAAAACCTAAATTAAGATTTTATTTGAAATTATTTTTAATAACTTCAAAATTTCCCAAAATAGAAGTTGCTCAACTTTTAAAGATTTGCAACTTTTATTTAAGGCCCAACACCTAATTCTATTTAGTTTTTGATTTAGGGTTTCGGGTCCGCTTTAGGGTTTATAATTGTTTTTCTTTTCATTTCCCAATTTAATCTAGATAATTGCGTACAACCCAAACATTTACATAATAAATCACTCTCAAGCACTTATGCATAATCACATGTTGAAATAAAATCAGTTTTGTTAATGCATAGTAAAAATGAGTTTATGCAGGATGATTTACATGCAATGATGATGACATGGCAGGTTTTAATTAACCGTAACACCAGAGGTGTTACAGCCTTCCCCCCTAAAAAAAATCTCGTCCCGAGATTTAAGAAGCGGCTAGAGCCTTAGGTTAAATAATGGAAAAGAAAATGTGTCAAGTAAATATTTTTCAAATCTTGACTGTAGAGCAAGTAGGGATCTTACTTTTTTTTTAGACTTGAAAGGGGTAAATTATTTTTAAAGGTGAGTTAAGAACTTAAGAATGTTTTCGGGTAAGAAATTCTCTGATCTCTCGGGTAGCTTTTTCTCCTGAAGACTGATTCCAACATACTTGTCCATCATCCTGTTGAAATCCTTTGAGTAACACGATCCCTTATTGGTTTATGACTCACACTGAGTATTCGGAGTGCGTCAGATTTAGTTCAATTCTACTCCTACCAAGTCAATAACCCGATTTGACACTTGAAGTTACTTCTCGAGTGGTGTCACATGAAATACATCTTGTGCAACTGACCAGTGTTCAGACACTTGGGTTGATAAGCTACTAGTCCACACTTCTCTTACTACCTGTTATGATGAAAATTCTTATTTGACCTAATCAGTTGTTTCTCAACACTAAAACTTGAAACCTTATTTCTTCGAAATACAACCCTTACGAGGAATATCTTTTAAGGGTGGATTTCAAGGAGAGTGGGGGCACATTAATTGCGAGCTACGATGATTCAGGAGTACCAACTACGATACCAGTGCGTACCCTGTTAAGGTCTTATGTGACTGCAGTTCACAGAAGATTCCAAGTTTTGACACGGCACCATAGTCACGGTTCGAGATACCATCATAGAATACAATTAAAGTAACCTTGGTAAAAAGAGAAAAATATATCAATTGTATCTATGATGTACAATGACCACAGACTTTGATACGAGCATATACCCATCAGAATCTCATGTGATTGTGAGTTACAGGAGACCCCAGGTTGCTATATTGTATCGCAGCCGCAGATCATGTTACATCATAGCAAGATGAATTTGTTTCTTCATACAGTGCAGACAAGGAAACTTTGTTGGTTGCGAAGCTACAGTACGTCACAGCCCTAGACCTTGATACCTACGCGTGCCTTAGCAGAATCTCGGCGTGGCCATGGCACGCGAGAGGCCCTAGGTTTCGACGCCATACCGTGGTCACATGTCATGACATCACTATAGGCACAACCATAACGATTTTAGAATAACGTGTTGGATTTAAATGAGAGATACGTGTCGGATCAAGGCATAATACGTATGCAGATAAAAGTCATGGTCTAGTGCTAGGTTTTCATCCTGAGTCTGTAGGCGAATTAAAGTGCATCATAAAGTTTTCGTCGGAGTGAATTTTCAAAATAGATGTCAAGATATTTAAATAACCAAGAATCGATAAAACAACATGGAATCCTCAGCGGATCACAGATACCACTTCCAAGTGATTGGATTTTAGGTATCATTTCCAAATTGGTTCCTGTTATTTTATCAGATGAAATTAAGATGATTGCAAAGATAAAGAATCTTAAGAATTCGGAGAGATCAGATGTGGATTCTCAAAGTGAGTTTTGATATAGTTATAAAGAGCAAAAGGATTTTGAAACTCATGACGAAATATGGATACGAATTCTTGTAAAAGATATTTGGAAAAGAGAGTGAAAGCACATTAATTGCAGGCTAGGATCATGACCATCAACCTTGACAACAGCGAGCGTCCGGCAGTAATTTCCCATGGTCGTGATCCATAGGAGACCCCAGATTTCGACGCTGCGTTACGGTCTTGGAGCACGATATCCCATAGACTACAATTACAATAGCTTTCAAGGAAATAGCAGTGTTTTGAAAGGAGAAGAAAAAAATTTTACACGAATGGACTTAATAAACCAAGGATTAGCCAAAGTTTTGTGTCGAGTTGGAATAGTGAATGAGTGCATCCAGAAGTTTCCCAAGGACTAGAAACTTATGGAGCGAAGTTTAGCGGTGATTGCAAAACCTAGTCCTATGACAAAATTTACCAACTATTGAATACCTAACACTCATAAGCTTAAGTATGAAATGATCTGGCCGATGACATAGGATTATCCGAGATTTACACATTAGTTCACATTGACTACTAGTTTAGGTCGACTACCATTACACCAGTTTCCTACCGACACCGGGTTTTGGATTACAAGGACACGCAACCTCAAACCCGACCTGATCTGACACTGGGTCTAGGAGACTACTTAGCTTCATAAACTAATCGATTCGACCACTCACTACTTCTGACTCCGAGTCACTAGCTACTTCCTCCAACTCTTCATCGGCATTCTCTGCTGAACCAGACTCTTCCTGATGGTCAGCTGCTGGAACCTCTATATCTGGAATTGGATCATTCATGGCATGGAGCATTTGCACTTCTCGTTGCAGATCGGCAATGTTCTGATGGGCTGCCTGAAGTTGCTGCTGATAGGTATTATGCAGGCCCCAAAACATCGCATCCTGATGCTGCAGATATCCAATGGTCTCTCTAAGACCTTCTCTTGCCATTACGGCATAAGAATGAGCTTCTTCGTGCTGCTGGATGAGAAGTCCTGTCTGAAGGTGAAGATTATCCACCAGACTCTCCAGTTCTTCTATGCGGTGCTGGTCTGCTTGTCGCTGTGCTTCGAGTGCTTCCACCTGGACGTCCAAACCGATCTTTTCCATATCTCTGATCTGAGCAGCCTTTTGCCACTTTAAGGCTTCCTTATTGGCCTTCTTCTTCTTGAGTTCGGTACTCTTGAGTGCTTCATAACATTCAGCGTAAAGTTCCTGCCACTCCTCGCGTCCTTGCTCACGGGTCAGATGGAGGTTAAGGACGGCTAGCATGGCTCGAGTAGTGGCTACCAATATGGGATCCTACTGATCAGACTTCTCTTCCAATTGCTTGGCTTGTCGTTGAAGACCATCCCAACTCCCTAGTGCGTCTGACGGAAACATTCTCAGAGTAGAAACTCTGACTTCCTTCTGACACCTGAAGTATATCTTTCTCAAGACTGCCAATGCTGTAGCCTGAGCTCCTTCCCAAGAACTCATACCTTCTGCCTGTGCTTCCCAAACTGGCCAAAATGGAGCGGTGGTACAAGCTGGTATCCGAAGTGACACTTCGTACCACGGCCGACCAAGGACAACAGTACGAGACCAACAATATTTTGGTGGTTTCGAGTAGCCTACTTCCTGAAGTAACTGCCACAACACCGTAGGAGTTCCGAACATAGCCAGGCATTCGTCGATTCCAGTGGTAGGGTCTTGCGGATCCATATATTGAAAAGAAAGGTAAGGATTTGTTTTTAACAAAATATATATTTGGAAACAGGTTTTATTTTAGAAAGTAGAGATTTAATTCATATCCGGGGGTATACTAATAGTTGTGATGTCATGATGCATGAGCATTCCAACGCAAGCCAGGATACCCTGACATAAACGTAATATACTGATTAAATTAATTATTAGAGTGACGTGCACCCAACGTTTTCAAACATAGGGCATACTTAAAACGCTAATCCACTACTAAGCTCAAAACCTAACTATAGATCTATAGAAGTAATCGAGGAAAGATGCTATAGAATGAATGAGGAAAGTTCGGAAATAACTCGGACCAAACTACCCCATCAATTTTATTCATTCGAAATCCTTTTGAAGTTTTTGTAAAGTAATACTGCAAGTACTTTACAATGAAATGCTCTGATACCACTTGTGACAGAACCGCCTTAATCATAGGGCCCACGTGCCCCGTCATCGTCCTTAAGGACCTTTGACTAGTCTGCACGAGTTCCCTTTGACTTAGGTGGCCCGTCGGGTATCATAGGAAACCCTAATTTCCCCGAGGATCTCATTGTAAAACCTTGCAAGTATTACAACAGTTTACACAAATGTGATAAATCAGAGTAAAGAGTGCGGAAGAGTTACATTAATATAGATTTACAGATCTAGCTTACATTATCCCAAACTAGAGTTTCGTAGTGGAGTAGCGATATACAACTAAACACCCTGCCCAAGGGTCTCATTATATACACATCTTCATCCCTGCACGGTCCCACGCAGAACTGCACACTCAGTTTACCTGCAACAGGGGTTAACAAACCCTGAGTACATGGGGTACTCCGCAAGACTTACCCGACTAAAGGTGTAAAATTAGACTCAGGAATGCAGGCTGAGGGGAGTCAAGGTAAGGCTTAGCAAGAGTCAAAGGATTTTTCAGAAAAGCAATACTAATCCTATTTTCAGTATTTTATCTCAATAATATTATTAATCATTAACCATATCTCCAAGTTCCTTCTCATATATCAACATTCTTTCATTTACTTCATCCATTCAAAAACATCCTAGTTCCGAACCACTCTTCGCTGTAAGTGTGAGGATCATGTCTCCATTAACCGAGGAGCAACGTCGATTCGAATCTAGAAGTACCCAGCTGGGGATCCCTATCCACACTGCATATGTAGCACTTAAGCTTGCATATGCCAACCCCGCCTACCACGGCTTTTCATACCCCGGAACCGGTCCTGCGCCACCCGAGAGCACAGTACCCCTCTAGTCTCCAGACACGACGGCCACGAGGGTACACGCTACTCTCCCCATCTCTCCACTCCCAGTGCGTGGTTGTCGGTTCCAGCAGTAGAGCCACCGGAGTCAGAGGCTTTCCGTAGTATGTGGCTAGTTGCAAAGTCATGATCACAGCAGGCCGACAACGAATGGTCCCTAAATATTTTTCCGTTGGACACCATGCATTGGGACTCTAACCCAAGTACACTGGTGACCACCCGGTTTTCGCATCCCTTTTCCGATGGCGAGGATCGTTGGGACTCTAACCCAAACAGATGGTCAACCAAACGGAAAACCCATCCACGTTGATGATAATGGACTGGCCAAGTACACCATCACCAAACGAGGACAATACCAATCCCATAAAATGATTCATTTGTTTCATATCATCACAGTTTTCAAAATAGCATTTTTGCAACTCTATCATTAAGCATGACTAAGCATTTTTCAATACTTTAAATAAATCAGGGTCTCAGGTATAATATGTGGTCAAGGAAAGGTAATGCATCAATAGGTTATCACTCAACTCCTATTAACCTAATGCAACTGAAACGACCTCGATTTCCACGAAGGGAAATCCACATGCTCGAATTGTAATTCAACAGATTGCTTGAGACAATCCATGAAATTACCCATATCTCAGTTGACACCAGGATCCATACAACGGTAATTAAGTCTTACATAAACACTTATTACATCACCACACTGGCGGAATCAACATTCAGAGAAGCTTTAGAAGATGCGGAAACGTTTCATCCATCACGGCCAACTTGAGTGTAGCACGTGACCCTATTCCTCGCCATCGTCTTCCTCGAAGTCGTACTCATTCTCGTCACCTGACAGCAAATTTATCAGTACGATTTGTACTGGCCACGGAGCCCACCTATGCAGCATTTGCTTTGTGGAAAGTGGATGCAAGGCTATACAAGCAGACCTATAGGCTGAGGTTTCCTATGCAGCTGTAATCAATGTTTTATTAGTCAAGTTTTATCTCCAGTTAACACCATCATCCCTTTTCCCATCACCACATCTCACTTACCCACACCTCACTCTCATTCGACAGGCCCAACTCCCTCTCGGGCCTATCTCAGCGGCACACTACCACAACGGGTACACTGCCGGAAAAATGTCATCCAGGGGGAGAAGAGAACACTCACTACACTAGTAGAAGCTTCACAGGAAAGGTCCATAGCCAACAAGTTGGCATATGTTTCGATCGATCAACCGTACATTCTGCAGAGGTTTCACTACCCACAAGATTAGCCATCATAGGTGTTGCGCAAACACCTAGGCAGAATTCCGGGTGCTTGCTTGCCTAGGTCGATGCCACCCTACCACTCAGCCCTGGGATATTCCGAATCCTACACCGTTATGCTGAGACTGGGAGACACAGTACCGGGCCCATCCAGTGGTACTGCGCATCTAGAACGGAACGGGAACCCATCGACCGTCTCCGCCCACCCATATCACCTCTCAACCTAGCAGTAGTGGCACCGCCCTACCAAGTAGTCCAGCCGTCTCCCGCCCATCAGAAGCGAGTGAGTAGAAAAGGATTCCCATGAACCTGAAACTAGTCCGTCCTAGGTTTGACCAAGCAGGCATCTTCACTTAGGGGATACTCTCCCCGTGCCATCACAGCACCTCCGTCCACGGGCTTCAAACCACCAAGGCTATCCCACCCGGAACCTCCTCAACAACTTTACCCGCCACAGGTATCTCGCTTGGGGATGCCCAGGTTGCACCCCCGGCACGACTTGCCCCATGGGCTTGTCTCACATCCCACTTGGTCGACATCAACCCTTACCACGCACCCAAGACGCACGCAGCACTCTCTCCCAGTGGTTATAATCAGTTATACACCGTCCTAATTCCACCACATAGCATATAGCAAGTAGTAGGTAGTGGAAGAGTAACAGTAAATTAAGCAGCAGCTAACCTAGCAGCGGACAGCAGGGTACAGTCTTATCAAGGCAGGGAATTCAAATATACTACCATGCAACCAATCCATACATAATCATAAAGCAATAGCAACAATGTCATTTGCAATGCGTAAATAGGATCTAAGAATTTGGTGGGACGTGGCACCTTCGTAGTCGTCTCCTAGCTCCTGAAAGTACTCATGGTCATCTTCCTTAGTCAGATCCTCCTCCGGCTCTGAAATCGAACACGAAATAGTCGCGTCAGCGACTCCTATAGAGTATTTCAGAAAAATCCAATAAAATAAAGAGCCAAATGCACACAAACATAGTCTTAGATTGTAGATCTCATTTTTCTGAGAATTTTGATATATGGTGTGCAATTTTTGGACATCGTATGAATAAGTTATGAATTTTCGAAGATTATCCTATTTTCTGAAAATGGAAAATGGTCGATTAATCAGGGGCAGCTCGGGATTGGTCCATGTGGCGCGCGGGTCCAGTAGTGCGGCATGTGGCGCCTCATCAGAACATAGACCCGATGGTCGCCCACCAGGTGTTCGATGCTGGTTCCCAGAGAGTCGCCGGCGTCGGCGTAGCTCGGCGGGGCTCGGCGTAGCTCGGCGTAGCTCGGGCGAATCGGCGTAGTTCGGCGGAGCTCGGCGGAGCTCGGCGGGGCTCGGCGTAGTTCGGCGGGGCTCGGCGTAGGTCGGCGTAGGAGGTTCCGGGCTATGGAGGTTCGATCTTCCGCAACTAAGCTTGTCCGAGGTGGTCGGTGAGTTGGTGGTCACTCTAGCGGGTCGCGTCAGCGGTTTCACGGCTTGTGCGCGCGGGAACGCCGTCGAGGTGGCGGTGCTCCGAGCACATGTGACGGCGATGCCCGTCGGAAGTGGCCTGACGTCCATAGCCGATGTCCAGTGGTTTGATGGCCGGTCTTGTGCGCGTGTTGTGCGAAGTGTTCAGGGGCCGGAAACAGCCCGCGGCCTACACGCTCGTGATGCCGAGCGCCATGACCGGTAGCACGGCGAGATCGTATGAGGTGCATGGAGCAGGTGATCTTCCTGAGCCGGTAAAGGCTCGTGCCTGCGCGTCCCGTGGGTGGAACGCCATGGCAAAAGCAGGGCGAGGTTCGGATATGGCGTGCGGTGGCTCACCGTGGTGTCGGTGAAGCTAGGATGGCGGTGCAGTGGCGAGTTGGAGCCGTGCAGAGTGATCGCAGTGCCGTGCCGCTCCTCGTCCGCAGCTCGGGCTTCTCCTCCGTGTCCGGCTCCGGCGTGCTCCGCGGCGGCGGCGCTCCGGCAGCTTCTCCTCCTCTGCTCCGCCCTTCTCCCTTCTCCCCCTCCCTCTATTGTGCGGTGTGGTGTAGTGGTTGTGTCGCAGCGCGGCGGCGGCGAGTGGGACGAGGTCTAGGGCTTCGGAGCGGCTCCTTTTATAGACGGCCAGGACATGGCGTGGCGGCGGACGATGATTAGCGGCGAAGGGGGCACGTGGAGACCATCGGTACTCCCGAGCTAGGGTTTCGGTGGTGCGCGCGGCTTCTTGGCGAGCAAGGCAGGGGGCAGGCGAGGGACAGCGGGGGTCAGGGCTCTGCTATGCGTGGCGCTGTCGGTCACGCCATTTGCGTGACTCTGTCGGCCACCGTCTTTCGCGAGGTGAGAAGAAGAACAGTAGCGAGAGCGGCTGACAGGCGGGGCCGGGCGATCAGCGGCTGCGGGGGAGTGGTTGAAACGGTCGCGCGCGTGCGCTTGCTCGGTTGGGCCGCAGCTGGGCCGACAGGCTCGCTTCCTTTCTTCCTCTCTTCTCTTTTCTTTTTCCTTTTCTATTTTCACTTAAGTGTATTTATATACATATATTACCCTTTTTAAATATTAAGTAAATACAAACATAAATTGCAATAAATCCCAATTGTGATGCATAAGCTATTATTGTATGTGAATGGAATTAAAATGCAAGCTATACTCCTTTATTTACCAAATTCATAATGAAACCTATATGCTTGCACAAGAAAAATGGGTTTTCACATTAAATAAATGAAAAAATTTAATTGGTTGGGATTTTTAGGTTGTGTGGATTTTAGGGTTGTTACAGTAGATTAACTCAAGTGATAAATATTTTTAAATAACAAGGAGGGGCAAATGCACCGGGGCTTGCCTGTTGCTTGAAGTAGACGAAACCCTGACGTCAATCACCGAGAAGGATCCACGTTCACCGAGTGAAGACCTTACTCGGGACACGCTTCAGATAATAATCACCGCGCGTTCACTACACGAAATAATAATACAACACTTATATGATGACATGTATGCCATGTTGCAGGAGATGCACAAAATCACCGATCAATAGTAAATAAACTTAATTTGAAAGTTGAGTACAATTTTCCTTCACAATAAAGTTGTAAGTCAACAAAACTAATTACTATCGAGTATTAACTACTTTGGTTTATTGATCGTTTTAATAGTCGTTGAAAGTCGGATTGGTTCTTCCCCTAGAATATTATTAACCCATTGCCTAAACAAACTATTAAACCCTATCATTATATGAGACGAACATAAATTAGTAGCATTCCAAATTAACAATTCAATTAAGAACCCAAACACTAATTATGGTGCCAAGGATCATCTCAATTTAATGACCCAGGGATATCACTCGATCCAAATGTTACACCACACAAAAGTGAATTAGGGTTTCTACTCAATTTTATTAATCTATTCATCAATTAGGATTTTTATTTTGGCATATAATCACTACATAGAGTAATTCATTTTATATTTACAAAGTAAATGATCATCAAAACTTGAAACAGTAGGGTTCAGGTGCTACAAGGGGTTTAACCAAACCCTAAAAGATCTAACAAATCATAAAAGTTAATTCCAATACTCTTTTCTTAATTAATCCATTAATCAAGTAATAAATAAGAAATAATTAAATTATTCCTATTTGAGCTCAAAATTTTTCTACAGATAAGTCTTGACCTAAAACAGTGCCACAATAATTTTCATGATTTTTGGAGTTACAGGGAACTAATTAAAATTACCCAATGTTGCATTTATTAATTTTTGTACTGATTTTTAGTTTCCATAGAAATTGTGCAAATTCATTATTTAATATTTTTATTAAATACTGCATTTCACAGAGAGCACCCTCAAGATTTCTCATGATTTTTAGGACAATAGATTTATTCTTACAAAAATGATAAAATGCATTACCATTCATATTCTCAGAAAATGGAAAAACGAATTCTATTCATCGGAAAATGAAAAATGCCTTTCGGCCCGAGGCGGCCCACGAAGGGCGACCGGCCCAACCGGCCTATTCTCTCCCTCTCTTCTCACCGCTCTCACCCGACCCAACTGGGCCGGCCCACCTCTCACCTTCCTCCTCCTCCCGCTGGGCACAGCGCACCCGCGCGCGTTCGCGCGGTGCGGCGAGTCCGACCGCGGCGGCTCGTCACCGGCGAGCTATTCCGGCGAGCCCAAGGTTCAACGACAAACACAGCGCACCCCCGCGAACCTATCTACGCGACTCAGGCGAGTACTAGGGCTTCACACTAGCTACGCCGGCGGCTATGGCGGTAAGACGGAAGGCGGCTCATCGGCGCCTCGCGTGCCCGCGGCGGCAAACCGATAGAGTCCAACGGAGAAGACTAAGAGTACTAGGGACTCACTATGGCGCTACTGCTCGAGCTGGTTGGGTCGGGGACGGTTCGGAGGTGGCTTGTTGATGGAGACAGCGGACGCGGCGGCGGCGTGCTCCGGCGATGAAGCTGTCGTTCCGGTGAGGTCTAAGCAGACAAGACGTAACCGTTAGATTACAGAGCACCAAGGCCCCCAGGTGAATCAAGGACACAGAAAATAAAAGGCAGAGGGCACCAGAATGACCTTGCCGCGGTGAGGTGTTCCGCCGCGACGTTTGGTCGGAGCCCGAGAAGAAAACCGACGATACCGTCCTCTCCGGCGACCAACCGTCGACACTAGCTCTTCAAGGGGAGCGCATGGATGTGGTGAAACTATGTGGAAGAGGAATTGAACGGCGGTAGCTCGAGTCGAGTGAATTCGGTCGGAGGACCGAACACGCCGGCGGCAAACAGAGCGGAGGAGAAGCAAGGACGGCGATCTTGGCGGCTTTTATAGGGTAACGATTGGGCGAACGGCGTGGAGATGGCCCCTACGGGCCCGACCCCGACGGCGACACGCGGACGGCCGGCCCCGGGCACCGCCGGCGGCCGATGCGCGCATGCGCGTCTGCGCCTGGGCAGGAACAGAGCCGGCCCCCCTCTCTACTGTAGCAGAATCCAAGGTCTAAACCTATTGTTGCCCATTACTCCCTAATCTACACAGCTACAGGAGATTCTCCAAAAATAAAAGATGTGCCAAATTTCATGAAGATCATTTTTTGCTTTTTGGACCATATTCAAATTCTGCACCAATTTGAAAATATGAAAAAGGGGGTAAATCCAAATTTTAAATTTAAACACAATTTTTGAAATTACTTTCAATTTTCATCAACAACTTGAAAAATGGTAAAAATGAAAGTTTCTCTACTAATTGAGCCCAACAACTTTTATTAGAGCAATTGTGTTAGATTCCACATAATTTTGGAAATGATGTTTCAAATTCAAATTTCAAAACATTGATTTGAGGTTAATTTGAATTTTCACTGCATAACTTCAAAATCCCTTAATATAAAAGTTGTTCAATTTGAAAAGCCTTACAACTTTAATTAAAGTAGTTTTCCCAATCTCTTGTTAGTTTTTGAAATGGCAGTTTAAATTTGAATAAACAAACACTAATTGGATTTTAATTTAAATTTCCACTGGTAAACTTAAAAATCTTCAAACATGAAAGTGGTTCCATTTTGAAGGGGCTAAAACTTTCATTAAAGTACCATCACCAGATTCCTACTAGTTTTTGAACTCGTATTTCAAGTTTAAACTTTAAAACCTAAATTAAGATTTTATTTGAAATTATTTTTAATAACTTCAAAATTTCCCAAAATAGAAGTTGCTCAACTTTTAAAAATTTGCAAATTTTGTTTAAGGCCCAACACCTAATTCTATTTAGTTTTTGATTTAGGGTTTTGGGTCCGCTTTAGGGTTTATAATTGTTTTTCTTTTCATTTCCCAATTTAATCTAGATAATTGCGTACAACCCAAACATTTACATAATAAATCACTCTCAAGCACTTATGCATAATCACATGTTAAAATAAAATCAGTTTTGTTAATGCATAGTAAAAATGAGTTTATGCAGGATGATTTACATGCAATGATGATGACATGGCAGGTTTTAATTAACCGTAACACCAGAGGTGTTACATAGCCCACCCCCAACGAATGGGGCACGAACCTCCACTTGGACAAACCCGCTTGCAGCTCACCGAAAATGCAGACTCGCGCCCGCCGTGGGAAGTCGAGCATGACCAAACCTTCCTCTTCTCGAAGAAGAGCACGAAGGTCGAACTAACGAAAAAGAACCCGATCGACCCTCGATACGAAAACGGAGGCTCGAGGACTCCCCTTGTACCTTGGCAGGATGAAGGACGCTCCCAGATCGGCCGTCTACCCATGGCAGAGGCTCGGGGGCTCCAGCACCAAAAGACTCCTACCAAGGGACGGATCGCCAGCGAGCAAGAAGACACCCGAGATTTTACAAGCACGATTTTAAGCTCTTGAAGGGATACACCATCCCTCCAAGGCCTCGGGGGCTACACCCGGTGGGTGCGCTCGTGCGCACCCGCTGGACAAAATAAGCAAGCCCTACCAACATGACAGGAGAAACTAACTTGAGCCTCCGGAGGAGTGCCTCCACTCCACCACAGGCTCGGGGGCTACTGTCGGGTACCCAAGTATGGGGTACCCAACTTCAACGCAAAAACACACTTCCCAAATGAGGCTCGACCCAAGCAGGAGCCAGCCAAGGCCCATGCGGAAGAATCTCACACGGCCCATGACGGAGCCAAGCGGAAATGCGCTACCTCCCCCAGGCGCGCGGACCCCTCGGGAGAAATCCTCCGATTCGCCCGAGCCTCCATGACAGGCTCGGGAAAGCAGGACCCTCGGGCGACACCATCCGATTCGCCCAAGCCTACCACCAAATGCCGCGGCCTCGGGCAACCGACTTCCGATTCGCCCGAGCCCCCCGCTACATGCCATTTCCACAGGCGCACCTCTCTGGTTCGCCCGAGCCCTGCTGACGTCAGCAAAGCAAGCTTGACGGCCAAGGGACCTCCCTGACCACTTTACAAGCACGGTCTAATCGAGCGGGTCCCTCGACGCGACTGCGCCCCCCACGCGCACGTCCGCCGTACAAACTGCTATATCTCCTCTGGCAACCGATCTGACGGTCCCACTCCTCCCACGCCGCTACAGGGACAGTCAACCGTATGACCCCCTGGGCTGACGAAGAGATTCTCCAACTACGATAGCGACTGCCCATACCCCAGCCGTACGTATGGAGCCAGGAAAGGGGGAACGACGACCGTCCGGCCAACACGGAGGAATGGGCAAAACTTACGATCGGGCTCGCCTACCCCTTGAAAAGTACCGCACGTGGGAGGAAAACGCGCCTGAGGGAGGACACTCCCACCGCTCCGTCCCGTCTCGCCCCCGACGGTATCATGGACTCCTAAACCTCAGGAGCCAGTACTCAAAGGTCAGCCTATCTTCTCATTGCGCTGTGCAGGGTCGGACGCGACGTCATGACGTCGCGACACGTAGCAAACCACGGCCCGCACTGTGCGCCACCTTGGAACTCACCAATCGAACAGTAGAAGATCAACCGAATGACCGAAGCCATACCTTCGAGACGCCAAGACGAGGTCGTGGCTGACGACAAGCACCGGTCATCACGGTCTCCACCATGCCGAGTACTGTAACCACAGTAAAGCACATGTAACTTTAGCCTCTCCGTTGTAACTATAAAAGGGAAGGCAGAGGTCGATCTCAGGGAGACCTCGCGTCGCACACAACACCCTACTACCATAAGAACACATGCGCGCGCGTGCGCGCATACAAGAGACTTGGGAGCTCCTCTCTCTCGCCTAGGTCTGTAACCCCTACCGCAAGCACCCCGGTGCAAGGCAACACGACTCGACCCACACTGGACGTAGGGCATTCTTAGCCCGAACCAGTATAACTCATGTGTTCCCCCTTGCACACCATCCATGATCTCAACTGCAAAGCATAAGTTTAGTAGCCGGTGTTAGCACCCGCTAATCTTAGCACCGACAAGCCCATATTAAGTCATATGTATTTTCACCATTCATTGGAAAACCTAATGTTATATACTTTTCCCACTCCCTCTGGCGGCCGCTCATGGAGGGCTATGCACTAACTAGGAAATGGTTAAAGCACAATGGGAGCTCCAACCATGGTACTGACCACATCGCTGTTGGGTAAGCACACCGAACAACACCGCCACGAGGACTTGTCCTTCTAAAACATGTTCTCTACTATTTCTCGATACAACGTACGAGTCTGTTGCTAGCTGATAGTTGATTATTTAATTTGTGAGTGATTGAATGTTGAATCCTCAATCAAGTGCATCATTGCAAAGCACTGTGTTCTTTTTTGCTTCACAAGTAGAATGGCATGACCTACCGTATATAAGACCATAATCATCTTTCCTATGCAACGAGCCATGCTCAACACCTTAGAGCTATATTCTCCCCGCTTCTGCTTCAATATGACCTTGCATCATCGAACTTGGCAATTATCCGTCTCTATAACTGTACATATGAATTAAGGAATTAAATTGACATGTTTATTATCTTATAGTTAGGTAACTCCTTTCCTCTTATCATGAATCTATGAAGTGAATAATTAATTGACATGTTTGTTATCTTCTACTCCCGCTCCCTGAACAAAGTAATTCGTAGAGTTGTGTTAAGTCAAATGTTTTTTAAAAGTTTGATCGAATTTATATAAAAGAGACTCCCAAGATTTATGAGACTGAATTAGTACCATTAGGTATACCATAAAATATATTTTATATAATTGGTGTAAAAAATCTTGGCTCTCCTTCCTATACACTTGGTCAAACATAAAAAAGTTTGAGGCAATTGGACATTGATTTATTGAGGGACATAGGGAGTATTAGGAGATTCTGCAAATGTTAATTGTATGTGCATGATTTGGCTATCAAAATCAAGGCTAGAGTATTCATTGAAAGGTTAGTTTGGGTTGTTGCATTGACAATTTGTGCTTTTGCTTGAGTGCTTAATAAACTGGTCTCTGCTGTTGTGCCACCACCTTGCGATATGGGAGAAGAAATTTCAAAAGTAACTATTGCCATACATGCCAACCAACATTTTTTAGGGGTAAGCTTATGCTACTACATCCCTAAGATATCATTGCACTTTATTTTTATGGAATTATTAGTAACACAACTGTTGTTGCCTTTTTTATCAACAAAAGCCGTTGCCTTCACATTTTTGTCTATTTAATGCATTCATATTTTAGTTCCAATTTTGTTGTTGCTGAAAATTACAAGGTAGAGAGCCAAAGGCACCAATGATGTTAACAAGTCAGCATTTAATTGGTTAGCACTATTCTTGTTATTACCTCATTTTTGTTGTATGGGAGAATCTCAAAGTGAAATGTTGTCATTAAGATCGAGGTGCATGATGACTTCAATTCCTTCTAAGCGTGTTATTCATTAAATTCTTTTATTGATCGATGACATTATTATAATTTTCTTCATTTTTTCTCCAAAATAACGACCAAGAAACCATACCACAACAAATAGGTGGTCAGCTACTAACAAATAATTACAAAGATATAGGAATTAATCACAGAGTAAAGGATTATCATAATGTATGACATCATGGACAAAAGAAGATGTGTAATATGTAATTTGAGATATTAGGAAAGTTTCAAGTAGCTTTTGGAAGCAGCATAAGAAAAATATAGGAATCTAGACACACACACACACACACACACACACAGAGAGAGAGAGAGAGAGAGAGAGAGAGAGAGAGAGAGAGAGAGAGAGAGATTGGTTTCCTATCACTGCATCTTATAAGAATTTTCATAGGATTTAATCCAACATTTCAGAAATTATTTTTTCTTTATATGGGATTGAAATCTATATCTATATCTATATCTATATCTATATCTATACATATCTTAAAGCATCTCCACTATATCTCTTATATTGCATCTCCTGATCTCCTTTAAGTTGTTTTAAGAGATCACCCTAATTAGGACATAGGAGAGTAATGTTGCAGCAGATTGCCTAAAACTTGTCTCCTATATTTATTTAGGGATAGGAGAGAGGGGGTTGTCTCCTTTATTTAGGAGAGAATATCCTTCTTTTAGGAGATATTTAACAAATAAGTTTAGGAAATGAAATAGAAGATTTGCTGCAGCGCAACAATATTCTAAAAAAAACTACATTTTAGGTATAGAAGATTTAGATAAGATACCTGATGGGGCGTTCTTATAATCCTAAACCCTAATTAGGAAGCGATCCATATACTTATATTTATGTTTGTGGGGATCGTGCCATTTATATATATTTTTTTGCATGCTTGAACTCATTTTAACTTGTTGCTTTTATTTAATGCGCATATGGATGTGATCTTTTTCATATTACTGTGACAGCCTAATTTCATTCAAGCTACATGAAGCCTATTATTATATATACTTTCCAAGGCTCGGGAAAGAGAGAAGAGATCACCGCACTACAGTAGCGCGCGCTTACGTGAAAATTTCTAATGCACACATGGGATAGATGTAGGAGTACGTAGAAAGTCACGTCGATGCCAAAGTAGTAATACAAGACTAGTTTGACTAATTGATTAACAAGATTACGGTTGCCCACATTTAAAAAAAAAATTGAGCTCCGAACTTGCATGTTGTGGACTTTGTGGATAAAGTTTTTTTTTTCTCTTCTGTTCGCCATGCTATATATTGTACTAAGATAAATATGGTTTCCACCGAAAAACCATTGCAAATGAGATTAGATATTCTTTTTTTTCAAAATATTTTTTCTTTTTCTTTTTGATGCAATGCGATACACCGTCATTCTATTATACTTTCTATTTATTTATATGCCAAAAGGATAATAAAACGTTGCTGTGGTAGACCATTATGTCTTTTATGTACTAATGTTGTTCGTTCTTAGGATGGCCACTCTGATCCTTGCTATTTTGACTTCTTATATATATATATATATATATATATATATATATATATATATATATATATATATATATATATATATATATATATATATATATATATATATATATATTAGCCCACGTAATGCAGTGCTATCACTCAAATCTGAAGTGTTAATATTTTTTTGAACTAAATGGCACAAGAGCATTGCCATATCATTTAAGAAAAGGAAGCAAGAAGGTTTTTAGAATTTTTTGTTACACGAATAAAACTAGGCTACACAAACTCATAGATGGATTCATCTTAATCTAGAGCCAGTTAACCACAATACCATAAGCTTGCCTTCTTAGGTCCTGATTAGTCCAACCTGGACTGATGTTATCTTGCCCATAAAAAGTCATCCACTTAATAACTTATCATTATAGCTTATATGGTGGCCACTATACGTGAATCACACATTGAACAAGGGTGTAAGACATTGACCATATATAGAATGCCTCTTCTTAGTTTACTTCCGGTATGCCACTATATAGCAGATTTAACTTGGCAACCAACCATTTGTATCGCATTAATTATATCGAAGTCTCAGATTTTCATCAACTAAACATATAGTGAGATCTAATTTTCATTAACATAGTTGATATTGCAAGTCTTTGTAGTCTTCGTCTTGTCACGTGTAGGTAATTCAAAAGTTTTAAATCTGGGTTTTGTTAGTATTGAACTAAACTATTCTAGTCGGTCTTTGTTAACTCAACATGTTGTCATATTACGATTGTGAAACTACCTTAAGTGAAAAGTGTTAAGAAGACCCAGTGTGGACCTATGCCAAACAAGATTCAAACATAGGCGGTAGGCGGTGCTCCACCTGAGCGATAGTGCCAACGTGTCAAGCACACGTTCGTTTGATGGGACTCCTTGGTATAAATATGTTATGTTATATTTTGTTTGAAAACTTTTTTAGCCTAATACGCTTGTGAAACTACAATAAGTGAAAAGTGAGAAAAAACCTTGTGCGAAATCTGTGCCGAATAGGATTCGAACGCAGGCGGCAGGTGCTCCACCCGAGCGGCCATGACAACATGCCAAGCACGCGTTCGCTTGATGGGACTCCTGGGGGAACTATATTTTGTCATGTTAGGAAACCTTTTTGGCAATTTCCTTTTTGAACAGGATATCATATTATCGTTCAACATTCTAAAGGAGAAGGATTTCGTTTCACAACCTCAAAGGCAAATGCACAAAGATCAGTGCTGTTTTTATCTCGAGGTTATAATTTTTCTAATTGTACTCGTTATTTTATGCTGACGGAGGAACAAAGCAACCTAGGCCGTACAGCAAATTATTTTGGGAGCAGAAAAAGACTAGCGCACTGGTTTTTCTTACCATAAATAATATTAAAAACCATAATTACGCTCACGCTCACCAACGCCATACTCGCCGCGGCGCACCGTTTGTTATCTGATGACGCAGCCACGCGCGTTCCCTTTTAGGACCACGCTCCCAGGAGGAATCTACTTGAGCCCACTGCCACCAGGTCCCACGACATACCAGGCCCACTACTCAGTTACTACAGATACGCTCAAGTCCAGTACAACGCCCCACCGCGGCAGCTGGGGCCACGAGGTTGACCACAGGTATCCGGTAGGCAGCCAGCGGTGCCCCACCGGCCACAAGGTCACGAGCCGCTCATTTCAAAACAAAAAGGCCTCCTCTCTCACCCTCCCCTCGCAGCCCCGCTCCACGCCGTCACCTCTCTACTCTCCCACCCCCTTCTCCTCCCGACCTCCCCCACCAAATCCTCGTTCATTTTTTTTTTAATCCTAGCGACTTGGCGTGTGAGGGCGGGAGAGCGCGCGGAGCTAGGGTTTCCGCGGGCGATGGAGGCGGCGGCGGCGGCGGCAGCGGCAGTGGCGTCGTCCGCATCTGCCTCGGCTTCCGCGGGCCGGTCGCGCCCATCTACCAGCGCCGCCCAGGTTCGCCTCTCCCTTCCTGCGGTGCTTGAGGTTCCGCGTGCGCGTGTGGGTCGGCGTGCGGTTCGCGTCTTGGGTCGAGGGGGCAATGCCGATTGGATTTGGTGGTCGATGCGGCGGCGATCGGTCGGTTTGGAGCAATTTGAGCAGAGATCTGGCGGCGTTTGTCGGGGGTGTCGAGGCGAGGGCGCCGGATTTCGATGCGGAGCTCTGGCTGACTGCTTTGTGTGTGTGCTGCTGCGCGTGCACGCTCCTTTAGGGAGGTTTCTGTCTTTGTGGCGGCGGTAGGTGGGGTTGCCACGGTGTTTTTTCAGGACACGACTTGGTTCGTTTCAGGTTGTTTTCAGAGACGGGATAGTGCCATAGTGGACTGGTCAACAGTAGACTGCGTTCCACAAAATCAGAATAGCTACAGTACTTTCAGCTTGGAGCTGGGCTCTGCACTTTATTTTCTGAGGTTGTATCAATTTTTTTTTCCCAGTGACTTCTATACTGAATCCAGGGAATGTAGCTTGGCAGGCTACATCCCTTCTTCGGATTGTTTTGCTTCTGAACTCCGAAGAGCTGGCCTATATTTTATGGACTTATTCCATTTTCACATAGAAGGGAATTCTGGGGGTGCAACCATTGTATACCCTGTGGAGATAGCACAATAAGGAACACTACAAAAGAAATTGTTGTCATGTTCTCAAACGGTATTCAGTTCTCTATGCTAGTATCTTACTCGTATCACAATGCAGAACTAAATAAGTAATTTCTGCATAGTATTTCATGTAAACGGTGTGTTCGCATAAGATGATGTGAATGTCGATAACAGTTGGCCTTATACAAGAATGAAATTAGTTATGTATAACTGTTATATGTAAACCTTTGGTCTGTAATCAAAACATTCTTGGACTCAAGGATGAACAAATGTTAAATGTCATTGTCTAAGTTTTGTTTACCTGTTGAATTGAATGTATCAAGTCACTATGATATAACTTGGGGGCTTTATATGTATGTGTTCCCTTGAAATATTTGTTTTCTATGCAGTGCATTTGTTTTTTTTCCTATCCTAATTTGTGTCTTGTGCAAAACGGTTAAGAATTATGTTGGAGTCGAGTATCCTCTTTTCTGTTGTGAGCTATTTTTATTAAGAATGTTGGAGCTGTGCACATAAGAGAACTAATTGTTGGGTTCTGATAGTGATATTGATTTTGACCCAAACCTGTTTGCTATTCAATCATATAATAAGCTGACATGTGGGTTTGTACTATGCCTGCTGTGATGAATTTCTTCTTATGCTTTTCTTAGGTCACCAGTAGTACAGCTGTGCGAGCTGGAGAAGAAAATGCATCCTCCCCCTATGTTTTATCTGTTATTGACTCGTTAAAAAAGAGGATTACCGCAGATCGTTTGACTTACATTAAGGTGCCTTGAAGTTACATATTTTGTACTCTTTCAGAATATTTGTGCCCCATATTTATGTTGCTAATTTTATTCTTTTGATCCCTTGTCAGAATAGGATAGGGGAGAACCAGACTAATCTTAGAAGCTATACCCAGAGGACTTACAATATATCAAAAAATAGGCAAATTAATACATTAAAGGGTACTGATTTAGCATCAAATTTGCTCACAAAAAGGCAAGATGATGCTCTATGCACCCTGCATAGTCCTGATGTTATTCCGGTTGACAAAGATGGTGGCAATTTTCAAGATGAAAGTCCTTTCTCCTCATCGAATGTTAACTTTGGTGGAAATCTTGGTCCCAAGAATGCTATCAGACCAATTAAACTACCAGAAGTGGCAAAGCTTCCACCTTATACAACATGGATATTTTTGGACAGGTCAGTTTATAATCATAGGCTTCTCTTGACATTCCAAACCCTGCATACGCTATCTAGGTACTGACAATAGAATGTGTCATATACATGTTATAATGCATTTAGCATGTGCAAGATTTTGTGTTCAATCTTTATTTGTATTTTTCTAGTGACCCTTTGGTACCGGTAATTCTTTTTTTGTAATTTTCAAACCTGTTCCTTTGCTATTCGTATTTTATTACAAGAAATTTGGTGGAAGCGTACTTTTGCAATAATGTTTCATAAGATTCATTTCTCATGTACATTTAGGAATGCTCTTTCCGTTCCAAAATGTAGGTTGTTTAGTTTTCTCTTAAAACCTGTCTAGTACTAACCAAGTTCATACTAAAATGCACTAGCATCAAATTAGTTTCTATGAACTGGAAAAGCTTGGTTGATGTTAGAGAAGTTTGACATGGGACAAAACTAAAAGGGCCTACTTTTGAGGAGAGGGAGTAGTATGTTACATTATTCTGAACTGATTTTGCTGCCAGATTGTGAAATTGGAATATTTAACAGTAGTGCGATATTGGGATATTTATGAAATAGTGTGCTACAATATTTGATGGTAGGTGGGGATATATTAAGTGCTAAAATAGTTGTTATCCCTTGTCTGAAAAATAAATGCAAACATGTATGCAAGAGGCAACAGTTCTTTTTGTGGTACTACTTCACAAGATTAATGTCTCTTGAGATGTAAAGGTTTCTGGGGTTTCGTGTAGGAACCAGAGGATGACAGAAGATCAATCTGTACTTGGTCGACGGAGGATTTACTATGATACCAGTTGTGGCGAAGCTCTAATTTGCAGCGATAGTGAAGATGAAGCCATTGAGGATGAGGAGGAAAAAAAGGAATTTAAACATTCTGAAGATCGCATTATTCTGTATGGAAGCCTGGGTTATTCCTTTTTCTTTTTCATTGGTGTGGATTGTGTTTAAGTTGTGCACTAATTTGTGATTGATGGATGTGATGATTTTTACAAATAAAGTTTATTGAATTGAAGGAATACAATTGCACTCAACTTTCTTTTATGTAAAAGTTACATTTTTTTTAGAAGGAATAGGTTACGGTACACTGTTGCTATATCATTGAAATATGATAAGTATGTAAATAATCAGGAAATGCTATGTGCTCATTCAATAGTATGGTGCCTCCAAGCTATTACGTGGAGTTTGAACTCAGTTACACATTTGTAGCAATGTATCTACACATTTATAGCAATGTATCTACAAATATTTTGTAATTTCAACAAAGAAATCTAGTTTCTGGGCAACTGAAAGAAAAGCACATGTACATATGCCATTATAGGATCTTTGATTTTTTCCCTGTACATAAAAAGTTTAATGAAGCACATAATGATAGTCTAAGTCTTGTACCCCCCCCACCCAAAAAAGAAGTTGTGTTTTAGGATTTTAGGATTGTCTTAAGCCTATGTTCCTAAAATTGATCGGATAAGTCTTGTACTCCCCCCCACCCCCCCCAAAAAAGTTGTGTTTTAGGATTGTCTTAAGCCTATGTTCCTAAATTTGATCGCATGTTACTTGAGTTTGGATATTCGAAAAATGATTGAAGTAAATTTTTTTTTGAAAAGGTCATTTCATAGTACACTTCTACTCTATTTTTTACATATGCAACAAAAAACACTAATCAAAGTTTGTGTTTTGAAGAGCTTGTTTGATGTCCAAAACATCACTTTTTGTAGGAAATATAGTCTTTTTGACTATGTACCACAGTCCAGTGAGACAAAATCTTGGTGATTTGTACATTGTGGCCATAAGTGCCCTGGTTTTACAATTAACTAGGGAAAAGAGGCCATCCATCGGGAAGATGGCTGATGGAGTACCATACTGTTCGTATGTTAGCCTACTTTTCAAAGGGAACTTCACTTGGTTTAAATAGCATCATTTATTTCATCTCATTGCATTTTTTTAGCATTGTCATCTCATTTCATTTGAGAACTACAATAGCTGATAAAATACTATACTGCTTTGGGACATTACTTTGCTCACTGAATTTTGTTTTCCATGTTTTTTACTTGCTATCCTTTTGTTATTTGAAGTGCCTTCAGAATATATGTTTTTCCTTTTTTTTTGGTTACCAAAGTTGATAGACTGAAGATTAGGGATGAAAATCGGACACATTTTCTGATATCCGTCGTCTGAAAAGGGTTCAAATGCTAAATGGATAATCTGTATCTAAATCTAGTTACTCAATATCCATGACTTATCCAAATCCAGATACTCAAAAGTAAAAAAATTGATATTGTATGGGTATCAATATCCATTACTTTCCATATCGAGGAAAAAACAACTACCCATATTTGTGTCCTTGCATATCCATTCCTATCTGATCCATTTTTGCCCCTAGTGAATATCAGCAATTTTCTTATCCTAGAATTACATGTCATGATCATATCAAGTGTTATGTTATTTTTCTTATATATTTTCTGTTGTAGTTTGTGCGTGGTGTTTATGGTTGATATATTAATTCTGATGTTAGGTTATATTTTGGCAATATTAAATTTGTGTCTTCACTGCTAGGATAGACGATTATGAACTCTGTGTTCTGCTTGTTGCCACTTGATCAGTGATACCATCTAATGATCTGCTCTTTTGTACTTTGTTAGGATGACAGTTCAAGAATGTGGCATGTCTGATGATGTACTGCAAACGTTAGCTAGATACATGGAGCGGGCTGCTGATGACATAAAGGCTAGTTCGCTTTTGCTTTTATAATACTCAGTAATGCTGTGTATGAGAAAGGTGTATTTGGTCCTTCCTTTTCCATTTGATCTATCATATCTGACATATAAAATGACATCCTCTTTAACAGGCCAGGTATGAAATCCTGCATGGTGAGAAAACTAAGGATTCTTGCAAGAAAGGGGCTGAGCATAATGCCAAAGTGGAAGATTTGTACCGTGGCAAAGATTTGGATGCAGCATTGGATTCCTTTGACAATCTCTTCTGTCGACGATGTCTAGTACGCTTGACTGTTAACTTTCAGATATTCTTTTCTAGGACCTGTGTGCTGACAGACATTTCTGCTCATTGGTGATGCTGATAGGTGTTTGATTGCAAGCTACATGGGTGTTCTCAAGATTTAGTATTTCCTGTAAGTTTTCACATGTTGAAAGAGTTATTATTGCTAAAGTTGCGTGTTTAATTGATTTGCGTCTTCTTTATACAGACAGAAAAACAGCCACCTTGGAGTGGCGTTGATGATGGTGTACCCTGTGGTATTCATTGCCATAAACTGGTTCGTATTTTGTTGCGAATGACATGAAATAGTTTTTCTTTTGTGGTGTGACAATTTAGCCTTCTGAACTTTGAAGTATAAGCTCATGATTTTGCCTTTGGTACTTGTTTTGTTAATAACATTTTTGCAGGCCTCTGAACCAGATTCTGTAGCTGATCACATGCTTATTGACGTTGAGGAGCCAACTCACTCATTAGAGAATGTGATGAACCAGCCAGGCCCAAATAGGAAAAAGAACGGCTCCAGTGGAAGGAAGACTAAATCTCAACAAAGTGAAAGCTCTTCAACTGCAATTGTTATCTCAGAAAGCAGTGACTCAGAAGTACATCCAATAAGCAATAAATCTCCACAACACTCCCCTAGTCCCTCAAAAGTTAAAATTGGGCCGAAAGGTGGAATCAGAAAGATTACCAATAGACGAATTGCCAAACGAATTCTTATGAGTGTGAAGAAAGGTCAAAGGGAAATGGCATCTTCTGATTCAAATTCTGTTAGTGGATCCCCTTTGGCAAGGGACATGAAACTTAGATCTGATACAAGAATTGTATCCTCACAACAAAATTCTCCAAGCACAAGAAGTTTCAAAAAGAAGAGTACACCTCAAATTGGGAATAACTCAGCTTCTGCTGAAGCTCATAATGATTCAACAGAGGAAGCAAATAACCGTCATTCAGCAACAGATGGTTATGATAGTTCAAAGAAAGAAGAATTCGTTGATGAAAATATATGCAAGCAGGAGAGTTACTTGAGATCCTGGACGCCAATTGAGCAGGGGCTTCTGGTGAAAGGATTAGAGATTTTTGGAAGGAACAGGTTAAGTCTTTCTCCTAATATCCGACTCCAGACTTGGTGGTCAGAATGGTTTTCCTTGTGCTAAGAACTTAGGAAATTTGTTTCCCTTAATCTCCGAATTTCTTGAAATTCATCTTCTCTTTACCTTGTGACACCACATAAACATATCGGTGATCTTTCTACTGTAATTGTAATTAAACGTTTTAATCGTGGTTTACCTAATCTCAGTAGTTACACTGAACCCATGGTTTGCCTTTGACACAGTTGTTCAATTGCTTTGAACCTTCTTGGTGGAATGAAGACATGTAGAGATGTTTTTCAGTATATGAATTATATTGAAAACAGCAGTGCATCTGGATCTCTTAGTGGTGTTGATTCTCTTGTTAAAGGATATATTAAGGTTGGATTCACTGTGACCCTTATTTGTTGATACTTAACATTCAAGCCAGTAACTTAATTTAGTGTTGTCCATGTTGATGTTCCAGGGTACTGAGTTGCGCACAAGGTCAAGGTATTTTAGAAGGCGAGGTAAAGTCCGTCGTTTGAAGTACACCTGGAAATCTGCAGGTTACCATTTCATAAGGAAAAGGATTACCGAAAGGAAGGATCAGCCTTGTCGACAATATAATCCTTGTGGTTGTCAATCTGCATGTGGAAAGCTGTGTCCATGTATTACAAATGGGACATGCTGTGAGAAATACTGTGGGTGAGTTACCTGTTTTCTTTTGCATCAGCTTATTAGCCTGCATAAATTTGGTTCTTAATCTGCATGTGTAAACCGTGTTCATGTCTTACAAATGGGACATGCTGTGCGAAACACTGCGGGTGAGTTGCCTGTTTTCCTTTGCATCAGCTTATTATCATGCATAAATTTATTTGTACAGTATACTCTTTTATACATTTTGTATCTCATTTTCAATAACTAATACTTTTTTTTTTTTTTTTGCTAAAGAGGGGCGGTGGAGTCCTTAAGGGTGTGTTTGGTTGGGGGGACCGAGTGGGATGGGGATGGGATGAGCCCACTTTAGAGCTGTTTGGTTCGGAGTCGAGCAGGAACTGAGGCGTCCCACTTGGGAATATTCGCGGAATATTCCCGTGACTCCTGTCCCACCGAAACGAGCGGACGGGGGCGAGCCCAGGTGGGACGAGGCTCCGGGCGAGGGCGAATCGAGCGGACGGGGGCGAGGCTCCGGGCGACGGTGACGGCTCTCCAGGCGAGCACGCCGGCGCGGTCGCAGCTCCGGCAGGCGCGGACAGGGTCGAGCTCCGGCGGGCGCGCACATGGGCCGAGCTCCGGCTGCCGCCGCGCGCGACCGGGCGAGAAGAGGAGGCGAGGGGAGGAAGGTGCGGCTGAGGCGAGCCCCAGCGCCACCGATGAGCTTCGTCGTGGTGGCGAGCTCTGCGGGGGCGAGCTCCGTTGCGGCAGCCGTGGGGGCGAGGCGGAACCGCAGCGCGCGGGCGAGGTGAGGGGTGGCGCGCGAGCAGCGGCCGGTGGCAGCCCGGCAGCGGGCGACGGCGGGGTGCCGCGGGCGGGTCAGCCGGGGAGGACCGGAGGAAGAAGATAAAGGAGAGAAGGAAAAAAACAAAAAAAAAACAAAACTGACAAGTGGGCCCCACCTGTCAGGAGCTTATCCCACATGTAGTGTCTCCAAACCAAACAGAAAACGGATCCATCCCGTCCTTCTTCAACCAAACAGAAAATAGGCTCGTCCCGTCCCACTCGTCCTGGGTCCGTCCCATCCCATCCTACCTTGACTCCCAACCAAATGCACCCTAAGGGTGACCACTTCGCAACCGTATGTAGCATTATCTATCATGGTTCTTACCTACCTTTTGCTGATACCTGAAATGTTTTATCCGTTCTGCCAGATAGTTGCACTTTGTTAGTTTGTTTAGAATACATACTTTTCTATGTTAGTCTCGTTGCGGGCAGACTCTATAATTCAGGAATTGTTGCACTTCTGGTTATTGAAGGCGTTGGTCAGGGGAAAAGTTATAGTATAGACAGTTATAGATGTACTCTGGTTTTCTATGCTGTTGCAATGCTATGGTAAATGAAAAAATATTTTTTTCTGATGCTCTTTGTCACTGACCTTTCAATTTGGAAACATTGGTATTCAAATATATTGTGGGGATGTTTTGATTGTTGCTTGAACCATACCACCTAGTTTTTGGTGTTAGACCATACCCAGGTTTGCCTGTTTGGATTGATGCCAATCTTCGACTTGCCCACACTCACTCTGGTTCACAGTCAGCTCACGTAATCTTTGCTTCTTTGGCCTGTGTTATCCCGTGTCATTTGTTTGGCTAGTCCTGTTGGCAGAGCAGACACAGGCGCCACCCAAACGATCTACTTTGCTGACTGTTTCTTAGTTGTATTTTTTATTCTTGATTCGGAGGGAAATTAGGATGTGGCAAGATTTCACCACCATCCTGATGTTGTAATTTTGTGATTCACCATGTTCTTGTTGTGAAAACTTATCCCTTCCCTTATGCATTCAGGTGTTCAAAAATTTGCAAGAACCGTTTTCGAGGATGTCACTGTGCAAAGAGCCAGTGTCGCAGCCGCCAATGTCCATGTTTTGCTGCTGACAGGGAATGCGATCCGGATGTTTGCAGAAACTGCTGGGTTGGGTATGTATTTTAAAATCTGAGTAATGGCTGTCATTTATAGTGACACCTTCAAATTATGTGTTATCCAATCACACCCTAGTCATTTGCCACCTTAAAAAAATTTTATGTTCCTTATATTTCACTACCAGAGGTTTTGAGACTAAGTAGTTGTATGAAGTAAAGCTTTAGTTGTAGACTTGTATTGCAATTTTCGCTGTATGGAGTTCAATACTTTGAAGTACAGTATATGTAACTTCGTCTATTCTTAGGAACATTGATCACCCTTTCTATGCTGTAGTATCTCTATTTACTAAATTCTGCATATTAAAGTCTTAACAAGTTGATTATATTTAAGATGATCAAGTTAATAGGATTGATTCTCAGTTATCATAGTAATTTGGAATTATCTTGCCATGCCATATTATAAATACTGAACTAAATGTTAATTTGTGCCGTTGCAGTTTTTAACTGAGCTAAACATGCCTGGTTTCCCATTTAACTCGGGTGAAATATTACACAACACTAGGCTGTATGTAATGTTGTTGGAATATATCCAATTTATACAGGATGGTTTACAAAATGTTGGCTTTGGTATCAGCTTTCTGGTGACATGTATAGGAAATCGTTACGTTTAATTTTAACTGGGCTTACGACTTCAGTAATTTTCTTAATTTGAGTTTTCTATGCATTGACAAAAAAAGTTTAAGATTTTTCAAAATTTTCATGACATGCAGTTTAGTAGAAGGCAAAGTAAGATTGAACAATTTATCATTATCAAAAACTAAAAAAAGTTTTGGTCGAATGGTTCCTCATTGGTCATTAGAGCTTTGGCTACATTCTTTGATAGTCTGTACTATATTAAAAAAAGAACCTTGACCTGGGGGGGTGGGGTAAAAGACTACCCCTGGGCATTGCATTGAAGAACTATACCTTCTCACGCAGGTCAGAAAACCCCCTAACCCATGCCCCACCCATACATAGCGGCACCATAGCACATGTGAGACGAGAGAGATGGGCCTTAACTTGTGCTTTGGTCGTGGGACATACAAGGGGATTTTTTTTTTAACCCTAGCCTGAAATTCGCTCTCAAGGGGAGTCGAACCCAGGACCTGAGGAGTGCCGCTGGGTTCCTCTTATCAACTCAACTAGAGGCCCTTTGGCCTGTTCAAACTATATCATGCTCTAAAACTGATTTAAATTCAAAATTATTTTTCTAGAATAAGTCATTAATCTTCTTAATATAATGATACATAGTTCTCCTGCGTGTTCGAGAAAAAAAAAAGAATAAATCATCAGTACACTGATCTACAATCCACTTATATTTCCAACTTACAGGTGTGGTGATGGTACGTTGGGAGTTCCAAACCAGAGAGGAGATAATTATGAATGCCGGAACATGAAACTGCTTCTTAAACAACAACAAAGGGTAAAAAGCTTTGCTTTGATAATATACCCATGCAATTGTCATGTTGCTTATAATCAAGTGAAGATGATACTTGATTTATCTATATCTATCCCTTAATTTCATTTTTTTTTTCATGAAAAAGAACTGTAAATCCTTTTACATGAGATTCTCAAGTCTAGCTTTGTGATGTACAAGTGATTTGAGTGCAAAGGTCTAAATCCATCATAGTTTATGAATGAATGAACATATGTTGTGGTGCACTGAGGCACATTTCCCAGTAAAATATTCTTACATTTTACTTTAGAGTTTGCTCTTTTTGAAAAATATTTCATCCAAGTCTTTACTTAGTCATGACTTTGATATTCTTAGGTCTTGCTTGGAAGATCAGATGTTTCTGGCTGGGGAGCATTCCTCAAGGTAAAACTATTCATCTGTTCGTTTCCGTTCCTACTCCCCTTTACGATGTCTTATCGTTCTTTTCTTAAACCTTCAGAATAGTGTTAGCAAACATGAATATCTTGGTGAGTACACTGGGGAACTAATCTCACACAAAGAAGCAGATAAGCGTGGAAAGATATACGATCGTGAAAACTCATCATTCCTTTTTAACCTGAACAATGAGGTAGGCGTGCAAGGTTATCCTATGCAAGCATTCAATTATTATACAGTATTGTGCCTGTGTCAACTGAAAATTTTCGACTGCTCTGCTTTCACCTTCTGTCACATGATGACTTGTACTGTTTGAATGCAGTATGTTCTTGACGCATACAGAATGGGTGACAAGCTGAAATTTGCCAACCATGCCCCTGACCCGAATTGCTATGCCAAGGTTATCATGGTAGCCGGTGATCATAGAGTGGGCATATTTGCCAAAGAAAGAATCCTTGCTGGCGAAGAGTTATTCTATGATTACCGCTATGAGCCTGACAGAGCCCCTGCTTGGGCCCGGAAGCCTGAGGCTTCGGGAGGAAAGGATGATGGGCAACCGTCCAATGGGCGTGCAAAGAAGCTCGCCCAGAACACCAGAGGCTGAATCTGATTCTGATTCTTTCATTGTTGGGCCACAAATTTGGCAGCCATTCAACCAAGATAGGAACCTGTCATTCATAGGCCCAAATTTATTTGAACTCGTCATTGTAACTCGAATGGTTTATGTGCTTGATTCTCCATGTCAGCTGGTCCTGCCATCCGTAGAATTGACTGGCGGGCGACTGATCTGGTGTAACCGTGTAACATGAGCTGATGATACTGATAGGTTTTAGAGCCTATCTATCATGTGTGCGCACCTTTAGAGCCTGATTCATGTCGGGGTCGGTCGGAGCGTTTCTGAAGCAACAGTCGAAATGGAGCTCCTGTTTTTGTTGCCGCAAAAGTAGCATGTTAAACAAGGTTTTGCTCAATTTATTGGCTAGTTGTACAAGGAGATTAGAGAATGGCATAAAATTAGGCTTACTTGGAGTACAAAATGTCGTCCATAATCTGTACTCTTACCCAAAAGAAATTATGCCATGCGTTCATGGCCCTGTTGTAACTTTTTTTTTCATGCAAGACCCATCCACGAGGAGTGAGTGGGTCTGATTTCTCCTACTGCGGCTGCGCTGTCGCACAGCGCCGTCGCAGAACATGTATCCTAATGACGGACAGGGATTCGGTGACTTGCCTTGAGCAAGTCACCATGTAACTTACCTCCTCCATCCATCCCTCCAAATCACATCCAATGGCTCAAAACAGATCCAATCTTTCAACACATAAAACTTTGCTATTTTCAGACTTGGATAGCAGCACAAAGACAGAAAACAGTTCACAACTTTTAAAAAAAATATCACAGGGACATGTAGATAGCAGTTCATTGCACTTTTAAAGAACAACAGATTTTGTCATGAAAATATTTCAGCATACTACCAGCTTGTCCGAAAGCCAACTCTCTCTCTGTCTCCTGCTCTGCAAATAATTTTTGCGGTCACGATAAGTGTAGCTAAGGTTAAGAGGTCCATCAACTTGACGAACTGCCAACTCATGTGCAGATTTTGGCCTAATTCCAGAATCATCAGCAGTCTCGATTTCAAAAGCTTGCAATTCTGAAATTTTCCTTTGTGATGCCTTCAAGTGTCGAGTTTCCGGAAAGTGAAGAAAGTGATTGTGTTCAAGTATAAGATCGGTGAATTCATAGTTTCCTTTGTCTCTGTCCAATGAAAGAGTCATTCGAGCTTTGCAATCTGTTCTCGTTTCTGCTCTAAAACACTTAGTCACATGCCTTTTCTTCGATAGCCTTCATTGGCACATACATATCTGCATGAAGTGACTTGACGATCGAATTTGCTTATATTTGTGTACCTTTTTCTCACGTCAAAGCCTGTGCGTTCACCATAGGCCACCCAGAATTGCCAGATTGTGCCATCCCCTTCCACTGCTCTTCAAACAGCTTATAAAAACCCAAGCATCAACTGGTTCTGTAACCCAAACAATGATAGATGGAAACATGTGTGTATGAAAATTATGACTCCACTAGAATATAACATTGGATATACTTAAGATATAAAATTAGACACGCTACAGGACACACTATAGGGAACAAAGCAAAAAAAAAAAACACACCTAATAGGCCTATCGCAAAATCGAACAAATTAACCTTTTTTTTTATTCACAGAATCTCTCCGAACAATTCATCCCGTCCGCGTCGCTCCCCGCGTGGGCGACCCGGACGGTCCCCAAACCCTAGCCGCCAGCACCTTCCTCCCTCCGTTCCCTTGCCTCGCCGCTGCCAGAGCGGGCCGCCGAGAGCCGGGCGGTGAGCTAGGAAGGCGGCGGCGTGGCCCTTGCCTGGTTCTGGCTGGTGGCGCGCCTGGATGACGCGGGCGAGACGGGCGGCGCAGGGCGACGGTGGTGGCTGGCGCGGGCCAGGTGACGGCGGCGCGGCGCGTCGAGGCAACGCAGCTCGAGCGCGGGGCATAGGTGCGCCAGCGGTGGCCGCCGCGGGCCGCGCGACGGCGGCGCTGCGGGCTACGGAGGGCGGCTCGAGCGCGCGACGGCGGCGCTGCGGGCTGCGAAGGGCGGCTCGTGCGCGCGACGGCGGCGCTGCGGGCTGCGAAGGGCGGCTTGAGCGCGCGATGGCGGCGCTGCGGGCTGCGGAGGCTTCCTCGGCTCCGGCGGACGGATCCACGCCCCCTCCCCCTCCTTGGGCTAGATCTGGGGAGGATGGCCGGATCCGGTGGGGAAGCTACGGTGGAGCTCGAGAACGAGCGAGGTTTGGTGGTGGCTCCGAGGCCGTCGCGGGTGCTGAGCCTGCGCGGAGGCCGCGGGTGTGCAATGGCCGCGCGACGACGGTGCGGAGGCCACGCGGTGGCGGCGTGGTGGCCGCGCGTGGCCGATGGTGGCGGCAGGCAGCGCGTGCGCTGCTGCGGCGCGGTGATGGTGCGGCGAACACGCACTGGATGGCGACGCGGCAGCGAGTTTGTGCTGTTGTGGTGGCAGATCGGCCAGTGGTCTGCAGGTGTTCGTCCATTTCGGCTAGAGAGACGTCTTCTTCAGGTTCTTCATGTGCTGTCTTCCCTGCGTCGGATCGGATGCGTTCCATTCGACTGGTAGGACGGTTGAGGTTAAGGCGAAAGCCTGGACGGCGATGCTCGCGGGCGCTGCTTTCCTCCTTGGAGGCGTCCACCCCGTCCTACCCTGTTGGGTTCCCTTGAGCGAAAGCTCTGCCTATTGTGGGCCGGCAACGATGGCACCTCTGGTGTCATGACCTTCCTGAAGGCATTGTCGTGGGGAACTGGCATCGTGTCTAGCACTCGTCGTTCGGTGATGGCAACCACTTGCGTCCTTTGGAAGTCGGAGCTGCCGTCCTGTTGACGAGCTTGGCAACGATGACCTATAGGCGTAATTGGTTTGTGGCAGTGTCATTGAGAACCTTTGTAGATTTCGTTTTCTCTAGCCGCTTCTGGACTAACTCTTAGTTATAGGTAGTGATATAAGTTGTATAGCTGATTTTAGTGGTGTTGTATGGTTTTCGGGCCCGATTTCCCTTATAAATTGGGTCAATTCTCCTCTTCTTATTAATATAAAAGCCAGAACATGTGTTCTCGGATCTTTTAAAAAAAAAAAAGATTCACAGAATCTCAGATTTGGAACTATTCCTATATACGATTTCATTATATTTTGCATCTGTGAAGGCAAAGGCAAGAAACACTTACTGACGAATCTGAGATTCAGTGGTCGACACGAGCTTCCTCTCCCATGGATGGTGGTGCGGCAGCACGCGAGGCCACAGCAGCTCGGCCCCCTTGGTGGATGCCGCAAGGAAACCCGGCGGCGCAACTGTGCGGGCACGATCTAGAGGAAGCCGGGCAGCGGAGGAAGCCTGGTGCGGCGGCGCGCGGCACCGGGGCTCTGCTGCTCGAGTCGCGGGGTCGAAAGCGCAGGAGGAAACCTGGTGCGGCGGCGCGGGAGACCCGTGGCGGCGCGCAGCACCAGCTCTGCAGCTCGGGGCACCGGGTCGGGAGCGCGGGAGGGCGCAGCGCCGAGTGGCAAGTTCCGCCGCAGCCCGCGGGAACTCGGCCGTCGCTCCCGCGTTCGTGACCGAAATATTGGGATGGATATGTTTATTTTAGTTGCAAGCCTCCGCAGCCTTTAGATGTTGCTTCGACGGTGGATAATGGGTGGCAAGTTACCTTTTGACCCGCTGAAGCTACGTTACTCAATCTCTGTCCCCTAAGGACCTTGTCTAACATGCATATTTTTGGGATCAGCATTTAGCCTGCACGCTCGTTCAGTCGTTCGCTAAAGTTGAATCGACAAGCGACTAAGCGAGCGATCGGCTCAAACATACCTGCGTGATTACACCATTTCTTTTTAACAAATGGGCAAGATACTGTCTGCCGGGATGGCAACATGATCACAACATTATCATCGTACCCTAAGGGTATGTAATGTTGTCAATATGACATGACCAAACCTGCCCCACCTTGGGACCTGGATGAGCAATCTGCTCGACAGTGCTTACTGTAAGTCTGAAGACCATGAGGTAATTTTCCCGTGCGGGCAGATTTCGTGCAGCCTCTGCTCGATGGCTGAGATCAGTTGGATCGGCTCTTTCGTGCGGGCAGATTTATGTGCCCAACACTCTTTAGCTTCTTTATTTACAAGACACAAGTGTATGCTTATTTCGAACTTGAGAAGCACACCGATACGCAACAGATGCTTGTCATCATGTACAATCTTTTCTTTGCTTCTGGATTAGCGCATCCCAGCCGCAGAGTTTTTGACCCAGGGGTGTTTTACGGAACAGTTGGGCGTAGCATCCCAATTCCCAACGGGCCGTGACGAAGAAGCATTTTTAATTGGGTTTTAATTTGTCGCGGGATGGCGCGACGGTGTCCACATGATCGGCTTACCTCGCCTCTCCCCCGCGCAGCCGAATTCCACGCCGCGCCCGCGTCCACTCGTGTCGCGTCGCGTCGCGTCGCGCGTCACGTGACGATGGTGCCACGGTGGCGACCTGACGCCTACAAGAAGCCGTCCGCGCCGCGCCTGCCTTTCTTCAGCTTCCCCGCGCGGCCGGCGAGCTAGGGAGGGAGGAGAGAGCAAAGCAAGATGGACCCGGAGAAGCAGCGCCACCAGCACGACGGCGACGGCGGCGCCGCGGCCGCGGCGGCGGAGCCGGACATCGAGCGGCTCCCCGTCGACCTCCTCGCGCACATCCTCTCCCTCCTGTCGCCCTTCCGCGACCTGTCCATGTATGACGGCGAAGCCAGGCTCTGCTCACCTCCTCATGTTGTATAGCTGCTGTTCTGTACATGCTGATTCCCTTTGCTCTGTTCTTTCGCTGCTGCCTGTGCCGTCGTCAGGGCCGGGGGAGTGAGCCGGAGGTGGCGCGGGGCCGTGGAGCGGGCGCTGGCGTCTCGGCGGCGGCTGAGCTTCGCTGGCCAGCGCACCGGAGACGACACCGCCGCGCGCCTCGTCTGCGCCGCCGTCAACCTCCGCGACCTCGACATGTGAGTTCCGCCGCCCGGCCGGCCGGAGTCTTCTTTGCTGAAAATTCGATCAGTCCTCTGTTCCTAACGCTGTCGTCTGCCCGTTCTTGGAGTTCACGAAGCTGCTGGGGCTGCCGAATTACCGACGAAGGCTTGATCAAGATTTCCTCCGCGGATTGCGTCCGCAACCTCACCTCCATATCGCTCTGGGGATTGGCCGGCATCACCGACAAGGGCGTGGTTCATCTGGTGAGAACGGGATGCTTCCGTTCCGGTTACCTTGTAGATGCCGCCTTTTCAATGTCTTTTTTCGTCATCAGATTATAAAGTGCTGAAATCAATAGCTTTTGCTCTATCCGCTTCTCTGTTTTTCCTTTTTTTATTATAAAATATAAAAATTGAACGGATATGTTTAGGTTATTTTAATCATATATGTCCTGATTTTCTAAGTGTACGCAGATTATTTTTTTTTTTGGACATTGAATCTATGGAGAGATTCGTATGCTACTTGTATGGATGTTGACTTGTTCTGAAGAAAAAGTTGTCACCTTTTAATTGCATAACTTGTCTTGCTTTGCTTTCTCAGCATCTACGCATAGTTTTATTCAACTTTTTTCCATTAATCACATAGACACGTACCCATGGGTTAGACTATTAGGTTGTTGCTTTCAGAACGATATAACTTTCACAATGATGCATGTTTGCCAATATTTTTAGATTAAACATTTGCCTCTTTATACTTGAGAAGAACGTTTGTTGACTATTTGATGCACACCACTAAGCGTCTCCTTCGAGGCATTAGTTGCCATTATAACTTACCTTCAAGTTTTTAACTTTTTTCTTTGCCTTGTACTTGTGTATTAGACTTTCTGAATGACATGTTAGAACCATCAACATATCACTTATGAATTCTATCCATACTACTACTTCGATAGGTGCTAATTGCCATCGTAATAATTGTGGTTTTGTCAAACCTCACTGCAGGTTTCAAGGGCTTATTCTCTGCAACACCTGAATATTGGTGGGACATTCATTACTGATGAATCCCTGTATGCAGTTGCAAACAGCTGCACAAATCTGAAGGTGTGCCTCTTCTTTTGTTTTCTGAATCACAAGTACTTCAGTTTAATATCATGTTTACGAAAACAATAAAACCGACAAAGCACAACATGAAAAATGGGTTTAGGAACAGTCCAAATCTGTTGGTTGAGGATATTTCAATTATGGCATTCTTATGGTACTTTGAATTTCATTAGTTAATGAAGAAGAAGAAGAAGAAAACATGGGGAAAAAATGTGCAAACTTGGTTTGTTGGGCCTGTCACAGAACAATCATGCATTTATCTTATGTCCGTGGTCCGTGAGCAGGGGTAGATTGGTTATGACTTATCTTCTTTATATAGGTGATAAATGATGCTAGGTAGCAATTGAAAATTCTTTTTATAATTGTTCAAGCAAACTGGATGTGCACACACCAACTGCGTTAGCAGACGTGATGCTTTCCTTCTCTCTGGTTGTTTTCAGAATTCAGAATACCACAGCTTTAGGAAAAACTGAGGTTCAGTGTCAAAGTAGTTTGGTCTGGTCTGTTATGTCCGTTATCCTTAAGGAGATACATGAATATATCATTGCTGCTGTACTGTTAATTACATCTATTTGACAAAGATGGATTCGTAGATACACGGTAGATGCATGAACAGAGGCTTGGAGTGTTAATTTGAGCTGACTCTTTGAACTCGACGAAATACATTTCTCCTGCGTGTTCAAGAATTTTTTTTTTATTTTTTTTTGACGCGTAAAGTGTTCAAGAAAAATAAGTTGATCTTAACAGCTACACTTTTGTTGCCATGACATTCCTATGCTACTTTGAAAGAAATCGGTTAATGATTAAAGGAAAAAACGTGGAACAAACTAATGAAGACTTGGTCTGATGGTCCTGTCATAGAACAGCTGTTCATTAACTTAGGTCTGGGGGCCATCAGCTGTGCAGATACTTGTCGTGCAGTCATGCAGATTGAGGTGGCCGATGCTGCTGGCTAGATACTGTTTTTTTAGGCACGTGCACTACCGCCATGCTGCTGTTTGTCCTGCACGGTGCCTTTCAGTCGGGACCATGGCTGCAGGCAATACTGGCTGTCTGGCTGCTGCAGCACACTGCTAATAGGGGTTTTCTAGTAGTAAGGTTTTGTGGTTGTGGGGTTCAGTTAGCTTTCAGTCAGTCGATAGGGTGTTGATTGGTGTTATGTTGCCAGCCATGCTGATTCTTGGATCCTTGTTTTGGAGAATAAAAGATGTGGTGGCTCAAATTCAATTGCTAGTTAGGCCTAGAACAAAAGACCCACTAAATCAAAACTCAGTTACTAGTTAGGACAAACGACCCACTAAATCAAAATCCAGATACTAGTTTGGTCAAAATAACCTGGAGGAGCGCAGATGCAGCCTTAGTTTGTATCCAGGCTTGTTAATGCAGTACACCGGATTTTGCCGCATTGCAGATTTTATTTTCACATTCTCTACCTTTAACAGAAATGAGACCTCTAATACTAGAACATATAAGGTGATTATATATGCAATAAAATCGAAGCAAACAGACAACCAAACACAAATTTATTCGTTTCTTTTTGTCTATGCACTTATGCAGGATAACTAAACACCAAGGCATTGCACACGTTGACTAAAATTGTGCTGCGTATAAAGTCTAATATAATAATATAATATAGGCTAACCCTATTCCAGGAGTAGCATTGTCCTATCCGTTTTGGCAAGGATCCTGTTTTGACACAGAAAAAACACTCGTATTCCTTTTTCCTACCTACTGCTATAGTCGAGAATTGGCCCAAGAAGGCAAGAGCAAAAGATCCGAACCGAACCCACAGGCCACAGTCGAGTATTGGCCCACATGAGGCCCACTAGATGTTACCTGTGCCATTTTCTCCACGTTCTGGTGCCTCGCGCAGGAGCTGGGCGCCTCGGTATATAGGCTGCCGCCGTCGCCTGCGGGTCAGGCGTCTCAGCCTCTCAGGCCGCGCCAGAGTCGCCAACGCGCACTCTCGTCTCCGTCGAGCTGACAGCCGAGGTGTCCCTCTACAAGGAGCCGCCGGGTTAGGGGGGCACGTGGTTGGTGGGGGGAGCCGCCGGGGTTAGAAGTTAGAACTAGAAGCGACGATGCACATGGCCGGCAGGTGATTGTGGTCGACGGCCAGGAAGCGAGGCGGCCAGGCCGGGCGACGCCGTGGACACGACGGCCCCACTCGGAGAGGTTAGGAAGGGAGGTGGGGCCGTGCTCACGCGGTTTGGGTTGGTCAAAACTCTAAACTAACGCAGATGGATCGGACGTACTCAGTTTTTTTTTTCCCCTAACCTTTCTGCTCCTGCCCATCAAGGTAGGAGTACGCTGTGGTAGGCTTGGTCAATCAAAAATTAGTAGGCTCCGTCCGTCAATCAAAAACTACAATCATGAGCATGGTCAATGTGCAGATCTTTTTATATTTCCAAGTAAAAAAAACAATGCATGTGCTGCAGAGCATCATCCTGTGGAGCTGCCGGCACGTGACGGAGGACGGGCTGGTGGCGCTGGTGAACAAGTGCCGGCGGCTGGAGTGCATCAACGTGGGCGGGATGCGGGTGCCGCCGGAGAGCTTCGTGGGCCTGCTCTCCATCAGCCCCGCCCTGCAGATCAGGTCCATCCCCCGCATCCTCAACCTCAACGCCGCCGCCGGGCTGCAGGTCTCTTGATCATCATCCATGCATGGCTCCATCCGTGCATCCATAATTTGTAGCCACTGGAATTCATTCCATGGACAAAGAATCGTCGACAGGATTCATCAAATTAATTGCCATATTGTTTGTTGTAAAAAAAGAAACGATACGTTATCTTGATTGTTCTATCTATTGTACATGTACATGTTACACATAATAAATAAACTGTACTGCCACTGTGCTTCTGGAACTGGAAGTGCTATATATGAACTAGGAAAGGCACGCATGTGACTGTGCTGTGGCACTCATATATCAGTAAGTATCTAGTACAATGCTAAGGTAAGCCACACTGCAACTGCAAAGCATATCTCATACTGAGACTGCTGCTGGTTGGTAAGCTTTCACAAACCTAAAACGGCGCCATTCACTTTGATGGCGACCTAATAAAAAAGCACTAGTACATGGCTTTAGTAAGACTTCATACACGGTAGTATACTTACGATCTTTTCTATACTTACGAAAACGAAAACCAGATGCCTAAAGTCTTACTTGGAGATAGTGGCTCTGCTCGTTTCCACTAAACAGCACATATTTTTCAGCTTTGGAACAGTATTTCCCTTCACAACAAATCAGTTTCAGCTAAAACCAGCTCAGCTTTTCAGCTGAAGCGAAGAGAGCCAGTACCTACTTTCCACCAACATGAGTGAGGTTCACGTTCACCAAAGATGTTAGCATCTCACCAACCGTTCAACCACCCCGTGAGACAGGGACGCGAACCCACCTCCGATCCGGCAACCGGTTCGGCATCCTCCTCTAACTGTCCTGGAACCCACTCCATGAGATGAGAATGAGATGGCTTTGATTCCCTTGCACGCCACTACCGCCGGTGTGTGATGATGAAGCTGCTATACTCTGCAACTGGCCAACTGCAGCTATCTCTGGCATGACTGACTGAATGGCTGGCAAACTGGTGTTTTTCTGCCAGTTTCTTTGCCAAAACTATGGAGGACTGCTCTAGGATTTCGTTGCAGTTTAGGGCAGTGGGTGTTGGACGTTGAGAAGGAAAAAAGAGATGCTTTTTTTTCTTTCTAATAATACTGACTGCGTTGTGGTTGTTTTTTTTTCCTCTCTTCTTTTTTTTCTCCCTTTTCTCCCGCTGTTCTATCCACATCAGCACATGGCCACAGGCCACAGACCACATGGGCACAGAAACAGAAGAAGGTTCTGTCTGTAGACAATCATGTCGTTTGGCAAGGTACAGATGCTATACTGTACTGGTAGCAAACATCTGCACGGAACGTGTCGCTGTCGGTGAACATGCTACGAACTGGGTTTTGAGGTTTGCCATCTCTGTCAAAAAGAGATGTGGTAGCATTAGCATCGACACCTCTCGACAGATGGGGTAAAAAGTCAGAGCGCCCATGAAACGAGATGTAGCCAAACCAGAATTCTGGTCAAGAGACGTAGAATCTAGACGAACACGAAACGCACCCAAATTTGGCAGCTTGGGTTTTGACCAACTTCACCCAAAAAAAAAGAGAGAATTTTGATGACATGCACAAGGAGGGAGAACAAAATCATCCACGGTACAAGTAGTACTCCTATATATAGTATAAAAATGATAATTTGATATTACTGTATTATCGATGCTGTTGAGATTTACGTACTGAAACGGCGACAATTCACACGAGAAGAAGAAAGAAGGAGAAGATTACAGGGCCAAGAAAGAGCCAAAAAAGAAAAGCCGGTGAATAAGAATAATTAATGCGGCGCGTCGTCTACGATATGATTGGGAATCCTGCGGCGGCGCCGTCGGTGGCGGGTGGGTGGGTGACGGTGAGGGGGGCCAGCTGGCCAGGGGCATGATGATGATTTTTCATTTCACTTGACGCGGCGGCAGAGGGTGACGCCGTCGCCGACGGGGAGCTGGCAGATCTCGACGCGCTCGTCGGCGGCGAGCGCCTTGTTGAGGACGAGCACGAAGTCGCGGTAGTAGCGGATGTACTTGCGCATGGGCGCGTCGTCGGGGAGCACGACGGAGCCGTTCCACAGCGTGTTGTCGTAGCCGATGAGCCCCCCCGGCTTCACCAGCTTCAGCAGCCGCTCGTGGTAATTGAGGTAGTTGTCCTTGTCGGCGTCCACGAAGACGAAGTCGAACGACCCGTGGCTCTTCTCCTGCGAAAACGGAACCTTCGTCAGCTCAGCTCGGTGTCAACGAAGACGAAGGACCATTTCTTCTTCCAATGGAATGGAAGGATGGATGGGTAATAGATCTAGCAAGCACGTACGTCTGCGACGAGGTCGTCGAGGACGGGGAGCGCGGGGCCCTCGCGGAAGTCGATCTTGTGGGCGACGCCGGCCTTCTCGATGGTGGGCAGGCCCAGCTCGTAGTTCTCGCGGTTGATGTCCATGGCCAAGATCTGGGGTGTGGGGAAACATCCATCCATGGGTTAATTTAATCAGTGGACTGGCTAGCTAGCTGCTGCTTCAGCTTCATTCAGTCAGGGGAGGGAGGGAGAAGGAGGAGGCGGGTGAGGTGAGATCTGGGGAAGAGAGAGAGAGGGGAATTGAACGGAACCCACCGTGCCGTCGTCCGGGAGGGCGAGCGCGGTGGCGAGGAGGGAGTAGCCGGTGTAGACGCCGATCTCCATGGTCTTCTTGGCTCCAATGAGCTTGATGAGCATGTTGAGGAACTGCCCTTCGTCGGCCGAGGTCGTCATCAGGTTCCTGCACGCCACGCCATCGCCGTCCATGGTTTCAGTTCCAGATCGGTCCACTCGAATCCACGGCAAAGGGAAGGAAACGTACCATGGGTGCTTGGCCGTGATCTCGCGGAGCTCCTTCATGCTCTCCGGCTCCCGCGGGTACACGCTCGTGTCCAGGATGTACTGCGGATCAGAAGATTTCACCCGGTCCGGTCAGATTGAGATCTAGAGCGCCATGCCGGAAATGGGGGGCACGGCTCGAAATGGACAGGCAGGTCAGTGTTGTGTTTACCTGGTAGAGGTCGTCGCTCTTGAGCAGGCTCTTGTGTCCCACCTCGGAGTGCCGCGTCTTCTGCTCGCCGTTGCTGCCGTTCGCCGCCGCCGCCGGCTGCTGTGCCGCCTCGGTAGCCGTGGTGGCCATTGCAGTATGTAGACGAACGAGTCCCCGGAGATCTGGCTGGGACGGTGCGGCACTAGCTAGCGCGTCGCGTCGGGGTATTGCTGGATTGACTGCCGGGTCTGCTTTTTATATAAAACGCGCGCCGGCAAGGCGAGGCATGTGGGCTGCCAGGTAGGCGCCGTTCGCGCGAACGGCCAGCTCGGCGCTACTACGCGGCAGGGAGAACCGAGAAGGCGAGAACGTGAAGCAGTCGTGCCAGCGACGGGGTCCGGTGCGGCACTGTGGGTTGGTTGGTGGGGTGTGGGCCCCGGCTGGCTGGGTGGGCCGTGGCCCGTGGTGGGTTCACCGGTGGCTGGGCCGGGGCCGCCGTGCGCGGGGGTGGGTGTGGCCGGTGGCCGGAGCCGTGCGTTTGGTCAGAGCACTCGGTCGCGGCCGGGCCGTGGGCTCCTTCCGCTGTCGAGTGTGAGGAGAGAGGGTTGGTGGGAAAGGGACGCGCGTGGGCTGACTCGGACCCCGCCGCTGACGTGGCAGAGTGGGCGGCCCCGCCGGCGGGTTGCTTCCTCCGGAGCAAGGACCAAGGAGACCACGCATGGACCGGCGAGGTGGTGGTCGCCTCGCCTTCACCCCTCTCTGTCCGGGGCGGAGCATGGGAGCAGCGAAGCCCGCGATTGGTGGCTGCCGTGGACCGCGCGGCACGGACCCCACCCACCAACCCACTCTTGCTTGCTTTCCGTGCATCAATCATCATCATCCAACGACGGCCTCGGGAGGTAGCAGGCGGGTAGCGGCCGGTGGAGGTAGGCTCTGCTTACATCCACTGCAAAATGTAATTACAACTAGTCACATTAATATTATAACTACATACATAGAATATTAAATGTAGACGAAATGTTTGTATGTTTATACTTTTTGCATATACATCACGAGACGAATCTTTTAAGCCTACTTAGGCTATGATTGGACAAAAGTTGTCAAATACAGACGAACGCGCTACAGTGCAGAATTGCAACTACAACTAGATCTAAACACACCCTTATACTTCCCCATCCCTGCAAAATAGGACCCTTCCATCTCGCCTCCAGAAGATAAAGATTCCATTCTAAATTTTAATAATTAAATATAGATAAAAAATATTAATATTTATGATAGTAATAAGTATGGTTAGATTCGTTATGGAATATATTTTCATAATAAAATTAATTAGAGATTTAAAAATTTAGTCAAACATAATTCATAATAAAATTAATTAGAGATTTAAAAATTTAATCAAACATAAAGATTCTTTGATATTTTCAAAACATGAGAATTGCATTCTTTTAAGATTGGAGGAGCCGGTAATACTAGTAACTGTAAGTACATACATGAAGCATGAAGCATGACCACGTGCTCTCATAGTATAGTTGCACTGACCCATAAATATATTTGCTCTTGGTAATTTTTTTGTGACCTTAGCGGCTGTATGGTCCAGCTTGGACTTTTACCATGATCCTATTTATGAACAACACTCGAAACACACATGATTTCTTCCTTCTCTACTCTTTATCTTCTTCCTCTTGCCATAGCTTGCCGTTGCGCCGCAACGCAGCAGGGCTTGAAAGGAGCTTCGCTATCACATCCACGGCCGCCGAGCTCCGGCCAACCCCTACCACGTCTGTGGTGGCCTCTCTCTTCCCATCTTTTTGCCTTCTATCGGCCTTTCTTCTCCAATTCCGGCGACACAGCGATGCCCCTGCCACTCCCTAGCCCGGCCGCCTCCACCACCGCCAAGGTCCTAAACCACCCGGCCATCGTCTGGCCTGCCTAGCACTCCCTTGCCAGCCCTTTCTCTACTCATAGGAGTTGAAGAAGATGGAGAGGGATAGGCTCGCTAGAACCCTAGAAACGCCGCCGTCATCTTCGTCTCCGGTGGTGGCGGAAGAGGAGGAGGACGACGCCTACCTCGTCGGAGCCGCCGCTACTGTCGCCACCAGTGAATCAGACGACCTTCTTCCTCTCTGCGAATCGAACTACCCTTGCTCGTCGCTGGAAATCATGTGGCAATTTCTGTTTCTTTTAAAACAGTCGGGTAAATTGTAACACCCCAGGTGTTAGTCACGAGCTAGCCAGCGAGTGCGGACCCAACTAAGAAATGTCAATAAATGATCTTGATCACAATCTCACATTCATCTCCATCTACCATGACTATTGGAAGAGTCTCATAAAGATCCAAATCAAGAATCCACTTGAAATAGCAAATCATATGCTTGTTTGGATTTATTGATTTAGGAAAGATGAGCATGCAAAGTCAATCAAATCTTGCAACCTTGACCAAACAACTCTATTTGAACTCTACAACAAAAGTCATGAAGGACTCATGTTGAGCAAATGCCAAAAAAATACCTCAATTGTCCTAAATCTCCAATTTAAGCTCTCTAATTACATTACTTTGACCAAAGTGGAAATTATACTTGTGAGCATGATATGAGGTTTGACCAAAAAATAAAAGTTACAGATATTTTGGAGGAGAACAAATGTTATTTATGGATCAAGTCATGATTCAACCCCTAAGTGCCTCAAATAGTGGACACTAGATAGAGGAAAATCTGATTTCAGGACTTTAAATATTTCTAAGTCTGAAATCTGCCCCTATTGCATTGACGTGTTGCTTTCTCCAAATTTTGTTAAGCAACTCAAGTTGGACCAAAAATAAAAGTTGAAGATAATTGGTTGAGGCATAGCATATCCAAATTTGGGACCAATCCGACACAGTTTGACAAGGTTTCGCCTTCGGTCTTTGATCGTAATTAGCTTGTTGACAGCATCAACTTTGAGCCTAATTATCTCTCAAACCAAAGCTGTTGTGGCCATGACCTCTGAATACAAATTGAAGAGCATCACCAGGTGAACAACGTTCGTATTCGCACCAAGGTCATAATATGCCCAGAAGATGCCGAAATCGGCCATCCAAACACGATCGGCAGCGCACGCCACGTGTCTGACAAAATGCTACAAAGGAGAAACGTGTCCAGCGAGCTCTGGAGCTCCCTGCCTCCATGGTCGGCCACCTCCCGCGCCTCAGCTCTAAAGGGGACACCCGGGGGCGTCTCCACTCCATTCCAGTCACCCTCAGCTCGCCTCTCCCACCTCTCTGCTTGCCCTGCTCGCGGCGAACCGAGCAGAGCCGCCATGTCCCCGGGTGCCATTGCCATGGCCGCCAAGCTCCATGGCTGCATGCTGCTGCTCGCGGTTTTGCTGTCCACAGTGCTGCTGCGGCTGTGGTGGTGCTACTTCTGTGCCACTGCTGCTGCTGCTGCTGCGGTGCTGCCGCGGCCACGCAGCTGTGCGTCGCCGCTCGCCGTCGTGCCGTCGCCGGTGCTGCTGCGCGCGCTGCGGCTGTCCTCGTGGCCATATGGCCTCAGGCCACCGCAGGCCGAGCCATGTCCCTGTGCGGCCACGCGCAGGCCAGAGCCGTCCGCAGCCCTGCTCCCCTCAACCGGAATCGGCCGGCCAAGCCAGCTCGACGCGCCCATCTCCCTCTCTCTGTTCTGTTTGAACAGAACCAAGGAAGAAGAAGCCTCCCTCTCCCTATGACAAGCGGGACCCGCAGGATCTCATTTCTTACTCAAATCCACATATTTTGCTATTACTTCATAAATCTATATCTCCAGTTTGGGTGCTCCAAAAATTATGAAACAAGTTTTGTTAGTTTCCTTGTTAAGTTCTCTGCATGTTAGATCCAGTAAATATGCTATGTTATTTGTGTCTTTGTGCTGTAGAAATTATTTTGTAAAAGTGGTTTAGAGTTTTTTATTAACTTGCTTTTGGCCATAATTTGAGAAATATAAGTCCAACAATTGTGGTTCCAATTTTGTTAGTCTTCTAATGACATGCACTAGCTCATAAAAATATAAAACATATATGTTGTTTACTGTTTTCAAGGTGTTTCACATTAATCTTTTTAAATGGGAAATAAATGGCTGATTTGCTTATTATTCTTGTAACTGGAGTTCTATTGCTCCAAATGGCATGCAAATTTAATTGTAAATTCTCTGTATGATGTGTAATGTATGGTTAAAATTTTATGATTTATGGTGCATGTATAACTGAGTTGTTGATTTATCTTCTTTGGTGCATATTAAGTAGATTTAAATACATTATAAATAATATATTGTGGTAAAAATAGAAAATGATGTTCCACTACCTTTGTATGATATTGTGTTAGCCTGAGAATCAATAATATGGTCATGTTGTTTCAGAAAATGTTGAGTTTCATATTTAATTTGCTCTCCAATGCTTTATTACATTATAGATTTGTGTATTTTGTAATAATTAAATTATGGAACCTGAGCATGTAAGATTTGAACCTTGGTCATGAATTGTGATTAACTATCTCTTATAAAAATATCAACTCCATTTGAGATGTTTACCATATAACTTAAACAATTAAATAATAGACTTTTATGTGATATTTGGTGAAAGATTGGAGGTAATTAGACACATGCATCTTGTTTATGACTTATTGCCATGTCTTAACCTGAGATGAATTCTTTATGTTTGTGTTATGATGTTTGGAGCTATTTAACTAGCTCACATATGTGTTTCTTGGGTGAAAAACAAGTAACCAAATTAATTGCAATCCTGCTGAGAAAGGGCTGCAGGAGCAGTCCCTATTATTGTGATGTTTTCTCCATTATAATGATGTTGCATGTAAATATGTTCTATACAAAAGTTGTAGCTAACTTCATTTTATAGCTTTTCCTAAATTTTCATGGTTATAGGCCTGATAGTTTAGGAGTTATGGCTTTTGGAAGTCTGTTGTCAGTTTTGCATTGTTTTCTGTCCAGATCTGAATGTTTGTTTTGTTTAATCAATTTATGCTTTGAATCACCTCTTGGTGATAATAAAGAAGTTGTAGTAGACTTCATTGGCTTTCCAAATTGTCTGGAATCATCCCTTGTGATGGTCTAGATCCGTAGTTATGATTGTTTGAAGTGTGAGGACAGAATCTGTCCAAATCTGGATAGAGCTGTCTTTTTTGTGTTGTTTGACCTTTATATGTATTGAATCATCTTAAGATGATAATAGAAAAATTGTAGAGAATTTCAATAGCTTTTCAGAAAGGCTTATATCACCCTAGTTGGATGTGTATGGCTTGAGTTATGGTTAAATCTTATGCTTGCTGTCCTGCTGCCCATAAACTGCATGTGTGGGATTATGATTGTTTTGACTTTGTTTTGCTTGGTGTGATTGTTAGCTTATGGTTCAGTGATGGTAGATTAACATGCCTTGTATTACTTCCTTTTATTCATACATGTGCATTGTGCATCTCATTTAGGTACGATAGATGAACACGTGGAGTGAAGGACGTGATGATGGAACTAACCACAAGACGGTGTGGTGGCCTAATCACGAAGATGGAAGGACTAATCGAGTGCTTGGATGGGAGATGCTCATCGAGCGAGTGTCATCTAACAAACGCTGACTTAGTGTTGAATCCCAGACAAGCCCCGGAGCATTTCTAAGCTGAAGCATCTAGGCCCTAGTGGTTTCGGTGATTAATGACAACAAGACGATTATTATGACTAACGTGTGTTTTGCAGGATAACCTAGAGGTTAGGTCATAATAACATATAGGTTCAAGCCCCTAGCAATGGAAATCGATTCGGTTTTCAAAGGATAGAAGACAAGACGGTGATAGGCTAGTGCTAAGTGTCGTTTGGAGTTGAGAGACACTTGGCGTAGTCTTAGGTTTTGTTTTTTCTCTTTGACCGTACTATTAAGAGGGGTTTGGATGGGTAGCTTGACTTAGAGCAAGATTAGAGAGTGTAGATGTGATGCACACTTGTCCAACATAGCTCTAGACAGCCCAGGGATACTCTTGAGAGAGAGAGGATCAAACTTCGTTTTGGAAAGTTTTCGATTCGGCGAAGTTTTGATCGAATTAGAGGCGTCGGACTCTACCTAGTATGGGCGTCGGACCAATAGCTAGAGTCCGATGACACGTGGCAGCCCCTGGACGAGTTTCAGCGTCCCAGGGAGCGTCGGACCCTGGCCGGATGGGCGTCGGACCATTGGCCAGAGTCCGACGGTGCCTCTGGGTATTTGAGCGAGCGTCGGACCGTCGCGAGTGGGAGCGTCGGACTAATGTCTGTTAGCGTCCGACGCTTCCAGAGAAGTTCCCAGAGCGAGTTTGAGCGTCGGACTTGGTCCGACGGTGTGCGTCGGACCATTGCTCCGTGTACTAGCCGTTGAAAGGCACTGTGCCCGCAGTTCAGAAGCGTCGGACTGAGGAGTGTCGGACCATCGAGTTCGGTCCGACGCCCCTCTGTCACAGTTCTGGGCGCAGTATTTGTGTGAGAGTCGGACCGTGGAAATTGGTCCGACGGTCGAGCCTCGGCAGAGTCCGACGGTTTGCAGGAAGGTGAGCAACGGCTAGTTTTGGAGAGGGTGAGTATTTATACTCCACCAAAGCCTCCATTCTACTTCTCTTGCCATTTCTAACAGCTGAAGGAACCATTGTTGATCTTGTGAGAGAGCAAGAGCCCTAGGGAGATTAGTGTGAACTCCATTGCTTGTGAGCTTCTTCCCTAGAGAGATCAAGAGTGACTTGTGTGCATCCATCACCCTCTTTGGCCTTGTTCTTGGTCAAGTGAGAGTCTAAGCTTGTTACTCTTGGTGATCGGCATCACCTAGACGGTTTGGTGGTGATCGGTGGCTTGGTGACCGCTTGGAGAGCTTGTGGGCGGCCCAAGTCGAAGTTGTGAGCGGTTGTGGGCGATCCACCGCGCCGGAGTGGCAAAGGATCAGCCCGTAGAGAGCACTTGGTCTTTGCGAAGATCAAGGGGGAGCTACACCCTTGCGTGGGTGCTCCAACGAGGACTAGTGGGGAGTGCCGACTCTCCGATACCTCGGGAAAAATCGGATTTGTCTTTCTAACCCTTTACAATCCCGCATTTCCTTTGTGTTCTCTACTTTCTTAGAGTAGTATACTTGTGATAGAACTTGGCTCTAGGTTGCATAACTTGTTTTAGGAATAGAATTGACACAAGCACTTGTGGGGTGACATTGGGAAAATTGCGATAGGTTGAATTGTGTTTCGAAAAATTATTAGTTGCCCAATTCACCCCCCTCTTGGGCATCCTTGATCCTTTCAATTGGTATCGGAGCCTTGTTGCTCATTAATTTGGCTTAACCGCCAAGAGGAAGGATGTCCGGTGGTCACGATGGTCCCCCTCCCGTCTTTGACGGTAACGATTTTCCTTATTGGAAAATTCGTATGGAGGCATACCTTGAGGCGGTGGACCTTGGTGTTCACAAAGCCGCCACACAAGGGTACCCCACTCCCAAACCCGGCGCAACCCTCACACCCATTGAGGAAGAGCACGAGAAGTGGAATGCTAAGGCTCGAAACATCATATTTAGAGGCCTTAGCAAAGAGGTGTTCAACCGTGTGAGGAACCACAAAAACGCCCATGCACTATGGTCGGATATTTGTGCGCTCCATGAGGAAACTAAGAATGAGAGAGCGAAACGATATTATCTTATCATTGACAAGCTCAATTATTTCAAAATGCTATCCAATGAAAGTGCTAATGACATGTATTCTCGCTTGAATATCATTGTAGAAGAAGTAAATGGCCTTGGACTCATTCAAATCTCACCGGCCGAGGTTGCAAGGAGAATCCTCAATGCTCTTCCAATTGAGAAGTATGGTCACATTGTAACCGTACTTCATCAAACGGATCTCTCAAATGCAACCCCCACCCAAATATTGGGGAAGATCAATGCTCATGAGATGTACATGAAGATCACTCCTCAAGATGGATCATCGTCCAAGAAAAAAGAGAAGAAAGACTTGGCCCTCAAGGCCGACAAGAAAGGCAAAGCTGTAGCAAAGTACTCTTCTCTTGACTCCACAAGTGATGATGATGATGATGATGTGGAGATCGCTCTCATGGTGAGGAAGACCACCAAGATGCTCAAGAAGCTCAACAACAAGGGAATCAAATTTGATTCCAACAAGAAGAAATTCTTCACTAGTAGCAAGAGAAAGCCCATCTCCGAGATGGATTGCTACAATTGTGGAGAGCTTGGGCATCTTGCTCATCAATGCCCAAAGCCCAAGAAAGACAAATTCAAGAACAAGAACAAGGGCAAAAGGCAAGACTCTAGTGATGAGAGTGATGATGAAAAGAAGAAGGCCAAGCCATTCAAGAAGAAAGAATTCAAGAAGAAGCAATTTCACAAAAGCAAGAATAGTGGCAAAGCTTACATTGTTGGTGATTGGCTCACCGACATTGAATCTTCTAGTGGCTCATCCGGTGAAGAAAGTGATGATGAAAAGGAGAAGGTGGCCGCTCTTGTGATTGGGACTTCACTTCCTCCACCGCCATCACCGCCCTCATCTCCAACACACCTTTGCCTTATGGCTAAGGACAAGAAGGTACAAAGTAATGATGAGAGTAGTGATAGTGACAATGAGTATGATTCACCCACCTATGATAAACTTGCTAGCTTACTAAATGACTATACCAAAGTTATAAGAAAGCTAACAAGGAAAAATGAAAACTTAAAACTTGAGAATGGAAACCTTTTAACTTAAAATGAACAATTCACTAAAGCTAATGACGAGCTTAGAGTTGAAAATCAAAATGTGTCATCCAAACTCAAGGAGCTCAAAGCCAACATAAAAGAGCTCAAAGAAAAACATGATAAACTTGAGAGGATACACATTGAGCTCACCACTAGCTACAACAAGCTAAAAGAGGATTATACTCAAGTGAAAGTGAATCATGACAACCTTGCTATGGCTTATGACTTGCTTTTCAATGAAACACATGATGCTCCTAACCATGTTGTTAAGTGTGACATAGCTACATCATGTGATGACTAGATTGATGAGATCATTGAGCAAGGTGGTAGTAGCAAAGGCAAGGAAGTGGTGGTGGCCGATTGCCATGATGACTTTTTGAAGCTCAAGATTGAAAATGACAACTTGAAGAAAGAGCTTGAGAAGCAATCAACCACAAATACCATTGTCATTGAAGCGGTGCAACAAGATGATGAAGTTGAAGTGCTTATAAAAGAAAACAAGATCCTTAAGAATGAGAAGTGTCACCTTGCAAGCTTATTGGAAGAGAACAAGAAGTTAAAGCAAGAAAAGAGTCATCTCACCGTGGGCTTGCAAAAATTCACAAGAGGCCAATATCTCCAAAGTGATCTCCTCATGAACACCGTGATGAAGTTTGATAGAAGTGGGATTGGCTACATGGGTGAGAAGGTACAAAATATTAGAGCTCAAAATCGCCTCAACAAAGCAAAGAACAAGCCCAAGCCCAAGCCAAAGAGATGCTTTGAATGTGGACAAGAAGGTCACTTTGCTCATGAGTGCAAGACACCGCCACCACAACCTTTGCCCAAGCATGCTAGGCCCTTTGCCTTTGATGCTCATTACATGCTAAGGAAAGATTCTAAGGGCAAAGTGAAAGTCATGTTCCTAGGACCCCCTAACAAGAATAGGCCTAGGCAACTATGGGTGGCGAAAGCTTTGGTTGAGAAAGTCCGAAACCCTTCTCAAGTATGGATTCCTAAACATCAAGCTTGATTTGTTGTGTGTAGGTGAACTACAAGACCGGTGGCTCTCATTGGGTAATTGATAGTGGATGCACTCAACATATGACCGGTGATGCTCGTATGTTCACATCCCTTGAAGAGAATGTAGAAGACCAAGGAAAGATAACATTTGGTGATAATTCCAAGAGCAAAGTGCAAGGGCTTGGCAAAGTGGCTATATCTAATGATCATTCCATTTCAAACGTGCTTCTAGTTGCTTCTTTGAGCTTCAACTTGCTATCTGTTGGTCAATTGTGTGATCTTGGCTTTCAATGCCTATTTACAAGGAAGAGGTGGTTGTCTCCAAGAAAGATGACAATGAAGTGATATTCAAGGGCTTTCGGTACAATCATCTCTATCTAGTGGACTTCAACTCGGAAGATGCAAATTTGAAGACTTGTCTATTCACCAAACAATCTCTTGGGTGGTTTTGGCATAGAAGGCTTGCACATGTTGGGATGAGCACACTCAAGAAGTTATCGAAGAAGGAGATGGTGAGAGGATTGAAAGATGTTGTATTTGAGAAGGACAAATTATGTAGTGCTTGCCAAGCCGGGAAGTAAGTGGCAAATACACATCCATCCAAGGCATTTGTGTCAACTTCAAGACCATTAGAGCTACTTCACATGGACTTATTTGGGCCAACAACTTATGCAAGCATTGGTGGCAAGCTCTATTGCTTAGTGATAGTTGATGACTTTTCAAGATATACTTGGGTGTTCTTTATTCATGACAAGACCGAAGTAGCCCAATCTTTCAAGAAGTTTGCCAAGAGAGCACAAAATGAATTTGAAGTGAAGATCAAGAAGATTAGAAGTGACAATGAAAAAGAGTTTGACAACACAAACATTGAAGTATATTGTGATGAAGTTGGGATCAAGCATGAAGTCTCATCCACCTATACCCCTCAACAAAATGGTGTAGTTGAAAGGAAGAACCGGACGTTGATCACCCTTGCAAGGACTATGCTTGATGAGTACAACACACCGGAGAGGTTTTGGGCGGAGGCAATCAACACCGCATGCTATGCATCCAACCGCCTATTCCCTCACCGGTTGCTAAAGAAGACCCCCTATGAGCTACTCATTGGCAAGAAGCCGGACGTCTCCTACTTCCGGGTGTTTGGTTGCAAATGCTACATCTACAAGAAGCGGCAACACCTAGGGAAGTTTCAAAGACGTTGTGATATTGGTTTTCTTGTTGGTTACTCATTGAAGTCCAAAGCATATAGAGTATTCAACAATGCCACCGGCCTTGTTGAAGAAACATATGATGTGGAGTTCGATGAATCTAACGGCTCTCAAGGAGAGCATGAGAATCTTGATGATGTAGGTGATGAACCCTTGAGGAAGGCCATGAAGAACATGCCAACCGGAGACATCAAGCCAAAAGATGATGGTGATGATGTGCAAGTGATCGATCAACCATGTTCATCAAATGTGCCTCAAGATGATGAAGATAAAGATGGGGTGGATCCACATGAAGACACCCACATCACACAAGAAGAAATTGAGGCACAAGCACAAGATGTTGATGCTCCACAACCTCCTCCTCAAGTGGTTGATAGAAGAACCACTCCACTTCTACAAGCAAATCCTCAAGATCTCATAATAGGGAGTCCTTCAAGGGGGGTAATGACTCGCTCACAAAGGCATGCTCAATTCATTGAACATCACTCGTTTGTCTCTTGTATTGAGCCTATTAGCATAGAGGAAGCTCTTCAAGATCCGGATTGGGTGAATGCCATGCATGAAGAACTCAACAACTTCACCCGCAATCAAGTTTGGACACTTGAAGAGAAGCCAAAAGGAGCAAGAGTCATAGGCACCAAGTGGGTCTTTCGCAACAAACAAGACGACAAGGACAACATTGTGAGAAACAAGGCAAGGCTCGTGGCAAAAGGGTTCTCCCAAGTTGAAGGCTTGGATTTTGGGAAGACCTTTGCCCCCGTGGCAAGATTAGAGGCCATTCGTATCCTACTTGCATATGCATCTAATCACAATCTAAAACTCTTTCAAATGGATGTGAAAAGTGCATTTTTAAATGGCTTCATAAATGAACTTGTCTATGTTTCGCAACCACCGGGTTTTGAAGACCCTAGATATCCAAACTATGTTTACAGGTTGTCCAAGGCGCTATATGGCTTGAAGCAAGCCCCACGGGCTTGGTATGAGCGCCTCCGTGACTTCCTCATCAACAAGGGCTTCAAAATCGGCTTGGTTGATACCACACTATTCACCAAGAAGCACAAAGGGCACATCTTCATTTGTCAAGTTTATGTTGATGATATTATCTTTGGTTCGACTAATGAAGATTTTTGCAAGGAATTTGGTGATATGATGTCCAAGGAGTTTGAGATGTCCATGATTGGTGAGCTCACATTCTTCCTCGGCTTTCAAGTCAAGCAAATGAGGGAGGGGACGTTCGTGTCGCAAGAGAAGTACACGAAGGACCTCCTCAAGCGCTTCAAGATGGAAGAATGCAAGCCCATCAAGACCCCCATGCCTACCAATGGACATCTCGACCTTGATGAGGGAGGTAAATCGGTTGACCAAACTCTCTATCGTTCTATGATCGGTAGCTTGTTGTACTTGACCGCATCTAGGCCCGACATCATGTTTAGTGTGTGTACGTGTGCGCGCTTTCAAGCTAATCCTAAGGAACCTCACTTAGTTGCGGTAAAAAGAATCCTTAGGTACATAAAGCACACCCCGAGCATTGGCCTTTGGTATCCCAAAGGAGCTAACTTTACTCTTGTCGGCTATTCCGATTCGGATTATGCCGGTTGCAAGATTGACCGGAAAAGCACATCTGGAGGGTGCCATTTGCTTGAAAGATCACTAGTTTCTTGGTCCTCCAAGAAACAAAATAGTGTTGCCTTGTCAACAACCGAAGCGGAATACATTGCCGCGGGTGCTTGTTGTGCACAAATTCTTTATATGAAACAAACCCTACTTGATTATGGAATCAACTTAAAAAGGGTGCCTTTGTTGTGTGACAACGAGAGTACGGTAAAACTTGACAATAACCCGGTTCAACACTCCCGCACAAAGCACATTGACATCCGTCATCACTTCCTTAGAGATCACGTTGCCAAGGGTGACATTTCCTTTGAGGGAGTAAGAACGGATGATAACTTGGCGGACATTTTCACTAAACCATTGGATGAGGCACGCTTTTGTACTCTAAGAAATGAACTTAATTGCCTTGATCTAAGCGACTTCACTAAAAGATGATCTTGTGTTGTCATGTGCATTTTATTGTAACATAAAACATGTCTAACATTGAATTGCACGTAGGGCTTGTCTAACTCGGTTAAGATAACCGCCTAAAAGCGTGTGAAGAAGCTTACCCGAGGAAAAACTTGACAACAACTAGTTTAATTTACGTGAATTTGCAATGCATATTGCATGGTTGTTGTTTTGTCGTTTTGTTCATGGATTTCAATTGTCTATCTTCATAAAATTCACATATGCCTAAGGCAAAATATTTGAAAAATTGAGGGTTTGAGAGAGGGCATCTTATACTAGTTCCAACTTGTGTTTATTTGACTCTTATTGGGGTTGGAACTTAGTTGGGAAAAGTCGGCGCGAAAAAGTTTGGAAGAAAACAGGTTTTAGGGCGTCGGACGCTGATTTTCACAGCGTCGGACCAATTTCCTCAGTCCGACGGTCCCTTTCCCTGTTGTCCGAGGCGTCGGACGCTGGATTTCACAGCGTCGGACTTTCTGCCTCAGTCCGACGGTGGATGGCAAAGCCGAAGGAAGCGTCGGACGCAGCGTCGGACCGGGAATTTTCAGGCGTCGGACTTTTGGGTAAGAGGGTTAACGCCTTGTCGCGCCGAGTTCACGCCGTCGGACCGAAAGTATTGGTCCGACAACGGGCGTCGGACTAAGTCCAACGGCCGCTGGAGCTTACTGGAAGCGTCGGACTCTGCGGAGTATTGGTCCGACGCTTGCACAGTAATGGTCCGACGGTCGGTTTGAAGGCGCGGATCAGCCTTTTTCTTTCTCTGTCGCGTGGGGCCCATCTGCCAGTTCGTTCTCTCGTCTTCGTCCTCGCCCGAGCCGCTCGCCGCGCCGCGCCCATACGCCCTAACCCTAACCGCCGCCGCGCCGCGCCCTAACCCTCCGCCGCCAGCTCGCCCGCGCCCTCGCCGCCGGCAGCCAGGCCTTCCCCACGCGTGCGGGTTCACCCCTCCTCTTCTTTCGCGCGCGCGTCCGCGCCCTGCTGCAGCCGCGCGTCGCCGTGCCGAGCGCCACCGAGCAGCACCGCCGCCGCCGGTTTTCTCGCCGCCGTTGTGCTCATCACCGCGGCTCAAGGAAGTTCCCCATTGTCGAACTCGTCATCCCTCTACTCCTTAGCTGCTCTCATGGTGGTTAGATTTGAATCCCCTGTTTCAAATCTACTTCGCACTCAAGATGTTCGACGAAATGCCCTAACCATTATTCCTCGCGTTCCTCGCATTTCTATTGAGTTTGACTCTTCTCTCGGGCATTCTAGGGCTTGTAGAGGTGCTTTACACCTTGTGTGATTCCCTGTGGTGCCTCGCGTCGACAGAGTCTCTTACCCCTTCACAGGTTCCTTTTCTCGCATGTTTCTTGTTATTCCCTTCTTATCTTATTATGCTTGCTACCTAGGATTACTCATCTCTAGATTATATATGCTTATGTATCCCTGTCTATCTCTCTCTTGCAGCTGTCGTGGTCAGAGAGTTTGGTAGTGCGTCAATGAATCCGGGGCCAAGCTCGCGGATACGGAACGAGGCCAAGCCTCTGAGTGTCAGCTAGCAGCTTCAGAGAGACAGTGACAGTTGGCAGAGATGGTTCGTTGCAAGCAGGTCAGCCGCAGTCAGGGAGGCACAGGTGGAGATGAGAGGCCTCCTCCTCGTCCACCTTTGGACAAGGGGAAGGCCCCTCTCGTCGAAAGCAGCAAGAAAAGAAAGAGGCTTTCAGCAGAGCAGAGGCAGGCCATCAGGGTAGCACAGGCTGCAGAGGAGGCAGAGCGTGGCAGGGGTATACATATTGGAGGCATCTCTGTCAGTTTGTCGGGCAGAGATGAGACCGAGGAGCAGCCGCAGCCTCAGAGGCAGCCGGAGACTGAGTCAGCACAGCTAGTGGTGGCAGAGCCGAGGCAGCCAGAGCAGCAAGAGGCAGTTACTCAGGGGGAGCAGGCCCAGGCTCCACCTCTTCGTCGCTCGGGCCGCACTCGACCTTCGGTGCCACCCCGGCCCGCTGGTCAGAGGCGCGGCGACCGAGTTCCCAGGGTGCTTGCTCCCTCCGAGCCTCAGCCGGTGCCTGAGCCGGATGTTCACTTGGACTTGCAGAGGACCTCTGCAGCCCGAGTCAGAGAGCTCCGGCTGACGTCGCTTTCCAGCTGGTTTCCGGATCAGAGAGATCCCAGAGCTTCTGAGGGCTGGTACACTACTCTTCACGAGGATTTCTTCACCGCCCTCATGGCCACAGGAGTTGGACTGCATCAGCACAGAGTATGTCCCCTAGAGGACATAGTCCAGGCAGCAGGAGAGGAGATCAGGCCTTATCTGACATACCTGCCTGGAATTGCGGAGCTTCTTGGCCGATCAGGCCGATACGTGGAGTCATGGGTCCGAGAGTTCTATGCTTCCCTATGGATCGACCCCAACCACGAGTACTTGCAGTACACCTTCGGCGGAGAGCCATACCGGCTCTACGTGAAGGCTCTGCGAGAGCTGCTTGGAGTGCCAGAGTCAGCTACCAGGTTGCACAGCATTTGCTATGCCACGACAGACCCGCCGAGGAGGGCTCACGGAGGACTGGCACCTGGTACTGCTCATATAGCAGCATGCTTTTGACCACCGTTCGGAGACGGCTCCCGCAGGACACCTTCGGAGCTTTGTCCCGTCGTTCGTCTCTTGAACGACGTGATGAGGCGTACTCTTTTACCGCGGGAGGGGTACAAGGAGGGTTTGACACACTTACAGCTATGGCTCCTTAGTGCCCTGGTCCAGAAGTCCGAGTTTGACATTGCCGATCTAATTATCAGTGAGATGGAGGACACCATAGCAGAGGGCATCAGGTCTCGGCGACAGCTCCCCTACGCTCATTGGATCTCACACATCCTTGAGCGGAGGTTGCACCGGATTTGGACAGGCATCTCTCGTGAGTTGCGCCAGACTGAGACAGAGTTTCCAGTATATCGGATGACCTCTCTGATTGACGGACGCCGTGGCAGCCGAGCTTTACACAGAGTACAGCGCCGTCAGACTTCAGGGGCAGACATGGCAGAGGTTCAGCAGCAGGACGAGGCTATGAGGCACATTGCCCATAGCGAGCTTGAGCAGTTACTTGCAGACGACGACCCCGTTGACACCTCCTCGTCCAGCTCTGACAGGGACTACCGGGCCATCCCTTCACGTCCACGAGCTCACGACTCGGAGGCCGGTGGATCCAGCTCCGCTCCTCAGACTTCACAGACAGACCCTGCACTGCTTGCTATTCTTCAGACCTTACAGCAGACACAGCAGAGACAGGCAGAGGAGCAGTCCCGTTTTGCCAGGGAGCAGGCTGCAGCTCTCACTCAGATTCAGCTTAGGCAGGATCAGTTCCAGCAGCAGATGCTCCAGATGCAGCTCCAGAGCCAGCAGATACAGTTACAGACCTTTGGGTTTATGGAGCACATCATCAGGCACACCGGAGCCCCGCCGTTCCTAGCCACTGCCTCTCTAGTCCAGCAGGTTGGACCGGCAGCCACTGCAGCCCAAGTGACTCCAGCGATACAGTCCGGTGGACTTCAGAGTCAGGGCACAGCTTCACTACCGAGTCAGTTTGTCACTCCTCCCCAGCAGACTCAGCAGTGGTTTGCCATGCCAGGCACTCAGGGGTTCACTCCGATCCACACCGGTTTCACACCTGACCTAGGTGGCCCCTCAGTGTCCAGGAGCTTGGGTGCTACTTTCAGTGAGATCACAGGCATACCCACACCTCCTGAGTTCAGATTGCCTATTACCACCACCACAGCTCCACCTGCCACTGGGACTACAGAGACACTACCGTCGTCAGTCGCCTCTTCAGAGCCTCTCCCGACTTCAGCAGGGCCTGCGACAGTAGTATTCACAGCAGCAGCTACAGAGACAGCTCAGCAGACCCGGACCGCTTCTCCTTCACATGCTCCGACAGAGGGTCAGGCTGTTCAGAGCTCCGAGTCCGAGGAAGACCCTTCTCAGTTTGAGCTTCGACCTCACTCCTCCGACCGCGACGCTGCAGCTTCTTCTCCTCCTCCTGAGTCTTAGGTCTTTGGTGCTTGATGCCAAAGGGGGAGAGAGCATAGATTTAGGGGGAGTGCGTGAGAGGGTTTTGGTTCTTTTGTTCTTTTGGATGTGACATTATCATGCATTTTGTTTATTTTCATGTTTGAGACTTGCTTGTGACATGTGTTTGAGCTTCATGATTATTTATATATTGTGTCACTTGATTCACTTTTGGTTACGCTCTTGTCTTAGCTTCCGCACTTCACTCCGATCTTGAGCGTATCGTTTGGTACTTGTGCTTATTTCATATCTTATATGTACCTTGTGGTCTTGATTTGTATAAGCATGCCTAACCCTTTTGCTCTTATTGTCACATGCTTATATGAATCAAACTTTAAAAACCTCACTCTTTCTAAATCTATTTGAGGTAGTTGTCATTAATCACCAAAAAGGGGGAGATTGAAGCATCTAGGCCCTAGTGGTTTCGGTGATTAATGACAACAAGACGATTATTATGACTAACGCGTGTTTTGCAGGATAACCTAGAGGTTAGGTCATAATAACATATAGGTTCAAGCCCCTAGCGATGGAAATCGATTCGGTTTTCAAAGGATAGAAGACAAGACGGTGATAGGCTAGTGCTAAGTGTCGTTTGGAGTTGAGAGACACTTGGCGTAGTCTTAGGTTTTGTTTTTTCTCTTTGACCGTACTATTAAGAGGGGTTTGGATGGGTAGCTTGACTTAGAGCAAGATTAGAGAGTGTAGATGTGATGCACACTTGTCCAACATAGCTCTAGACAGCCCAGGGATACTCTTGAGAGAGAGAGGATCAAACTTCGTTTTGGAAAGTTTTCGATTCGGCGAAGTTTTGATCGAATTAGAGGCGTCGGACTCTACCTAGTATGGGCGTCAGACCAATAGCTAGAGTCCGACGACACGTGGCAGCCCCTGGACGAGTTTCAGCGTGCCAGGGAGCGTCGGACCCTGGCCGGATGGGCGTCGGACCATTGGCCAGAGTCCGACGGTGCCTCTGGGTATTTGAGCGAGCGTCGGACCGTCGCGAGTGGGAGCGTCGGACTAATGTCTGTTAGCGTCCGACGCTTCCAGAGAGGTTCCCAGAGCGAGTTTGAGCGTCGGACTTGGTCCGACGGTGTGCGTCGGACCATCGAGTTCGGTCCGACGCCCCTCTGTCACAGTTCTGGGCGCAGTGTTTGTGTGAGAGTCGGACCGTGGAAATTGGTCCGACGGTCGAGCCTCGGCAGAGTCCGACGGTTCGCAGGAAGGTGAGCAACGACTAGTTTTGGAGAGGGTGAGTATTTATACTCCACCAAAGCCTCCATTCTACTTCTCTTGCCATTTCTAACAGCTGAAGGAACCATTGTTGATCTTGTGAGAGAGCAAGAGCCCTAGGCAGATTAGTGTGAACTCCATTGCTTGTGAGCTTCTTCCCTAGAGAGATCAAGAGTGACTTGTGTGCATCCATCACCCTCTTTGGCCTTGTTCTTGGTCAAGTGAGAGTCTAGGCTTGTTACTCTTGGTGATCGGCATCACCTAGATGTTTTGGTGGCGATCGGTGGTCCGCTTGGAGAGCTTGTGGGCGGCCCAAGTCGAAGTTGTGAGCGGTTGTGGGCGATCCACCGCGCCGGAGTGGCAAAGGATCAGCCCGTAGAGAGCACTTGGTCTTTGCGAAGATCAAGGGGGAACTACACCCTTGCGCGGGTGCTCCAACGAGGACTAGTGGGGAGTGCCGACTCTCCGATACCTCGGGAAAAATCGGATTTGTCTTTCTAACCCTTTACATTCCCGCATTTCCTTTGTGTTCTCTACTTTCCTAGAGTAGTATACTTGTGATAGGACTTGGCTCTAGGTTGCATAACTTGTTTTAGGAATAGAATTGACACAAGCACTTGTGGGGTGACATTGGGAAAATTGCGATAGGTTGAATTGTGTTTCGAAAAATTATTAGTTGCCCAATTCACCCCCCTCTTGGGCATCCTTGATCCTTTCATAAGCCTCTACCTATCTCTTTTTATAAATGCACCGGTCTTTTTTAAATCGTATGATTGTGCACTTAAGTATAGGAGTTGGTTGATACCGCTGTTGCATAATTAGCTTGTCCACTCTACATATGATCCTGATATTATTACTAGACAGGTGATCGATCTATTGCTTAGACCGGTAGAAGTCGGGTGATTTCCTGTCATCCGCGAGAAAGTCGGGTGATTTCCTGTCATCCACGAGCATAGTTGGTGACTGATGAGATCCACATGGATGGCTATATGTGTCACCATGCCACACTGATTAAATGAGAGAATCAAGGCTAGGTAGTGGGGAGCTGCATGACATGGGTCATGTTGACTTCGGTGCTACTTGCGGCCGACTAGGACTGAGGCCACCAGACATCAGTTGAGATTGAAGGACGTCGTCACATAACTGGCCAGATAAGTCGTTCTGACCGCGAAGCCGAGTAGTTCTTTCTGAGCCGAGAATTGGTGTGACATGGATAGACATATTCTGGAGGTAGGAAGGATGTGCGGAGACACCATTTTGCCATAGTCAGGTTAGGGACCTGCACTTCCTGTGAGTGGGTTTGTCTCCGAGAATATGGCCCCGCCAAGCTCGCGATATAATATGACTCAGAAAGATCTAACGGTGACCTAAGAAGCCACTGATGAGGCTGACAGGGTTTGTGATTGGCATGTTTGCCAGCTGGTACAATCGATTCGAATCGCCATCTCTCCTGGTTAGTGAGAAACTGAACTGATCTTCTGGTGAGGTAGAGGTTAACAACTTGAACGTGATTATTGGTGAGATGAGGAAGATATCTGTGGATATCAGAAATCGCTATGGTTTATTGATTGCTATAATATCAAGTGATTGCATCGTATAGCTGCAAACCTTAGCTATAATAGCTGAACCGAAATTGAAGCTGAACAATATCTAAAATTTATAAGTTGAGGAATTATTGTAGTAATGCTTTTTATGCAAATGTTGCTATCCTCTGAGCTCCACCAAATAAGCCTGCATATCCTTGAGAGTCTTTTTATTTACTTCCTGTCGGGTAAGTCTAGCTGAGTACATTTGAGTACTCAGGGTTTTATTCCCAATATTGCAGGAGGAATACTTCGTTGTCTAAAAGAGCTACTTCTATCCTTCGGGAGAGGAAGACTGACCTTGGGCAAGGTCATGTATCTGTCTTATCTATGTTGCTGTGACTGGTCGGTACTTGGCACTGTATTATGAACTTAAGTGTGTGTAAATCTATTTCGTTTCCGCAATTGAACTTTTATGTAAAGTCTATCTTGTACTCTGATGTAATTGAACTATATGCGAACCTATGTATCATGTGTATGGGTGCTGCTGAGTTTCTGCGATTCTTGGGTAAGTGCTGTGTAAAAGTTTCAAATCCTTCGAGATTTCACGGACTACCGGGTTTATATTGGTTCAAGTGTGGCTTGATAGCTGGGTAAACAGTTGTCGCTGTACTTGTGCTCGTATAAATTGATCGGTTCTATTACATAAATGTTAGCATTTATAGTATAGAATTAGTATAATTAGATAGATCATTAAATCTATTTTTTAATAAGCTTATTGCGATAAGCCTAACCAAAGTTAAAAAAAAAATATTAAGTAACATAAACACTACGACGGCGACGACTACTTTGAAACCGAGGGAGCAGGATAAACATGATGACGGCCAATCACCGTTTTATTTTATTCTTTCACGAAGAGCGTGATCCATCATCATTGGGTTGTGCGTGGCCAGTGCGGCATTACCCCCACTCATTTGTTTTACCAACCCAACACCACACGGCGTGCCGGCTATGTACATGTATATTCCCTCCTGCGCTCATCAGCGTGGCACTGCCACTAACCTCGTCTTAGGCATGTCTTTTATTCTTCTCTTGTCGTCCACATGACGTGCTTCTTTGCCGTTTCTTTTTTTTCCCCTGACGACGCGGCGTTGTGCGTGCACGAAACAGCCTGGAGAGGAGACGGACAAAACGGAGGCCGGTTGCGCACGACAAACGCGCCGCAGCGTACGTAAGCTAGCGCCCGTGTCCGTCTGTCCGTAGGCGAGGCTGACGTGCTGGACTGCTGGAGAGCACTCATTTCCGCCGCGCCCCGCGGGCGCTCCTCCATTGGCTGGACGGCGAAAAGGCCCAACAGCAGCTATAATAATAGGCTTGTACTCACTGTACTGACTTGTTTGTCGTTTGATTACCGTGCCCTGACCATAGTGAAATGGAGGGAGTAAATGCTAATATGAAAGAAAAAAAAGAGGAGCTTGACTCTCATACAAACTAAGCTGATACGGAATCATATTTATAAGTGGGTTTAAATAGAAGATGTTGAAGAGAAATAAGAAGGAAATCTTTTTTAAAACAACTGAGTATGACTTGCTCTTACGGTTTATAGCATTATTGACCTTGAGACACGGGCTGCCACTTTGCGGAGCGGGGCCAATGGCGTGAAGCGTTGAGGCAGGACACTAGGCAGGCATAGAGCACCTACAGCAAGCTCCAACGGTTGGTTGATTGATGCGAGTGACATGGGTATGGATCAAGCCAAGCAAAACATGGTGTGTCGTGGTGGTAAAAGTCAACTGTAAGATGCTGCGCTGCGAGCCTGCGACTATAGAATCCGTGATCTTTCTGTTCTACTATAGGAGGAGACGGCGAGGATCCAGGTGCTCCGTCATTCATCGATCCGGTTTTCCTAATTAGAGCAAGGTCAATAAACCTTGGCTATAAGCCAAGCCAACTCATTCAAACACTAGTTTATAGCCTAATCAGTACAATAGTTAGTCTCTGTACAGTTGCCAAGATCATTTTTTATTTGCTCGTGTGAAGTGATGATTGGGTGGAATGGGAGAGAGAAAGAAAGCTAGCTGGAAAGATGTCTTGGATTCTGTGTACACCTCTTGAGTCTTGTGAGCAGCTCGACGACGGCAGTATCGTCAAGCATCAATTTCTCTCTGCTCCACATCGGACAGACAGATGACGTGGTGGGCGATTCGCCCCTTGCTGTACCTGCTCTTAAACCAAGGAGTTTACGGTTAGTGAGCCAGCTAGTAGGCAGCAAGGCGAAAGCCAAGGTCACCATCGCCATGGCGCCAAGAAAAGCCCATCCGGTGTCGCCTTCCCTTACCAGACGCGTCTGACTTTTCAGTGACTCGTGTAAAAAGTATGGGGGGTAGGCGGATCGACAAGTGCTCCTGGTCCCGGACAGGCTGAATAATCAATCTGTTTGAACACACACACACACATTACTAATGCTTACCAATGTACTACTGCTGGAAGTGCTGGTTGTACCAAATTGGCACTGGTGAATGTACTCCTGTACGTATTGCTGTCCTTCACAGATTTCAGCGCATTCAGGTTTTCGTTTATCGAGTCCTGTCCATCTCCATCCGAGCCCGAGACATATATGGCTATATGAGGCCACAGCTATAACGATGCAAAGTTGCTCCAGTCGCGGCAACGTCGCAACGAGTCAATGTTCAACGACCAATATGTTACAATAAGCAATTATAGGGATGCAAGCTTGTTTATTATTTGGTGGACCTAGACTCATCCAACTGAGCTTTTCTGGTTTCCAAAAGATAAATCATAAATGATATGAAAACTGTGCTAAAGCGATAAAACTCCCAGAGCTATACTACGCAATAATCCGCAACAGAAAGTGACGCTGACTTAATGCACCAACCAGTAGGACTGGTAGTCACCTGCCACATTCTGGTTCAAAAAAAAAAAAAAAGGGCACTACAGAGAAAACGAATAGCAACGACGACTACAATATTTTCGCCAACGCCGACAGTCTTAGACGCGTTAAACCATTATTTAGTCCCTTTCGTAAGCACAGCTACGGAGTAGTGCTTCTTGAGTTGGTGATGGGTACTCGGGTTTCCAGTCAGGTGGTGGTGGTACAGGGTGATGGCGAAGACGCGAAGTGGGTCTGGAAATGGCTGTTGGACACTACATTAAAGAGAAATTGGGAAGCAAAGACTGTCATGGCTCGTGGAGTTCGTTGGCTGCAGATTGAGTGGAGAGTTCAACTATATTTCCACTCTCCGAACTATACTTCCACTCTCCGACCGAAAGAAGAAAAGAAGAATATGGAGTTGTATTTAGGTACTTCCTCCGTTTTAAATTATAATTCGTTTGATTTTTTAACCATATGCAAATATAGTCAAATTTATGCCATTTTCAAGATAAGCCACAATAAAATAACAGATATTAGCATAAATTTTTTTTAATAATACGTGTAGTCAGATTTGATGTCAAAAAATCAAACGAATTATAATTTAAAACGAATTATAATTTAAAACGGAGGGATTTTGTGCTGAGAAGAGCCACAGGTTCTTGATCTCTGAATTTGTTAAGAATGGTTCTTTAGACAGGATTATGTTTGACAAACAGAACCTATGTCCTGTACTACAATGGAGCCAAAGATACAACATAGCACTCGGGGTCGCAAAAGGACTGGCGTATCTCAACCATGAATGCCTCGAATGGATCATTCATTGTGATTTTAAACCAGAGAATATATTATTAGATGAAGACTTTGAGCCCAAGATTGCAGATTTTGGATTGCTAAAACTATTAGGTCGAGGAGCAGGAGCACAAAGGTTGTCAAGAGTTCACGGGACTAGGGGGCACATTGCACCTGAATGGGCTCTAAATCTTCCAATCACCGGCAAGGCTGATGTTCACAGCTATGGAGCAGTGCTTCTTGAGTTAGTGAAGGGGATGCGTGTATCCACTATGCAAGTGGAAGGCGAGGGGGAGGTGGAAATGGCATGTTAGATGCTCTGCCGAGATACTAAAGGAGAAATCATCACTCACGGCTCCTGGAGTTTGTCTGACTGTAGATTGGGTGGAGAATTCGATCATTCACAAGCAACCATGATGGTAAAGATTGCAGTGTCATGTGTGGAAGAGGAGAGGAGAAGACGGCCAAGCATGAGCAATGTTGTTGAAGCTCTACTTACACTGGTGGAATAATGTCTAGTGCTGTTACTAACAGCTATCGTTCTGGCTGGCGGATGCCATGAGACAAAATAATGGGTTTCCTATTGCCCAGAACATTACTGGGAGTCTTATGCAAATCTTTTGTGAAATATCTTGAGAGTATCTTATGTAATAAACTAGAGATTTATCATGTGTAATATGTCCATAATACTGTTCAAAGCTCCACTATTGTTAATATGGGCCAACAGGTTACTTGTGTTTCACTTGGTTTAATTGTTTGTATACTTCGGTCTACGTACACTTATACACTATAAAACCTTTGGAAATGCAGGGATCCTAACAGCCTAGAAGATTGGATCAAGTTATACTAAAAAATATAAAAACATCAAGAACATCAAGAATCTACACTGCCAAGATGCATCTAGTGGTAGTCTAGTTTCTTTTTGTTTAATTCACTAACAGGCTATAAACCTTAGAATCCAGTATACATAAGAAATATCCAGCACTAGACAAACACACCATCATTGACACGTTTCCCTGAGACATTGGTCAAGTCCCGATCCTGGCCACAGAAAGGTCATAACTATAGAAGTAGAACTGCTCAATCTTTGTCTAGCCTTTGCCCAATTCAGGGTACACATGCTATGTAGACAGTGTCATACCTAGGAAGATTATGCAAGATTCAATAGAAACACGATTCCGGTCTTTGTTGGCTACTTGCTCAATGCAGAGAAGTTTATGCAAGGAAGTAACTGTATGCAACATTGAATGCGATGGCTAAATTCAATACACCGCAACTCCTGAGGTTGCACCAGGAATCCTTCTGATTAGAAAAAGATGTCGGTAAGGCTAAGTAGTTTGAAGAAAAGGGAAACAACAGGTACACTATGGCAATGGTCACTGTATGGGAAGACCTGCAGAAACAAAATTTTGACAAATACCGTGTGGCGGCTACAGATGCACAGAAAGGGTACTGAAGAATTTAGAGTTTAATACAGAAACAAGTTTCAAAGATGTCTTGTATTGGGATCAAATTGTCAACCGTCGGCTACATTTGGCCTTACCGTCCTCTGCAGGCCATCCACCAATCAATCCCATTCCCAGCTACTGGTACTCACGTACATGCCACAGAAAGTCAGAGATAGCGGCCACTTGAAGCCGCCAGGGCACCTAATGGCTCTTGATCAACACATATGCTATAAATGGCTCATCCATCATTCCTCTGTGCATCTTTGCCAGGTAGCCATGGCCATGGGACACCTCTGCATTTTCACCACATTTATCTCCTTTCTTATATCGTCATCCTCCGTTTCTGTTGCAAACGGCCAGAGCTACCTTGCTAGAGGCTCCTCCATCTCCACCCAGGATGTAACCACCCCCATCCTAGTGTCGCCTAATGGTGCCTTCACCTGTGGCTTCTACAAGGTGGCCACCAATGCCTTCACTTTTTCTATCTGGTTCTCCTGGGCATCTGGTAAGACTGTCTCCTGGACAGCCAACCGCGATGCTCCAGTCAATGGCAGGGGCTCCAGGCTCATCTTCCAGAAGAATGGGGGCTTGATCCTTGTTGACTAAAATGGCATGGTCATATGGAGCACCAACACAACGAAATCTCGCAGTGATCGTGCAATGCTTCTCAACAGTGGCAACCTTGTTGTCATGGATACAGATGGGCGTCACCTCTGGAGAAGCTTCGACACACCAACTGATACACTTCTACCATGGCAGCCGATGACTCGAAATACTAAGTTGGTATCTGCTTCTGCTAGGGGTTTGCTATATTCAGGCTTCTATGCCTTCTATTTTGCCAGTAACAATATCCTAACTCTTATTTACAATGGGCCTGAGACTAGTAGCATATATTGGCCAGATCCATTCTACCTGCCATGGGATAATGGTAGGACTACATATAATAGTACCAGATATGGGGTTCTTGACCAGACAGGACGGTTTGTGGCAAGTGACCAGCTTGAATTTGAAGCTTCTGATCTTGGCAAAGAGATAATGAGGAGATTGACTCTTGACTATGATGGTAACCTTAGGTTGTATAGCCTAAACATAACTAGTGGCAACTGGTCAGTCTCATGGATGGCATTCCCTCGACTATGCAATATACATGGACTGTGTGGAGCAAACAGCCTGTGCAAATACAGACTGGGGCTAGAGTCATGTTCTTGCCTTGAAGGATTTGAGATGATTGAACCAAGTGACTGGAGCAAAGGTTGCAGGCGCAAGACTAATACCACGCCCTTTTCATTTAGGAAGCTTCCTGGAACGGACTTATGGGGCTATGACTTAAACTATTCTGAACTTGTGCCATGGTGGATGTGCAGGAACATGTGCTTGAACAATACCAACTGCCAAGCTTTTGGTTACCGGAAGGGAACAGGTCAATGCTATCCAAAGGCCTTTCTTTTCAATGGCAGGAACTTCGCAGATCCTTACAATGATATCTATCTGAAAACTCCCAAGGCAGTATGGTCTTCACCAGAATTGGCTCCTGGACCAAGACATGTTTGCAAAGTTACTGAAAAGGAAGCATACCCCTCATCAGAAATGTTTGCGGGTGACAACTCCAGTTTCAAGTTTGGAAACTTTCTATCTTCTGCATTGACATTGCTTGTCATTGAAGTGACTTTAATCATAGTAGGCTGTTGGATTGTTAACAAATGGGAGAGAAAACCAGAGACTATGGACGAAGGCTACATGATTATTTCCAGCCAGTTCCGAAGATTCAGCTACAAGGAGTTAGAGAGGGCAACCAAGTGTTTTCATGAAGAGCTCGGAAGTGGCACATCAGGATCAGTTTACAAGGGAGTCCTTGAAGATGGAAGGGAGGTCGCAGTGAAGAAGCTAAGTGATATGATGGCAGGAGAACAAGAGTTCAGATCTAAGCTCAGCATCATTGGAAGAATATATCATATGAATCTGGTAAGAATTTGGGGTTTTTGTGCTGAGCAAACTCAAAAGCTACTGGTTTCCGAGTTTGTTGAAAATGGTTCGTTAGACAGATTTCTGTTTGATTATCAGGACTCAACTTATGTGTTGCAATGGAGCCAAAGGTACAATATCGCACTTGGAGTGGCAAAAGGACTGGCATATCTCCATCATGAATGGATTGTGCATTGTGATGTTGAACCAGAGAACATATTGTTAGATAAAGAATTCAATCCAAAAATTGCAGATTTTGGATTGGTTAAAGTATTAAGTCGAGGAGCAGGAGCACAGACGGTGTCAAGGGTGCATGGGACTAGAGGGTATATCGCACCGGAGTGGTCTCTAAATCTTCCAATAACAGGGAAGGCTGATGTTTACAGCTATGGTGTAGTCCTCCTCGAGTTAGTTAAAGGGGTTCGGGTTTCCAGTTGGATAATTGAGGGCGAGGAGGTGGTGGAAATGTCTATCCGTTGCTCTGCCGAGATTCTCAAAGAGAAATTGGCAACCAAAGATCCGTCGTGGCTCCTGGAGTTTGTTGACTGCAGACTAGATGGAGAATTCAACTACTTACAAGCAGCCACAATATTAAAGATAGCGGTGTCGTGCGTGCAAGAGGAGAGGAGCAAAAGACCTACCATGAACCATATCCTTAAAACTCCGCTTTCACTAGTGGAATAGTGTTTGCATAATTTAGCTAATTTTTTTCCTACCAAGCTGATTTTCCTACTGTGATAGTGGACATGTGAATAAAATAACAGTGGTGTACACAGAATGGTTAAACGGAACCTTGCGCACAACTCTATTGAAGTGTATCCAAACTCCTTAAGGAGCTTCAGTATACATATTTATATAATTTGTTCTACACAAAATGCATCCACTTGCACTGCTATTTGGTGTAGAAATGCTCAGAGTTGGATTTCAACAAATAGATGAGTGCATATACAGTCATAATGGGTCAACACATGAAATATTCAATCCAAAGATGTGTCAAGTGACAGTCTAATTTCTTTCTTAATTCATTCATTGAGCAAGCAACTAACTGAAGAGTGACGAATCCAATTGAATCCAAATATTCACCACTATACAAACTATATATGATTAAAAAGAATTGACAATGGCAGAAATTGTGAAACAATCACCATTGCTAGTCAGGCGCTCGCAGGTCCTTCATTGTTGCTGCTAATGCGCTCCGCAACGCCAACGCACGGCCATCAACCTCGAGTCCTGCTGCGGCACCAGCATCATCTCTTTGGCTGTGCATTTCCCCCAAATCACTGTCTACCTCCTCAACATCCGGCGCCAATGCAGAGTAATCCTCCCTAGTCAGCAACACATTGTGAAGCATTGCACATGTCCCAATGCACGCCACAGCTGCCCGAGAGCTTTCCTCCTCGCGGAGCCTAGTGATGGCTCCCCATCCCATCAAGCTCCGGATAGCGCGCCTCACCGGGCGGCACATTGCCCTGTGCGCAGCATTGAACTCCGCCTCAGGGGAGCCAGGCACAACTGGCCCTGGGAACGGAACCATGAGCCAGGGCAGCAGCGGGTACCCACCCCCATCCCCGACCAAGTACTGCTGGGAGTCGAGCAACTTCCCCTGCTCGACCTCCTGATACAGCGAGGACAGCCTGAGCACCTCGAGGTCCGTGCGGTCGCCGCGGAATCCCGCGGCGAGGGAGAGCACGCGGGAGGAGGCGCCCGCCACGAGCTGCGCGGCGAGCGGGCCGGTAGGGCCGGCGAAGCGCGCGCAGCAGAGCGCGCCGCGGCAGGAGGGGAGCGGGTCGGAGTAGGCGCTGGTTTGGTCGGAGGGGAAGGCGAGCCAGAACCGGAAGTTGGCGAGGAGCACGCGGCGGAGGCGGCGGGAAGCGGCGCGGGGGGCGGAGGGCGGGACGCGGAAGAGCGCCGCGAGCGCCGGGTAGGGCAGGCCCGACGCGAGGCGGGCGAGCGCGAGCGCGAGAAGCACCGGGGACGGGAGGGAGGGGTGGGAGAGGAGCGGGTCGAGGAGGCCCGAGAGGAAGTGGAAGGTGGGCGCCGAGACCCGGAACGCGAGCGGGTAGTCGTCCAGGCTCGCGGGCGGCAGCGGCAGCGGCAGGGGCGCCGCCGCCGGTGGCGGCGTCTCCTGCTCCGGGGCCGCGGCGGGGTCGGGGTCGGGGTCTGTCGCTTCGGCGTCCGGGGCGGAGCCGGCCTCGTCGCGGCACAGGCGCTTGCGCGCGCGATCGGTGGGGCCGAGGAGGACGAGGAGGGCGGCGGCCGAGTGGGCGGTGAGGAGGAGGGGGGCCGGGGTCGTCATGGATGGGAGAGGCGGCGCCGCATGGTGCGGCTGGTGGTGGTGGTGCGGGAGTGGTTGAGCCGTCGCCCGTCGGTGTGGCGAAATAGGGGGGATTTCGTTGGCGATCGCAGTGATGCGACGCCACCGTCAGGTGTCACCGATTGATGCCGCTTCCGTGCACGGCCGCGTCTGGGAGGGAGGGGATCGACCTTTTTCCTTTTTTTTTTTTTCATTTTTGGCTGTCGTGCCGCCCACTTGAACTCCAGGCCCACGTGGCATGGTTCGAGTTCGAGTACAACTGGGCCTGGAGTCCGAGTCCGAGCCTCGTGGCCCAGTCCGGACTGGGGCCGAGCCCACCGGAGTTATATATTTGAGAGTTTTACCTATATACCATTATAAAAGTTCGCAATTGTCTACATGTCCCTGAAAAATTTATAAACACACCTATATAGCATCGTGGTAAACTTATTTGTCCCTGACGCCATTCTGTCTATTTGGACGCCAAACGGCGACTAACGGAGGGTCCAAAGACTTGCCCTCAGGCTGCAGAGGCTAGCCTCAAGTTTTCTCGTCCCTCTGTGCCACTATTCTGAGAAATGCTAGGAATGAACCAAGAGTTCTATTTTTCGTACGTACTCCAGTTCTTACGTATTTTGCGTACGTGCTCCAGTACGTGACCTTCCAGAGCTTGAAGGTGTCGAGCTCGACGGGCACGGGCACGTCAACGCGGAACACCAACGGCACGGCGCCCTTCCGCTCTGCGTTCTGCATCCCGACCACGACGGCGCTGCCAAGCTACACCTCGCCGGCCATGGCCAGCTGCAGCACCGTGGTGCTGCGGTGGCCCTGGCAGAAGGCCGGCAGCGCGCCCCGCGCCAGGCAGTACGATGCGGCAGGCTAAGGCTAAGCTGCAGTTCCACCGCTCATGGCGGACGAGGTACCGGCGGTGACCTCGGCACCTCCAGCTCCGGCCGGTGTCGCCCCACACACCAGCCCCGAGCCCAGCACCCGACCGCAGGGTGCAGCCGCAGCTCCCAATGCGCGCGGCGGTGTCCTCCCCGCTCGGACAACGCGCTGGCCACCGCGGTCGTGCACCTCCAGCCGACCGCTGCGGCACGCCTTCGCCTGGTGCACCCGTCGTGGGCGCGGGCGCTGACGTCCCCGCTCTTCGCCGTTGCGCACGCCGCCGCCCTGCCCCACGCAGTGCCTCGAGCCTCTTCGCCATGCCCGCACCGACGGCCGATGGCTTCTTCTCCCGCTCGACACCGCCGACACCGTATGGTGCTTCTCCATGGGGTCCTGGCACGACGTCCCATGCCCGCCGCGCCAGGTCACCTGGCCGCGCCCCGCGGTCGTCGTCCTCTTCGACGCCGGCGTTTACAACTTTTGCGGCGACTATGCGCTCGTCTGCGCCTTCGAGTCCCCGTCGGGCATCGGCATCTACTACTTCGCGGTGTTCACTTCGGGAACCGACGCGTGGTGGGTCGCCGACGCCGTCGCGACCGCCGAGAGCCTCGTCCCTTCCTCGGGCGTCGCGGCCGGTGGGACGGGCTGGTGGCGAACAGTGGTCGGCACCGCCATTGGGTACGGCCCAGCCAAGGCGACGGTCTCGTCCGGTCCACTTGGGCGAGCGCACGACGAGCACGGACAGGAGCGGCCAGACGCGGAGATGGATTGGGAGAGAAGAAAGAAACTGGAGGGGTACTTTGGACATCGTCAATGAATAGGCCCACATGTCAGGGCAGCAAAACGGTAGGAACCGGACGGAAGATGCACGGAATGGCGTCAGAGACAAATAAGTTTAGCACGATGGCATATATGTGTGTTTGAACTTTTCAGGGGCATGTAGACAATTACGAACTTTCATAATGGTATACAGGTAAAACTCTCTATATATTTCCGTGGCATCGCCCGCTTGGCCTCCCAATTCCCAACACCGTACTAGTACGTCTGAACCACACCATCCACCGCCGCCGCCGTCGCTCACTGGTTACTTCCCTTGCCATCGACGCCCGACGCGATCGAAGTCAAAGTCAGTCCGGTTGTTGGGAAACAAGAAGTGCCTGTCTCAATCTCGTGTGATGGCGGCACCGAGACACTGCCCATCTTGGGCCGACTTGCAACCAAAGCTTCTGGGCGTGATTGGTTGCCCAAGAGATGGGGATTCCGGACAGAACCCCTGTCCCAGCTGCACTTGTCCCTGCCGAACACATGCCAGAGGCTGTGTTTGGCTGCCTTGGGTGGCATCGTCCAGGCCGATTGCCACCGTGTTTGGTTGCCCGCATGATGCGCGGCCTGGTGCCGATAGCCCGTGTTTGGTTGGCAGCACTGATGGGAGTGCAAACACCCAGGATGAATAATGGTAAGGTTACCTCTCCATAAACAAAAGAGCATAACATCAGTTTCAAACAAAAGGAAACCCAAGGTTCTGGTCAAATGTGCACCAATTACAGGTGGTTTAACTGCATTGCACCTCAGCTAATTAACTTTTGCATCATTGGCACGACTTTGTACGTACGCAAATGAAAATAATCAGGGCTACCAGTAAAGCAAACTGAATACAATAAACAATGATTAACAGGGCTGCTTTGTCTGCCGACGGTTTAGGACCTTGCACTAACAGGGGCGTATGATCAGAACCCAAAAACTCTTGGTAGGATGCTTCTGGCTCATGACGATGATCGAAACTCTTGTAGCAGTTATTAGGGAAACCCATTACCTGGGCATTGCATTCTGCCCAGGTTTCATAGACCCCTGGCTTTCTGCCATGATAGACCACATACCAAGCCATGCGATGCCTTCAAAGATGATAGACAAAAGAAGCATGAGCAGATTGATACAATAGCTAATCAATTAAGTATTTTTCTCAGATTTTAGTGCACTTCACATGCTATACGCACTTGGAGCATAAGGAACATGAACCCCAGAAGGAAGGAAAAATCATCGTAGCCATGAAACCATGTGAGACATCCATCCCAGCCATCACAGATCAATGGTGCAGATGCTGTGTTGCTTGGAAATGGACGTCTCACATGGTTCGATGAGTGCAATGATAACATAATAGGTACACAGGTACACAGTTAGGGTTGCATGTTATAGGATCTCACAAGAGCAAGCATCAGTGTTGGTTTGGCAACTCATCATCATCGTAATTGTGAACTCCAAACAACAAAGATGAAAATTCATAGTTGGCATGAAACCACGAGATACATCCAACCCAAGACATCACAGAGACCATGTTGCTTGGGCATGGATGTATCCCATGGTTCGATGACAACCATGAGACAAGAAACAGCAGCAGGCCTCAGCATGGTTCTAATCAGTTGTACATTACATTTAGTCATCACAGGTGGCCGTAAATAGTTGCAAATTACAGATAAAAAGGGGTCATGGCAGGCATGGAACCGTGGGAATCGTCCATCCAAGCTAACAGGTAGACATGACTCAGTTGGGTGGGAATGGACGTTTCCCACGGTTTGATGACAACCATGAGTCAAGAGCCAGCACTACAAGAGATCTGGGGTTTTTTGACATTCTATTTACGTCAAAATATATGGAATTAATGTCACAACTGAAGAGTTATGACACACCGTTGACAAAAATCTTAACGTCAAAAAACCTACGTCACAAATCTGATATGTGACATTTGTATATTTCATGTCACAAGTTATGACATTGGGTTGTTGTCACAAGTTCTTGCATCATGCCATGTAGGCAGATGATGTGGCAGCTGAATAAATGTCATAAAATCAAAATACAGCCTATTAAGGCCCATGTGGTTAGCAGGCTTAATTGAACGAAGCCCAATTTAGATCTTTTGGGCTGAGCTTATTTTGTTGGCATTTTGGGCCAAGCCCACTTAACTCGCATCCATTTAATTATTAGTTCTGGCCCATTATATTTTACCCACTAAATATTGATCGGGACAAAGCCCATTCATGCAAGCCGCATAATATTTCAACTTGAGCAGCCCACATTCACAATTAACAGGATAGGGAGGCCTATATATAAGAAAGCTTATAGCCCAACCACACATACATGCTCAGATTAACATATGTTTATATTCATTACAGAATTAACATTCATGAATAAAAATACTACATCAAAACAGTACAGAATCACAGAAATGGCCCATTCTCAACAGTAGGTGGCCCAACATAATACAGCACACATCTCAGTAGCAAGGAGTAAATCTGTCAGGTGATATCTATAATGAGTGCCAATCTGATTTCACTTGGTCATCTAGCTTACCAGATAAGAGATGTGGCCAACAGCAAGTTTCTGGTGTGAGGCAAGGCCACCCATCTTCCGTCCTGAAGCTGCACTTATTCCTCACGAAGCTAAAAAATACTTGCACGAATACTGAGAACTGCAATAGTTACTCAACAGTTTAATAGCCCATCAATAAATCGACGACATAAATATGAACTGGCAAAAAATATGATTAGCAATATAGCAAGCACAGAAAATACAAGAAAAATAGGAAAAAAACGGACAATTAATTGCACCTTATGCAGACAAGGGGGACAAAAAATACTATGCATTACAAACCACAGCTCACATAACTGCACCCACAGCCACAGGTTGTAGGCACTTGGCATTCTGCTGAAACTAATTAAGCTTCAGTCGTAGAAGGAGTGATTGAGGAATAGCACAAAATGTGCAAAATTAGCATAGATGTGCAAACATGGATCAGATTACAAACTGAGAATTTTTTCCCAGAATAATGCTTCTGCACCAGCAAGGAACACTGTCAAAAAGAGTGATTCATCTTTATTTGTTCCAGGCTTCTAGTTAAAAACTTAGAAACTTCTTTAAACAAAGGATTACACGAAGGAAACCAATCTGCAGTGATCATCTTTATTTATTTTAGACTTCCAGTTAAAACTAGTCAAACATAAATTTATCCCAAACAATTAGAACCACAACTTTATAGAATATATAAGTAAGGGGTTATATGAAAAGAAAGGGAAAACTAAGGAAATTTGACAACTATACAGGCTGAACTTCTACTGCATCCATTCCAATTTCAAAGGTAAAAAAACGTAATGCTACTTAATCAACAATTTGGCACTTTGTATCAGTTTATAATACACGCATTTCCAAACAGTCATAGTGCTAATTTTAAACCACAAGCGTGCAGGCACAACATTCAGTTAACGCAAGGCAAGCGTCACAAATAGTCAAATAGTGCTAAGCTGTCTGCTACTAATCATCAAAATTTGCAGACTGAATAAGAACAGAGATGAGTTGGAAGCATAAAACATGCTGACAGTAAACTATGATTTGAAACAGAGGGAGCAAGCTTAGGTCACGTGGGTAGAATTGAACTGCAGTTGGTCGTTCAAGTCTTATTACAGTGCACATATCCTGAGTTACTGCACCAAACATCTTTCTGTCCTTCGTTCCTGTACATGATAAACTGTGGATCTTAGTACAGGACTCATCCCAAGGGCAATTAAATCATAATAGTCAACTAATGTGTACAAATTTTGGCATGGATCAATACCAAGAACCAGATATACCAGTCGTATATACCAATTCACTAAACTACCACCATTTCTAAAATCAACCACTGTATCCAAAACTCATGTACTCCAAACTGAATTACTTAAGGGAGCAAAAGAAGGGAGCAGAAAACCTGAAAGACGAGACGAGTGGTGAAGGGGACGTTGCAGTGCAGCCCGTCATGCCCCTCAACCTTTACCGAGGAACAACTCCTACTGCATGTTCGTGCTTGTGCTGCCGCCCAGATGCGTGCTCCTGCCACCTCGCACCTGCCAAGCAGCTGCGACGAGCACCTGCCCCGCGCGTATGGACTACACCGCCGCATCTCAGATGCGTCCACCGTGCGCCGCCAGAAAGAGGTCGAGGCCTCGGTGGAGCCGCCGAGGTGCCGAGGTGCCGAGGTCGCCGCTGCTTGCCTCAACGCTTGGCTGTCAAATTTGACGCTAAATGACCTCAAATAAAAACATGTTGAATACAAAGATTGTATATCTTTATAAGACAAATAATTTTTATATAGGTTATTTTTTTTTCATTTGAGATCTATCTACGAAATCACGAATCTCATATGTTGTTTATGAAACTATACGGGAGGCTTGTTAATTTTGAGCTGAACTTTCCTAACGCTTTCTCAAATGCAAAAACGATCAATATAATAAATGTAGATCTTGATGAGCTGGTCAAACTTGGTATTCGCGACTATTTCAGTTGAAACCACCTACGGTCCCAAAAACTAGTTTGGAGCAGTTAAAATTTGAAAATTTCAAATTTGAGATATTCAAACTTTGTCAAATGAAATGTTGATCAAAATAACAAATATATATCTTGAAGAGTTGAACAAACTTGGTATTCATGACTTTTTTAGCTGAGACCATATAGGGTTCCGAAAAGCGGTGTCAAAGAGTCATTTTTTTTTAAATTCAAATTTTGACTTCGTCAACCTTTGTCAAATGGGACACTAAATGACCTCAAATGAAAACATGTTGAATACAAAGATTGTATATCTTTACAAGATAAATAATTTTTATATAGATTATCTTTTTTCATTTAAGATAGTGTTGCGAAACACGAATCTCATATGTTGTTTAAGAAACTATATGGGAGACTTGTCAATTTTGAACTGAACTTTCCTAACGCTTTCTCAAATGCAAAAATGATCAATATAACAAATGTAGATCTTGATGAGCTGGTCAAACTTGGTATTCGCGACTATTTCAGTTGAAACCACTTAGGGTCCCGAAAACTGGTTTGGAGCAGTTAAAATTTGAAAATTTCAAATTTGAGATATTCAAACTTTGTCAAATGAAATGTTGACCAAAATAATAAATGTATATCTTGAAGAGTTCAACAAACTTGGTATTCATGACTTTTTTAGCTGAGACCATATAGGGTTTCGAAAAGCGATGTCAAAGAGTCATTTTTTTGAAATTCAAATTTTGACTTGGTCAACCTTTGTTAAATGGGACGCTAAATGACCTCAAATGAAAACGTGTTGAATACAAAGATTGCATATCTTGACAAGACAAATAATTTTTTTATAGGTCATTTTTTCATCTCTCATATAATTGGATTCTCACACAAAGTTATGTCCACCTAAAGAAATGTCCCCCGCTGACGCTACTACATAAAGATTAACCGTGACGGTCATTTTGGATTAACCGTGGCGGTTTTTCCAACCGTCTCGGACACAACGTCACGGTTAATGGAATCATTTACCGTGGCGGTTTCCTACACGCCACGATTAATGGAATAAAAAAATCAAAAAAAAGAAAAAAAAATCCATGGACAGGCCCAACGAGCCCATCCACAGGCCCGACGAGCCCATCCACGGGTCGCCGCTCGCCGGCGACGTTTCCTCGCCAGACCACCGGGATCCGCCTACCAGTCACCGGATCCGTCCTCTGGCCACCCAGATCTGGCCCGCCTGTGTTGAAACGGGCCCACAACGCCGCCGGGGGGCCGCACCCGCGCCGCCGCCGGCTGGCCGCGCCCCGAGCCGCCGCCGGGTGCCGCGCCCTGCGCCGCCGCCGTAGAGCCGTGGCCCGCGCCGCTGCCGGGTGCCGCGCCCATGCGAGCTGCGCCCCGCGCCGCCGCCGGGTGCCGCGACCCGAGTAGCCACCGGGGGGGGCCGTGCGCCGTGCCGCCGCCGGGGGGGTAGCGCCCCGTGCCGCCGTGCCCGTGCGAACAGCCGGGGGCCACGCCTCGCACCGCCGCTGGAGAGCCGCGGTCTGCGCCGCCGCCGGGGGCCGCGCCCACGCAAGAGGAAGGGGAGGGGCGCCGGCAGCCCTGATGCCTGGTGTGGGGGTTGGAGACGAGAGGAAGGGAGGATTGAAGTGCGGCGGCTAGTTTGGGGGCTAGGAGTGAGGAAAAAATGAAATGACAAACTCTAAGTGCTGTTTATATATAAAGACAAATAATGGGCTGGCGTGGGCTAACGGGCTGGGCCTAATTTAGCGAGGCGGTTGTATTATGATGACCGCGTCAGTTAATGATTTATCGAGGCGGTTGCGTTATAATAAACCACCTCGGTTAATATATCTTAACCGAGACGGTCTTTTTAGGTTATCTGCCTCCATAAATTGATTAAGCGAGGCGGTTTTTTTAACTGTCTCGGTTAATAAAGAGTGACCACCTCGGTTAATGTTGGCATTAACCGAGACGGTTATTTTTCTTGACCGTCTCGGAAAAGAAAATGGAAATGCCTCCCAAAAGATTTTTTTAGTAGTGTGAGGGTTTCAACTTTTATGCACCCAGATAATTATACACAAGAAATTATCTCTATTAAAATCTATTAAAATTAAAAGTTATAAAGATATCTAACCATGATCAAGTACTATGGGTTTGTCAAACTCACCCTCAAACTCACCCGCGATCTCTCACGCCGCGGACGAAGGGAACCCGCCATCTCCGCGCGATTGGACGAGCCTCGCCGGCGCCCCCGCGATCGTGGCCGCGTGATTGTCGCTGCGGACGAGCCTCCTCGCCCGCGCCCCAGCGATCGTGGCCGCGCGATTCATGGCTAGGGACGATCCTCGCATGCGCCCCCGCGATCGTGCCGATCGTGCCGCTCTCGCCATTGGTCGCTGGACTGGACGAGAGCCACGAACGGAGAGGAGCCGCCCCCGTTTCGTCGCCACGTAAGTGCTTTTTCCGATTACTAGCGCCATCATCACGGAATAAGAAAAGAACTCCAATCATCATTATGGAATAAAAAAAAAGCAACGAAGCTACAGGACGCGATTTGATATCAATCGTGTATCTCAATCGCAGCCTAGAGCGGCTTCCTGCGCATGGTTGAGTTTTTTATTATTATGATGGTTTATCATGGTCTCTGTCTCTTTCCTCTGCATTATTCCATGTCTTAATATTGATCATTATCCATGGATTATTGTTATCGATGATGTTTGTATGTGCCAGTACAATCTTGTTGAATTATGAATGGGCTAAAAGATGCCTCAAATTTCTTCTGGCAAGCTATGCCATCGTCTGCGATCTCTACTACCACCACACTATTTTTCTTTCAGAGTTTTTTTCTTCACTGATATCAGACAAGCTACTCAAGAACTGGTATTTTTTCAAATCCACTTGTTTATGTAAGACGAATTTCGCGGTCTCCACGTAGCAAGCATTCTCACCGCAGGCATTCGCCTTATTCGTCTGCCGGCAGGTAAGAAATTAATCAGTTATTCCTTTGTCATTATATAGTTACTCGTGCTGATGGTTCATCATGAAATTTATTTGTTTTCAAATTTAGGATGGAAATTATATTAGCTGTCAATCTTGCTATAGCTGGTTATGAAAAAATAGATTAACTGCAAACAAAAACTAGAAGTATGGAATTTAAGAATAATTCCTAGCATTGTAGCCAAAGGGCATAAGTCAAATAGAAGGGAAGGTTCAAGAAATACATGTTTGTCTATATACTTCGAAATTTACTCTGAAAAGCCATATGTTCTTTAATACTAAATTATGCAAGCATCTTGTCTATGCAAGTTGAAGGAAAGAAATTGGTTGTTCAATTCATAGTTTCCCATCCTCTTCTCTCCCTGGTTGGTTCGACTAGCTAGCTCTTCATTGTCTATCTGAAAGAAATCTCAGTAGGTCTTCATATATGCAGGTACTAATTATGACTGGATGGACCAAAGCACACCAATTATATTGGACAAAGAAAATATCCCACCACATGGACATGGGAATCATATCCATGGTTCCATTGGAACCTCAAAACAATTTCTTATGTGAAGATGCTAATTTGGAAGATGGATTATCGTCTAAACTAGAAACTGATGATCCGATAGAACCCATCGAGTGGCTATGTAGAAATGATAATTATTTTTCCAGAGCATAGAGGCCCTCGCATGGACCTTACTGATCCACTGCCAACTTCCATTGAGTCAGGTTATCACACCTCATGCAAGGTCTTTTTTTAAAAGAGCAAAATGCACCACAGGCCCCTTACCTTTGGCCGGTGTGTCATTTAGGTCCATCACCTTTGAAATTACAGTTTTAAGTCCCTAACCTTTGCTCTGTGTGTCATCTAGCTCCATTATCTTTGAAAGTGCAGTTTTACGTCCCTAACCTTTGCATGCAGTTCACCGGCAGTCCATTTCTACTGTAGCAGTGACGTCACCTTTTTGTTTTCTCCAAATTTCTCCCAAATTTGTGTAATAACTTGAAAAAGTCCCAAAATAAAAGTTGTTCCAAATTTTATGCTCTACAACTTTACTTTTTAAACCATTTTCAGATTCTATCTAGTTTTTGAAATTTTAAATTGGCGCTAAACTGGTGATTTGAATTGAGGTTTGCAATTCAAAATTTTATTTAATAACTTTAAAATATCCAAATATAAAAGTTTCTCAAAATAATGAGATCTATAACTTTCATTTAAGACTTATCACCAAATTCTTAATATTTTTTAAAATAGGGTTTGAATTTGAAACTTTACATTCAAATTTAGGGTTTTGCGCAAGATTTTGTTTAGAAACTTTAAAATATTTTAACCCGAAAGTTGTTCCAATTAAATAGATCTACCTTTTTTCTTTTAGGATCAACCCCAAATTCTAATTAGTTTTGGAATTAGGTTTTTACCCCCAAATCAAGTATTTAATAACCCTTAAAGTTTCAAATTCAAACCCTATTTTAAAAAATATTAAGAATTTGATGATAAGTCTTAAATTAAATTTGTATATCTCATTATTTTGAGAAACTTTTATATTTAGAGATTTTGAAGTTGTTAAATAAAAATTTGAATTGCAAACCTCAATTCAAATCACCAGTTTAGCCCCAATTCAAAATTTCAAAAACTAGATAGAATCTGAAAATGGTTAAAAAAGCAAAGTTGTAGAGCATAAAATTTGGAACAACTTTTATTTTGAGAATTTTTCAAGTTGTTACACAAATTTGGGAGAAATTTAGAGAAAACAAAAAGGTGGCGTCACTGCTACAGTAGAAATAGACTACCGGTGAACTGCATGCAAAGGTTAGGGACGTAAAACTGCACTTTTAAAGGTGATGGACCTAGATGACACACAGAGCAAAGGTTAGGGACCTAAAAGTGCACTTTCAAAGGTGATGGACCTAGATGACACACCGGCCAAAGGTGAGGGGCCTGTGGTGCATTTTGCTCTTTTAAAAAAAAACTAGCATTTAGATGTATGCTACTTTACTTGTCTCACAAATATTTGCAGACGTACACATACTAGAGCGGGGCAATATTGATGAAGATGTTCAACACAATGATAATGTTGGAATAGAAGAGCATCAAGAAAGTTTGCTGTAAGTTGATATATATAGATCATTCTAAACTTGTATAATACATCATATATTCCTAATTATAGCAAACTCAATAGGAAATAACTAGATATGGATGAGATCCACGATGTGGAGGGATTGACAAAGTGTATCACGAGAAATTAAGAAAAGTACCTGAGTGTTGGCCGGGCATGCAATATGACATTAACGAATGCAGCAATGTAAGTTATGTTCTGTTTAGTACTTTATAAAATTAATTTATTTTATTACCACTTATATTCTCTATATGTGTTTTTAGATTCTTCTATCGTATTATTAGAATGGACTGTACATTTTATTTATAATTGACCTGCAAAACAAAATCATTCGAGTTATGGATCCACTACAAGATCAGACATGTTTGGAGGGTTATAGTGAAGATATGGCATATATACCTACATTCCACACTATTGCCAGAATGTTTATGCTTCCCATGGCACTATCAAAATCAAAGAGAAACCAATGCATATATTCATGAAAGCAAACGCTACATCAAATTATAAAGACGGGTAATCACTTATCATTTGTTTCAACTTTGATATAACAAAACAATTATTTGATTTATGTATATCAAATAAACAACTGGTCCTTTACAGCAACTTGGGAGGCTTTCTGGTATACAATCACATGAAGTTATGGGATGGCATAAGATTGCCACCGATCAACACTGTAAGCATATATAGTCTCTAACTATATTTCGTACACTACACAAATGAATACTATACACTAAACAAATGAATACTAACATAATATTATCAGCCATGCGCAGGTTTCAAAAACATTGAGGATGGAATTCTTGGCTGACATTTTGACAAGTTCTGCAAACGAATATTATGACAATATCCCTGAAGATATCCAACTTTTGATTAAGGAGTTAGGGAGAATGTAAAAAATGTCTTCTTATATGCAATATTGTTTCCCATTGTATATAGACTCAAATACACTTGTGTAAAAGTTAAAGTCTTCAAAATAAATTGGTTGTTTTTTTATAGCAAACCCTTAAAAAAATCGTAGCGTTAGCACGGGCATTATACTAGTTTGAGATAGTGTTGGTAAACACTATCCATGAAATCACGAATCTCATACGTTGTTTATGAAACTATACGGGAGACTTATCAATTTTGAACTGAACTTTCGTAACGCTTTCTCAAATACAAAAATGATCAATATAACAAATGTAGATCTTGATGAGCTAGTCAAACTTGGTATTCGTGACTTTTTTAGTTGAGACCACCTAGGGTCCCGAAAACTGGTTTGGAGCAGTTACAATTTGAAAATTTCAAATTTGAAATATTCAAACTTTGTCAAATGAAATGTTGACCAAAATAATAAATGTATGTCTTGAAGATTTCAACAAACTTGGTATTCATGACTTTTTTGGCTGAGACCATATAGGGTTCCGAAAAGTGGTGTCAAAGAGTTATTTTTTGAAATTCGAATTTTGACTTGGTCAACCTTTGTCAAATGGGACACTAAGTGACCTCAAATGAAAAAGTGTTGAATACAAAGATTGTATATATTAACAAGACAAATAATTTTTATATAAGTCATTTTTTCATTTGAGATAGTGTTGGTAAACACTATCTACGAAATCACGAATCTCATATGTTGTTTATGAAACTATATGGGAGACTTGCCAATTTTGAACTAAACTTTCCTAATGCTTTCTCAAATACAAAAATGATCAATATAACAAATATCTTGATGAGCTGGTCAAACTTGGTATTCACGACTTTTCCAGTTGAGACCACATAGGGTCCCGAAAACTGGTTTGGAACAGTTAAAATTTGAAAAATTCAAATTTGAGACATTCAAACTTTGAAATGGAAAGTTGACCAAGATAACAAATGTATATCTTGAAGAGTTGAACAAACTTGGTATTCATGACTTTTCTAGCTAAGACCATATTGGGTTCTGAAAAGAGGTGTCAAAGAGTCATTTTTTGAAATTCAAATTTTGATTTGGTCAATCTTTGTCAAATGGGACACTAAATGACCTCAAATAAAAAAATATTGAATACAAAGATTGTATATCTTAATAAGACAAACAGTTTTTATATAGATAATTTTTTCATTTGAGATAGTATTGGTAAACACTATCCACGAAATGACGAATTTTACATGTTGTTTATGAAACTATACGGGAAACTTGTCAATTTTGAATTGAACTGTCATGGTCGATCAAGGAGCTGCTCGGCCAGGCTCTTGCTCGGCGTTTATTTTTATTTTATTTTTCAATATTCTTTTCATTTTATTTTTTTTCGTTTTGCTCTTTTTAGCCTCTACAGTCACACGCGAGAGGAGAGAAGAGGGTACACGTGTGTGCCGAGAGGGAATTCAGGGTCCATTGTAATTACATAATGCAAAGTATTCTAATGAAATTAGAAAGTTCTAAATTTAAATTTCGTATTTTAATCTACATTCCGTAAGGTTAACAATCTATATATGAATTAAAAAAAAACTACTGCAGGCACATCGGATGACCTTCTATGGCCCGAAGCACAATTTGCCTCTTTAAAAGAAATAAAGGTAGCGGTAAACGATACATAAACTCACGTGGTGTGTTGGTAGGCGACTTGTTTTCCAGCCGTGCCGGCCAGGGATCGATCCCGTGGGACGAAATTTTTGTAAAATAATATTTTTTTAATGATTAATGTGCAAATCTAATATTTGAATTCGAAAAATTACAAAAATAGCATCCTGTCGGCCGTCCAGTAGCCGACAGGTCTGCTATCGGCGTCGACACGATCCCGTGGGACGAAATTTTTTTAAAATAATATTTTTTTAATGATTAATGTGCAAATCTAATATTTGAATTCGAAAAATTACAAAAATAGCATCCTGTCGGCCGTCCAGTAGCCGACAGGTCTGCTATCGGCGTCGACACTCGCTGCTGACGGTTGTCGGCTGCCTTTAAATAATATTTTTTTAATGATTAATTGCAAATCTAATATTTGAATTCGGAAAATTACAAAAGTAGCATCCTATCGGTCGTCCGTCCAGAAGCCGATAGACTGACGTGTTAGCTGCCAGACAGCCGACAACCGTCAGTAGTGGGTGTTGGCGCCGATAGCAGACCTGTCGGCTACTGGACGGCCGACAGGTCCAGTCGGCTCGTGGATAGCCGATAGGGATGTCGGCTAACCGTAAGCGGATAGGCCCGTCCACCCGACAGATTCATTTTATGTGCTTTTGCATTTTAATGTTTATTTTCACGTTTATTTCATATTCGTCACACGGTTCGATCCGAAAACTTACTCCCGTCTTTGAAGACTGTTCTACAAATTAAGTGTGTTGCAAACTACGAGAAATAGAATTAAAACAACACATGTTCAATTTAAAAGAGTAACCCAGCGATACATGAAATGAGCGGTGCGTGGCATGTGTGGTACTCTAGGTTGTACCAAGCCTAATTCTAACATGCCTTAGGGAAAGTGAACACAACGGTGGTTTGTAATGGCATGTGTGTGTGACTCTGGTAAGAGGCCACAGACTATTGTAAACATGTCTTAGGGAATTTAACTTGCTGGGTCTATTATATTGTTCTACTGGGTGCAACGTGATTGTTTGCCCTTATTGTCGTACCGTGAAGACGGTTCCGCTGCATCCCTCTTGTTCTTGAGTGCTGCCTCTCGAGCTTTAAACTCTTCCTCTTTACGCTTGATGATTGCTTCACGCAAGCTTAACTCCTCCTTTCTCCTGGTAAGATCTTACTCCTTAGCTTTGAGACGGATCTGATCGGCCCTGATCCGCCGCTCTTTGTCCTCCTTGATTTTGCGGTCAACCTCACGAGCCTCATTCATCCTCAGAAGATATTGAGCTTGGTCTTCAAGCTCCTTCGGGCGTCTCTGTGGCCATGCGGGCATCTCCCGATCCACCCATTGGATCCACTTGCAAGGCTACATGTATGGATGTAAAGGATCAAAGTGTGAATAGTTTACAAGAAACGAAAGAAGAAGTTGTTGATAGTACCATGAAGTCGTCATCCAGATCTGGGCACCCGAAGTACCTACAACCATAGTGCCGGTCCAACTCAATCCACACGCACAACCTAGTCACAAACCCACAACGACACTTTGGTCGCTGACGCCACGACGGTAGCTGAGTTAGGTCAGTTGTCCATGACGACATTGTAGTTGAATGTGGAGGGTTTGGAGAAGAAGATGTGTGGTATGTTGAACTCGTCGGATGTCTTTAAATAGCCGTTTTGTATGGTGTAGTGGACATAGTCCATGGAGGAGGTACCATTGAACTCTGGTCACTTTTCTGGCATGGAGTAAAGCAGTAAATTCATGGACCCTAGCCTTTTCAGACTTAGTTCTTTATAGGCTTTACAGAGTTTATTTTTTTTACAATAAGTGCATATACCCTAACCTTTTAAGTGTTTGGTAGAACATAAATTTTATTGAAACACGGTATACTACGGATACAATTGCACACTAGTCCTGAGACCATACTATGGTCACAAACACACATGGTAAATTATTGTGATTCGTATTGTAAAGCGACTAGCCTTTTCAGTGACATGTCAAGTAGCGAGTAGCCTGTTCCCCACCTCAGATTACACAGCGAGTAGCCTTTTCAGTGGCTTGGTAAATCAAGAGTAGCCTGTTCAATCAGTCATATTTAACAGCGACTAGCCTTTTCAGTGATTCAGAGGGCTTGCGAATAGGCTTTTCAGTGCATAGCCTTTTCAGCGAGTTGTCAATTCAACTCATGGCCGCTTCAGTGACTGAAACTGCACAGTGACTAGCCTTTTCAGCGACTTTGGCAGACCGAGAATCTAGCCTTTTCAGAGTACTTCAAAGTGTTGTGCTCAATTAACTCTGCATTAATTCAATTCTATTCAAACGCAAAGTCACCCTTCGGCTCCCTCTATAAATATGGGACGGTGCTGGCCAAACATCAGCACCAATACAAGATGTCTGGACCAAAGAAATGGGGTTTGGGGTTGGGAAGGGCAAGGGCACGGTGGAGAGCAAGGGCCCGCCAATAATATGGGATGATGGGGGTAGTCTTGGTCCCGATGAGTTCGAGGAACCCATTGACAGGTTTCCAGAAGAGAGCAAGAGTGATTATGGTCCAGATAGACCTTTGAGGGACTACGTGAAGAAGGATAAAGAAGTGTGGCCGAAATGCAGGCATGGTGAGGACTGCCTTGTGCAGATGTACACCGAGAGGGGATACACGAGGGCCGACGTTTCTTCAAGTGTCCCTATGCATATGTAAAGTTTTTTGTCATTTATTTCTGAAATATATTTCGCAACTGCCTTCTGAAATGTATTTCTTCAAGTGTCCCTATGCATATGTAAACCGTCTTAACAAAATTTTTTTCATCGCAGACCTCATGGGCCGAAGGTAATTTTGGGTTCACTAAGTGGGTGGACCCTCTACCTATTACCCCGCATTTAGAGTACATCTGGTACCTGCAGGACCGCATCGGCTCGCTCGGCCCCAGCTACAGCTCGAGCCACAACAAGGAGGAAGATGAGGAAGGAGGCTACAGTGGGGCCACATCGCAGGAGCCAATATGCACAGACCCGTACTGTCGCCGCCCTCATCACAAGAACAATGGAAATCCGCCAGAATTGCCACCGCCACCACCTCCGCCAATGGGCGGTTACTATAGGGAAGGTGCCACACTGCTCAATATGTGGCAGCACTACTAGTAGGCTCTCCGATTGTCCGTCTATGTGTGTAGTGTATGTTTCAATTACCTAAGGCATGTTAGGTCCAGTGCAGAGAGTCTTAACCCTTGTTTGGTTCAGATTCTCACGTGCCATTTCATGTATTCGTTGTATGTTTTAATTTGCAAAGGCATGTTAGAGTCCACACATGCCTTTTCATGTGTTCTACTTGTTCCTATCATTTCGTAATTTGTTTAAGAAGACAAGAAATGTCCACAATTCGAGCGTACCGGAGCGTTGCCTCCATTCAATGCAATGAAAATGAGAAATACGATTGGACGAAACAGTAATCCATTAGTACTTAACATCCATAGAAACTTAGGATCATACATCCATGCGCCCTCAATCTGCACGACGGACACACTTAGGGCCCTGCGCTCCTCGGCGACGAACATGCTCCGTAGGAAAAGTGAACTGCTGTGGAGGGCGACGCTGGCGTGGTGGCGGGGTCGGGTCTACAGGCTAAGACGGCTGTGTCGGCTGGGTCGGCAGCGGTGCACCAAAAAGCATTGAGGGGCCAGCCTCATCCGGACGACTCGGCGGAGTACCGCCTATGTCAAAGCTCCCGTAGCTGCTCGTCCCCTCTGTGTACTCGCTGGCAGAAGCAAGTGTCCCTGCACAAACCAAAGTGTGACCATGTAACGCATGCGGTGCACGTAATATACAAATCTATGAAATGGCCATCGAAGAGGTACCTAGGCGCGTGGGACGAGAACGTTGTACGGAACCCGGTTCCGGAGGCACGGGAGAAGCTGCAGGCAGGCCCTGGTCATCGTGCCCAATGACGTCCGTGGTGTACCGGCACGATGCTCGACGTACGCCTGCCAAGCACCGTTGCCCCAGTCATCAAAGGGCGGCCACCAACTCTAGCCTACCAACCTGTGGAGGGTTCTGCTCGTACCGCTGCGCGTACGACAGAAGCTCGTGGCCAACGTCCGTGCATATATCTGTGTGCAAACCAGTCATATATCGTTTGAGATATTGTTGTAAGTCATTACCAAAGTAATAATAACAATGAAATTAATTAAAAAAATTATCGTTACCAGCGCATGGAACGCAGCTGGTGGCTCCATCGCGAAGGTGTCCGTGATCTCTGCTTCGTGTGGCTCGGCCTCCACTGGCACTGGGAAGCAACGAACGCGCGTAGCTCCGTGCAACCAACGCAAGTACTGGGGGTAGCCGTCCTCCTCGAAAGGCCCTCCTAGGTCGTGCATGTCGGTCGCCGCCTTTGGCCACGCGGCCACCGAGGGAGCCACCCTGTCCAACCAAGACTGCTCGAACGCTATCCCTTGGCCTTTCCGGCTCCACCTACAAAACAAGAAATAATAAATAAAGTTGTCGAACCAAAAGAATGGATGGCACTGTAACAACCCTAAAAATCCACACAATCTAAAAAAATCCCAACCAATTAAAATTTTTCATTTATTTATTATGAAAACCCATTTTTCTTGTGCAAGCATATAGGTATCATTATGAATTTGGTAATAAAGGAGTATAGCTTGCATTTTAATTCCATTCACATAGAATAATAGCCTATGCATCACATTTGGGATTTATTGCAATTTATGTTTGTATTTACTCAATATGTTAAATGGGCAATATATGTATATATACACTAAAATGAAAATAGAAAAAGGAGAGAGAGTTAGGCCAGCCAATCGGCCCAACCGACCTGCTTGGCCTCACCCACGCGCGCGCTCTACCCCGCCTCCCCGCACTGGACCGGTCCCAACACCGCGCGCACGCGCGATGCCGACCGCACGCGCGCAACCGTATCACCCGCTTCCCCGCAGCCGCTGACCACCCGGCCCCGCCTGTCAGCCGCTCTCACCCCCCCACTGTTCTTCTTCCTCGCAGAGGCGACGGGGACGAGTGCACGCAATTCGCGTGACCCCGGACCCACGGCCGACAGCACCACGCCCCGCAGAAGCTGTCCCCCTCCTGTTCCCACCTTTCTTGGCCGCCAAGCGAACCCACGCCCATCCGGAGCCCTAGATCCACTCGAGCCACGGCCCTTCGATCGGTCGAGCGCGATCAGGACCGTTCACCATTGGAGTTGGCCAAGCTCGCCTACAAAAGAAGCTCACCCCGAAGCCCTACCCTCATTTCCGCTCGCCGCCACCGCAGCACAGACCGGCACACTGCACCAGACCGAGAGAGAGAGAGAGAGAGCGTAGGAGAAGGGCGGAGCAGAGGAGGAGAAGCTGCCGGAGCGCCGCCGCCGCGGAGCACACCGGAGCCGGACACAGAGGAGAAGCCCGAGCTGCGGACGAGGAGCGGCACGGCACTGCGATCGCTCTGCACGGCTTCGACTCGCCACTGCACCGCCATCCTAGCTTCACCGACACCACGGTGAGCCATCGCACGCCATGTCCGAACCTCGCCCTGCTTTTGCCGTGGCGTTCCGCCCACGGGACGCGCAGGCACGAGCCTTTACCGGCTCAGGAAGATCACTTGCACCATGCACTCATGCGACCGGCCGAAACCCCCGGACTACAAGCTTGCTAGACCGAGAACGCAGCACGACGCGTTCTCGGCGGAGCGCGCTCACCACCGACGCGTTCCGACGCCGAATCACCCGTTCCGAGCAATCCGACTAGCACCCGTATAGGTTAGAGCGTCGTGGAGCACCGCCACGACCCCTTGAGCTAGCTACGCGGATCTAAGCGCTAGAGGAAGCCTGAATCGCCTTGGCCGCGTGCGCCGCGACCTTACCGGAGCGCCGCCATGAGCCGTCGCCAAAAGAAGGTCATGCCATGGCTAAAGTTCTCCACCAGAGTGTTGTATGCTTCTCTGGCCTCACCAATTTGACAAGACCGCAATCGATTGAACCAATACTTGGTCGTAGCCGCGTTGCCGCCTTCCGCCGTCGTCGGCGACACGCCGCCGCCACAACCGAGCACCTTGGGAATCTCGGTAGCCAAAATTGGTAGTTGGTATACCATCGCCATAGACCCTAGACGCTATACATCTCCTAGAAGACCTCCTTAGCCCCGCTCGAACCTCATAGTCGCGGCGACATCGCCGCCGACACGTTCCGCCTCGCCAAAAATCCGTTCCGAGTACCCCCGGTCGCCTCGCGCTGCGGAGAAAGGCCGCCGAGGTTCGCCAAGTCTGCCTCGGCACCGCCGCTAGATAGCCGAGCCCCGAATCACGACTGTCGCCTTGGCTACGTGCGCCTCCACCTCGTCGGAGAACCGCCGTATGCCGAGGGAGAGAAGGAGGCCATACCACGACTCTAACCCGCCACCATCTGGTCGGACGACAGCCTGAGCACGCCAATTGGGGAAAGCCGAGCCCTGTCTTGCCGAAATATGGTCATCGCCGCCCTGTCATCGTCCGCCGCACTGGAGAGACACCGCCGCCTTGAACAGACGCCCTGGAACCCTGCTAGCACCAAATCTCCGATTCGCCCGAGCCTCCCCAGGAGAGCTTGGGAGAGCAGCACCCTCGGCGCACCAAATCTCCGATTCGCCCGAGCCTCCCCAGGAGAGCTCGGGAGAGCGGACCCCTTCGGCGCCCAAATCTCCGATTCGCCCGAGCCTCCCCAGGAGAGCTCGGGAGAGCGGCACCCTCGGCGCCCAAATGTCCGATTCGCCCGAGCCTCCCCGGTAGACCTCGGGAGAGCGGCCCCCTCGGCGCCCAAATGTCCGATTCGCCCGAGCCTCCCCGGTAGACCTCGGGAGAGCGGCCCCCTCGGCGCCCAAATGTCCGATTCGCCCGAGCCTCCCCGGTAGACCTCGGGAGAGCGGCACCCTCGGCGCACCAAATCTCCGATTCGCCCGAGCCTCCCCGGGAGAGCTCGGGAGAACGGCACCCTCGGCGCCCCGAATTTCCGATTCGCCCGAGCCCCGCCGAGGTACGCCGAACTCCGCCAAGCTACGCCGACGCCCCCCGACCACTGAGAACCGCCCCCCGACCACTGAGAACTACCCCCGACCACTGAGAACCACACCCGACCTCTGAGAACCACCCCCGACCACCGTCGAGCTCGCCCGACCACCGCCGAGCTACGACCGGCGCAACCCCGACCAACGTCGAGCTCGCCCGACCAACCACCGAGCTGCGCCGACGCCGGCGACTCTCTGGGAACCAGCATCGAACACCTGGTGGGCGACCATCGGGTCTGTGTTCTGATGAGGCGCCACATGCCGCACTACTGGACCCGCGCGCCACGTGGACCAATCCCGAGCTGCCCCTGATTAACCGACCAATTTTCCCATTTTCAGAAAATAGGATAATCTTCGGAAATTCATAACTTATTTATACGATGTCCAAAAATTGCGCACCATATATCAAAATTCTCAGAAAAATGAGATCTACAATCTAAGACTATGTTTGTGTGCATTTAGATCTTTATTTTATTGGATTTTTCTGAAATACTCTATAGGAGTCGCTGACGCGACTATTTCGTGTTCGATTTCAGAGCCGGAGGAGGATCTGACTAAGGAAGACGACCACGAGTACTTTCAGGAGCTAGGAGACGACTATGAAGGTGCCACGTCCCACCAAATCCTTAGATCCTATTTACGCATTGCAAATGACATTGTTGCTATTGCTTTATGATTATGTATGGATTGGTTGCATGGTAGTATATTTGAATTTCATGCCTTGATAAGACTTTACCCTGCTATCCGCTGTTAGGTTAGCTGCTGCTTAATTTACTGTTACTCTTCCACTACTTTCTACTTGCTATATGCTATGTGGTGGAATTGGGACGGTGTATAACTGATTATAACCACTGGGAGAGAGTACTGCGTGCGTCTTGGGTGCGTGGTAAGGGTTGATGTCGACCAAGTGGGATGTGAGACAAGCCCATGGGGCAAGTCGTGTCGGGGGTGCAACCTGGGCATCCCCAAGTGAGATACCTGTGGCGGGTAAAGTTGTTGAGGAGGTTCCGGGTGGGATAGCCTTGGTGGTTTGAAGCCCGTGGACGGAGGTGCTGTGATGGCACGGGGAGAGTATCCCCTAAGTGGAGATGCCTGCTTGGTGACAACCTAGGATCTGACTAGTGACCGGAAACATCTGGATTCCCTTGCTACTCGCTCGCTTCTGATGGGCGGGAGACGGCTGGACTACTTGGTAGGGCGGTGCCACTACTGCTAGGTTAAGAGGTGATAAGGGTGGACGGTGACGGATGGCAGATTCCCGTACCGTTCTAGATGCGCAGTACCACTGATGGGGCCCGGTACTGCGTCTCCCAGTCTCAGCATGACGGTGTTGGATCCGGAATATCCCAGGGCTGAGTGGTAGGGTGGTACCGACCTAGGCAAGCAAGCACCCGGAATTCTGCCTAGATGATTGTACAGCATCGATGATGGCTAATCTTGTGAGTAGTAAAACCTCTGCAGAGTGTATGGTTGATCGATCGATACATAAGCCAACTTGTTGGCTATGGACCTTTCCTAATGTTTCTGCAACCACTATTAGATGAGAGCATATTCTTTTCTCCCCCTGGATTACATTTTTTCGGCAGTGTACCTGTTGTGGTAGTGTGCCGCTGAGATAGGCCCGAGAGGGAGTTGGGCCTGTCGAATGAGAGCGAGGTGTGGGTATGTGAGATGTGGTGATGGGAAAAGGGATGATGGTGTTAACTAGTGATAAAACTTGACTAATTAAACATTGATTACAGCTGCATAGGAAAACCTCAGCCTATAGGTCTGCTTGTATAGCCTTGCATCCACTTTCCACAAAGCAAATGCTGCATAGGTGGGCACCGTGGCCAGTACAAATCGTACTGATAAATTTGCTGTCAGGTGACGAGAATGAGTACGACTTCGAGGGAGATGATGACGAGGAATAGGGTCTCGTGCTACACTCAAGTTGGCCGTGAAGGATGAATCGCTTCCGCATCTTCTAAAGCTTCTCTGAATGTTGATTCCGCCAATGTGGCGATGTAATAAATATTTATGTAAGACTTAATTACCGTTGTATGGATCCTGGTGTCAACTGAGATATGGGTAATTTCATGGATTGTCCCAAGCAATCTGTTGAATTACAATTCGAGCCTGTGGATTTCCCTTCGTGGAAATCGAGGTCGTTTCAGTTGGTATCGGAGCCATACTTGACTATAGGACGAGACCCATAGAAAATGGACGCTAGAATAGGAAGCCAGACTCTCTTTCGGTTATATTACCGACCTTGCATTCACTTTTTATGCAATGGCTTATCTAATACAAGGACCTGCTAATCCGTTTCTTGAAAAATTCGCTGATGACCAGCCTTGGACCACCACTTCGTCCACTGCACGATGGCACTATTGAGATCCCGATCAACGGAAGGAACCACGGCGGATTTGCCATGGTACTACGCCAGGTGCTGGAGGAGCTGGGAGCACCATCTGACCAGATCCAGTACTTCAGCCGAGGGAAGCTTGTCGAGGCAGAGGACAGCCGCATACCCGACGCCGTACTCGACCTTATGCACCAGTAGCCTATGGGACCCTGCGTGGCCCTTAGACTAGTGATACCATGAGTTGTCCTGTCATTGGCTATCTGCGCATAGCACGATCTTCTTAGCAGCTAGGAACATCCTTTATGTAATAATAACCATGTGATGAGTGACATTTGGATCTTATGCTTCTTATGGTTCTCTATGCTTCTTTGGTTGAGTGTAGGATAGCATGAAAAATGTTTTAATTCATTTAAATCGTTGAAAACATCTAACTCCTACTTAAACCACTACAAGATTATTACTGCACTGAGCACGTACCTAATAATTTCAGATGTCGATGAGACGTTCTGCGCGTTTGGAGAACCGCCAGCCCTCCCCCGCGCCTGCGCCAGGACGTGGGCGTGGTCGCAACCGTGGACGCCCAGCTGGCAGACGTGCTGGAGTTAACCTGGAAGAAGAGCTGCGCCGGGCAGAGGATGCACCGCCGGTGAACGATCCGCCACCACAAGGCGAGAACGTGCCTCCGCCACCGCCACCGCCGCCGCCACCAACGTTGGCGGAAGTGATGGCTCAGCAGACCCAGCTGCTGAATGCCATAGCTACTAGGATGAACCGGCACCACGGGCCACCCCAGAATGACTTCCAAAGGAAACTGGAGGGTTTCCTGAAGCTGAGGCCACCCACCTTCGACGGGACCGACAGCGATCCCCTCGCTGCCGACGATTGGCTTAAAGAGATGGAGAAGAAGCCGGACCTGACCACTTGCTTCGACGAGGAGTGTGTTGGGATTGCTAGCCACCAGCTGACCGGTGCTGCACGAGCATGGTGGGACAACTACACCAGCGCTCACGAGGACCCAGCCCGCATTGACTGGGATGAGTTCACCGAGGCATTCCGTGACCACCACATTCCTGAGGGAGTCATGGAGGCCAAGGAAAACGAGTTTCGCAACATCTCCCAGGGAGCTGACCGGATCCACGAGTACACCACCCGCTTCAACTGCTTGCTCCGCTATGCACCTGCGTCTTGCGTGAGTTCCGAGAAGGAAAAGATGTACTACTACAGGAAGGGACTTCAGACCAAGATCAGGTTGGCTCTGTCAGGGAAGAAGAGCTACACTCTGCGTGAGCTGATTGACCGCTGTATTGAGATCGAGAAGGATCGCATGGAAGCACGACTGGAATTCGAGGCCCAGAACAAGGGAAAGAAGCGCCGCTCTGAGGGACCCGCTCGCACTACTCCACCCCAGAGACAGCGAACGGGTGCACCCCCGCCTTTCCGAACTCGCCAGGGACCTTCTTCGGGAACGAGCCATGGTGGTACCAACAGCAGCAACTATCACCGCCCCGCTCAGACCTACCCTGCGCCGACTCGAGCTGTGCAGAACACACCCGCCCCCGCTACCAACATGCCAAGGACAAGCAATTGGAAGGCTCCTGCGACAGCTACAGCAGGCAGTGCGCCCTTCACTTGCTTCGGATGCGGAAAGCCTGGACACCGTGTGGCTGTGTGCCCTGACCTCAACCGTGCACCAGCAGCTGCACAGGGCACACCGAACCGGGGATCTGCTACCCGAGGAAGACTGAACCACATGACCGCTGAGGAAGCTGAAGCTGCACCTGATGCTGTGTACGGTACGTTCCTAGTTCAGGGTAACATGGCTACAGTTCTGTTCGATTCGGGAGCTACATGTTCATACATTTCATCTGCATATGCACGAAAGCATAACATACCTGTAACCCCGAGAGCAAACCCCATCCTAACTAGCTCGCCCTTAGGAACCTTCAGAAGCGTTCACATATGTAGGGGAGTGATAATCACAATCGAGGGACTTGACTTTCGAGCTGACCTAACCCTACTACCCTCCAATAGCTTAGATGTCATCATAGGCATGGACTGGCTAACCAAACACCGGGGAGTGATATCTTGTTCACCTAGATATGTTCAGGTAACCCACCCTTGGGGAACAGCAGTCCGATGTGTACCCCAAACCGAGAGAGTCTAAGCCCTCCTATGTGCCCTGGAGACTAAAGCAGATAAGACAGAGCTGACATTCAGAGATGTGCCAGTAGTCTGTGAATTCAATGACGTATTTCCAGAGGAGTTGCCAGGAATGCCACCAGATAGAGATGTGGAGTTTGTTATAGAGCTGATGCCAGGGACTGCACCGATTGCCAAAAGACCCTACAGAATGTCGGCTGATGAGTTGAAGGAACTCAAGAAGCAGCTGGGAGAATTACTGGAGAAGGGCTTCATTAGGCCTAGTGCTTCGCCCTGGGGATCTCCCGTTTTGTTTGTCAAGAAGAAGGATGGCACGATGAGGATGTGCATTGACTACCGGAATCTGAATGCGGTCACTGTCAAGAATAAGTACCCACTGCCCCGCATCGATGATCTGTTAGATCAACTGAGTAAGGCCAAGTACTTCTCGAAGATCGATCTCCGATCAGGGTACCATCAGATGAAGATCAAGGAAGAGGATATCCCGAAGACTGCATTTGTCACTAGATATGGACAGTATGAGTGCACAGTAGTCTCATTTGGACTCACTAATGCTCCAGCATACTTCATGAACATGATGAACAAGATCTTCATGAATGAGCTAGACAAGTTTGTGGTGGTATTCATTGATGATATATTGGTTTATTCAGCCACAAAAGAGGAACATGAACATCATCTGAGGACCGTATTGAAGAGGTTGTCTCACAACCAGCTATACGCCAAATTCTCCAAGTGCGAATTCTGGCTTGAGGAAGTTGCTTTCCTTGGACACGTACTGTCAGGAGAAGGAGTCGCGGTAGACCCAGCCAAGATTGAAGCTGTGAAAGAGTGGGAACAACCCTGTAATGTGTCAGAAATCAGAAGCTTTTTGGGACTTGCAGGATACTATCGCAGATTTATTGAGAATTTCTCCAAGATTGCAAGACCCATGACCAACTTGCTGAAGAAAGAGAACAAGTTTATCTGGACTCCTGAATGTGAGAAGAGTTTCCAGACCTTGAAGGAGAAGCTCACTACTACACCTGTACTAGCCCTACCCGACATTCACAAAGATTTTGTTGTATATTGTGACGCCTCTCGGCAAGGTTTGGGCTGTGTACTAATGCAAGAAGGAAGAGTGATAGCTTATGCCTCAAGATAGTTGAAGGAACATGAGCAGCGATACCCGACTCATGACCTAGAACTTGCAGCCGTGGTACATGCACTCAAGATTTGGAGACACTATCTGATGAGCAACAAGTGCGACATATACACCGACCACAAGAGCCTGAAGTACTTCTTCACACAGGAAGATCTGAATATGAGGCAGCGCAGATGGCTAGAACTCATCAAGGACTATGATCTTGAGATCCATTACCACCCAGGGAAGGCTAACGTAGTCGCTGATGCACTTAGCCGCAAAAGCTACTGCCATACCCTCATCACCAAGTCTATGCCGTCTGAGCTCAGGAGAGAGTTTGACGCGTTCCAGCTCGAGGTAATCTCCTATGGCATGCTAAATGAGCTTCGCGTCGAGTACAATCTCACCTCACGGATCCGTGAAGCGCAAAAGAACTGTCCTGAGATAGACTATATCCGTGGTTTGATGAAGCTGGGGAGAGGCCCCGAATACCGAGAAGATGAGCAGGGAACTGTATGGTACAAAGATAGAATCTGCGTACCGACGGATTCAGCGATACGAGAAGAGATTCTGTCAGAAGGGCATGACTCCAAATATTGCATTCACCCAGGGTCAGCCAAGATGTACCATGATCTAAGGAAGCACTTCTGGTGGGAGAATATGAAGGCAGACATTGCAGGGCATGTAGCCCGATGTGACACTTGCAGCAGAATCAAGGCCGAACATCAACGACCAGCCGGCCTACTACAACCCCTCGCAATTCAAGAATGGAAATGGGAATGTATTTCGATGGATTTTATCGTTGGGTTACCCCGCACCGAGAAGAAACATGATTCGATTTGGGTGATAGTCGACCGTTTGACCAAAGTCGCTCACTTCATTCCCATCAGCATTGGCTACGAGGCCGAACGGCTGGCGGATTTATACATAACCCACATTCTGAGACTACACGGGGCACCCACAAGCATAATATCTAATCGAGGCTCATAATTCATGTCTCGATTCTGGCAAGCCTTGCACAAATCCATCGGAACCAAGCTGGACTATAGCACGGCTTATCACCCACAAACTGACGGTCAAACAGAAAGAGTGAACCAAATTCTCGAAGATATGCTCCGAGCTTGTGTGATAAAATACAAGACCAGTTGGGAAAGCTGCTTACCCCACGCTGAATTCTCGTACAACAACAGCTATCAAACAAGCCTCAAGATGTCACCGTTTGAGGCATTGTATGGGAGACCCTGCAGGACCCCACTAATGTGGTCAGAACCCGGAGAGAGAGAGCCTTCTTTGGCCCTGCTAAGATTGTAGAAGCAGAGGAAGGCGTAGCACAGGTCAGAGAAAATTTGAGAATTGCACAGAGTAGGCAAAAGAGCTATGCAGATAGAAGACGTAGAGAGCTTGAGTTCAAGGTTGGGGATTATGTCTACCTCAAGGTATCTCCACTTCGTGGCACCGTCAGATTCCACGTAAAAGGGAAATTGGCACCAAGATATGTTGGGCCATACAAGATCTGTAAAAGGGTTAGAAAGCTTGCTTACAAGCTGGAACTACCGGAGGAATTATCTGGAGTACACCCCGTGTTCCATGTCTCGCAATTAAGGAAGTGTTTGAAGCTTCCCGAGGAGCAAGTTCCTACGAATGCACTAGACCTGCAAGACACACTTGAATACAAGGAACATCCGATCAAGATCTTGGCACGGGATACCAAGGAGACGCGGAACAAGACTATTCCGATGTGCAAAGTACAGTGGAGCAATCACACTGAAAGAGAAGCTACGTGGGAGAAAGAATCGGACTTGCGGATTATGTTTCCTTACCTCTTCGATGGGTACGTTATCTCTGAATCTCGAGGTCGAGATCCTAATGAGGGGGGAGGACTGTAACAACCCTAAAAATCCACACAATCTAAAAAAATCCCAACCAATTAAAATTTTTCATTTATTTATTATGAAAACCCATTTTTCTTGTGCAAGCATATAGGTATCATTATGAATTTGGTAATAAAGGAGTATAGCTTGCATTTTAATTCCATTCACATAGAATAATAGCCTATGCATCATATTTGGGATTTATTGCAATTTATGTTTGTATTTACTCAATATGTTAAATGGGCAATATATGTATATATACACTAAAATAAAAATAGAAAAAGGAGAGAGAGTTAGGCCAGCCAATCGGCCCAACCGACCTGCTTGGCCTCACCCGCGCGCGCGCTCTACCCCGCCTCCCCGCACTGGACCGGCCCAACACCGCGCGCACGCGCGATGCCGACCGCACGCGCGCAACCGTTTCACCCGCTTTCCCGCAGCCGCTGACCACCCGGCCCCGCCTGTCAGCCGCTCTCGCCCCCCCACTGTTCTTCTTCCTCGCAGAGGCGACGGGGACGAGTGCACGCAATTCGCGTGACCCCGGACCCACGGCCGACAGCACCACGCCCCGCAGAAGCTGTCCCCCTCCTGTTCCCTCCTTTCTTGGCCGCCAAGCGAACCCGCGCCCATCCGGAGCCCTAGATCCACTCGAACCACGGCCCTTCGATCGGTCGAGCGCGATCAGGACCGTTCACCATTGGAGCTGGCCAAGCTCGCCTATAAAAGAAGCTCACCCCGAAGCCCTACCCTCATTTCCCCTCGCCGCCACCGCAGCACAGACCGGCACACTGCACCAGATCGAGAGAGAGAGAGCGTAGGAGAAGGGCGGAGCAGAGGAGGAGAAGCTGCCGGAGCGCCGCCGCCGCGGAGCACGCCGGAGCCGGACACGAAGGAGAAGCCCGAGCTGCGGACGAGGAGCGGCACGGCACTGCGATCGCTCTGCACGGCTTCGACTCGCCACTGCACCGCCATCCTAGCTTCACCGACACCACGGTGAGCCATCGCACGCCATGTCCGAACCTCGCCCTGCTTTTGCCATGGCGTTCCGCCCACGGGACGCGCAGACACGAGCCTTTACCGGCTCAGGATGATCACCTGCACCATGCACTCATGCGACCGGCCGAAAGCCCCGGACTACAAGCTTGCTAGACCGAGAACGCAGCACGATGCGTTCTCAGCGGAGCGCGCTCACCACCGACGCGTTCCGACGCCGAATCACCCGTTTCGAGCAATCCGACTAGCACCCGTATAGGTTAGAGCGTCGTGGAGCACCGCCACGACCCCTTGAGCTAGCTACGCGGATCTAAGCGCTAGAGGAAGCCTGAATCGCCTTGGCCGCGTGCGCCGCGACCTTACCGGAGCGCCGCCGCGAGCCGTCGCCAAAAGAAGGTCATGCCATGGCTAAAGTTCGCCACCAGAGTGTTGTATGCTTCTCTGGCCTCACCAATTTGACAAGACCGCAATCGATTGAACCAATACTTGGTCGTAGCCGCGTTGCCGCCTTCCGCCGTCGTCGGCGACACGCCGCCGCCACAACCGAGCACCTTGGGAATCTCGGTAGCCAAAATTGGTAGTTGGTATACCATCGCCATAGACCCTGGACGCATATACATCTCCTAGAAGACCTCCTTAGCCCCGCCGGAACCTCACAGTCGCGGCGACATCGCCGCCGACACGTTCCGCCTCGCCAAAAATCCGTTCCGAGTACCCCCGGTCGCCTCGCGCTGCGGAGAAAGGCCGCCGAGGTCCGCCAAGTCTGCCTCGGCACCGCCGCTAGATAGCCGAGCCCCGAATCACGACTGTCGCCTTGGCTACGTGCGCCTCCACCTCGTCGGAGAACCGCCGTATGCCGAGGGAGAGAAGGAGGCCATACCACGACTCTAACCCGCCACCATCTGGTCGGACGACAGCCTGAGCACGCCAATTGGGGAAAGCCGAGCCCTGTCTTGCCGAAATATGGTCATCGCCGCCCTGTCATCGTCCGCCGCACCGGAGAGACACCGCCGCCTTGAACAGACGCCCTGGAACCCTGCTAGCACCAAATCTCCGATTCGCCCGAGCCTCCCCAGGAGAGCTCGGGAGAGCAGCACCCTCGGCGCACCAAATCTCCGATTCGCCCGAGCCTCCCCAGGAGAGCTCGGGAGAGCGGACCCCTTCGGCGCCCAAATCTCCGATTCGCCCGAGCCTCCCCAGGAGAGCTCGGGAGAGCGGCACCCTCGGCGCCCAAATGTCCGATTCGCCCGAGCCTCCCCGGTAGACCTCGGGAGAGCGGCCCCCTCGGCGCCCAAATGTCCGATTCGCCCGAGCCTCCCCGGTAGACCTCGGGAGAGCGGCTCCCTCGGCGCCCAAATGTCCGATTCGCTCGAGCCTCCCCGAAAGACCTCGGGAGAGCGGCACCCTCGGCGCACCAAATCTCCGATTCGCCCGAGCCTCCCCGGGAGAGCTCGGGAGAACGGCACCCTCGGCGCCCCGAATTTCCGATTCGCCCGAGCCCCGCCGAGGTACGCCGAACTCCGCCGAGCTACGCCGACGCCCCCCGACCACTGAGAACCGCCCCCCGACCACTGAGAACTACCCCCGACCACTGAGAACCACCCCCGACCTCTGAGAACCACCCCCGACCACCGCCGAGCTACGACCGGCACAACCCCGACCAACGTCGAGCTCGCCCGACCAACCACCGAGCTGCGCCGACGCCGGTGACTCTCTGGGAACCAGCATCGAACACCTGGTGGGCGACCATCGGGTCTGTGTTCTGATGAGGCACCACATGCCGCACTACTGGACCCGCGCGCCACGTGGACCAATCCCGAGCTGCCCCTGATTAACCGACCAATTTTTCCATTTTCAGAAAATAGGATAATCTTCGGAAATTCATAACTTATTTATACGATGTCCAAAAATTGCGCACCATATATCAAAATTCTCAGAAAAATGAGATCTACAATCTAAGACTATGTTTGTGTGCATTTGGCTCTTTATTTTATTGGATTTTTCTGAAATACTCTATAGGAGTCGCTGACGCGACTATTTCGTGTTCGATTTCAGAGCCGGAGGAGGATCTGACTAAGGAAGACGACCACGAGTACTTTCAGGAGCTAGGAGACGACTACGAAGGTGCCACGTCCCACCAAATCCTTAGATCCTATTTACGCATTGCAAATGACATTGTTGCTATTGCTTTATGATTATGTATGGATTGGTTGCATGGTAGTATATTTGAATTCCATGCCTTGATAAGACTTTACCCTGCTATCCGCTGTTAGGTTAGCTGCTGCTTAATTTACTGTTACTCTTCCACTACTTTCTACTTGCTATATGCTATGTGGTGGAATTGGGACGGTGTATAACTGATTATAACCACTGGGAGAGAGTGCTGCGTGCGTCTTGGGTGCGTGGTAAGGGCTGATGTCGACCAAGTGGGATGCGAGATGAGTCCATGGGGCAAGTCGTGCCGGGGGTGCAACCTGGGCATCCCCAAGTGAGATACCTGTGGCGGGTAAAGTTGTTGAGGAGGTTCCGAGTGGGATAGCCTTGGTGGTTTGAAGCCCGTGGATGGAGGTGCTGTGATGGCACGGGGAGAGTATCCCCTAAGTGGAGATGCCTGCTTGGTCACAACCTAGGATCTGACTAGTGACCGGAAACATCTAGATTCCCTTGCTACTCGCTCGCTTCTGATGGGCGGGAGACGGCTGGACTACTTGGTAGGGCGGTGCCACTACTGCTAGGTTGAGAGGTGATAAGGGTGGACGGTGACGGATGGCAGATTCCCGTACCGTTCTAGATGCGCAGTACCACTGATGGGGCCCGGTACTGCGTCTCCCAGTCTCAGCATGACGGTGTTGGATCCGGAATATCCCAGGGCTGAGTGGTAGGGTGGTACCGACTTAGGCAAGCAAGCACCTGGAATTCTGCCTAGATGATTGTACAGCATCGATGATGGCTAATCTTGTGAGTAGTAAAACCTCTGCAGAGTGTATGGTTGATCGATCGATACATAAGCCAACTCGTTGGCTATGGACCTTTCCTAATGTTTCTGCAACCACTATTAGATGAGAGCATATTCTTTTCTCCCCCTGGATAACATTTTTCCGACAGTGTACCCGTTGTGGTAGTGTGCCGCTGAGATAGGCCCGAGAGGGAGTTGGGCCTGTCGAATGAGAGCGAGGTGTGGGTATGTGAGATGTGGTGATGGGAAAAGGGATGATGGTGTTAACTAGTGATAAAACTTGACTAATTAAACATTGATTACAGCTGCATAGGAAAACCTCAGCCTATAGGTCTGCTTGTATAGCCTTGCATCCACTTTCCACAAAGCAAATGGTGCATAGGTGGGCTCCGTGGCCAGTACAAATCGTACTGATAAATTTGCTGTCAGGTGACGAGAATGAGTACGACTTCGAGGGAGATGATGACGAGGAATAGGGTCTCGTGCTACACTCAAGTTGGCCGTGAAGGATGAATCGCTTCCGCATCTTCTAAAGCTTCTCTGAATGTTGATTCCGCCAATGTGGCGATGTAATAAATATTTATGTAAGACTTAATTACCGTTGTATGGATCCTGGTGTCAACTGAGATATGGGTAATTTCATGGATTGTCCCAAGCAATCTGTTGAATTACAATTCAAGCCTGTGGATTTCCCTTCGTGGAAATCGAGGTCGTTTCAGGCACTAACAGAACACATACCCGTGGGACGCGTCAAGCTGAAGCCGAGGAAGGGGGAACACCTGCGCACGGCCAAACTGATGAGCCACACGGTCCGGACAGTACAGCTCGACGCAAATGTCAAACACCGGTCCTTTCCTCATCAACCACAACTCCTGGTCACGGTAGCACAACTCGGACACGCCGTGTGGAGCCCTGGCCTGTACGTCGTGTGTTGTGTAGGGAGTCCACTGAACCCTGTCAGGTGTAAGCTAGTCCATCGCGGTGACGTATGCCGTGTACATGCCTCTAGCCATGCCTGTTGCCCACTTCGGCTGCAAAACAACCACCATTATGACTCGTCGTCACAGTACAAAAAACCTAAGCTAAAAGGAGGATACGTACGTCACGACACAACCAAAGTGTGCTCATCGTCAGCGCGTCGATCTCGTCGGGCACACCAAACTCGTCAAACACGTGCATCCCGTTCTCGTACGCCTCGTACGACGACAGGGTCGGCCTCCCGATGTCGAACCGCTCAAAGGACCATAGCATCAGCAGCAGCGGACAACCAGCCAACGTGCCTATCGCCGTCCTCCGAGTGCATGTATCACACAGTGCTTGGTACGTAACTGCCAGCACCGCCGAGCCCCAACTGTACTGGGAGATAGCGTCAAGTGGTGCGTATGCTATCTGCACCGCGTAGTGGACGAAGTGCTTGTCGACGGTGTCGTGGTGAGAGCTGGTGAAGAGTACCTAACCGAACAGCCACAACAAATACGCCTCCAAGTGTCACTGCACCCTCCACTCGGGGTCGGCCTCCGTGAGCCTCTCCGCACGGAACTGAGACAACCACGCCTTGGGCAGGCCGTGGCGGTCGTGGAAGCCGAACTGCTCCTGTCCGACTTGAGGGTTGATCGCACCTTGGAACCGCTGCAGTAGCTGGTCCTCCCAGTCCTCGGGCACGACAACCGGGCCTACAGGAGCACCGGTGATGGGTAGGCCGAAGAGCATGGCCACGTCCTCCAAAGAGACGGTGACCTCGCCAACTGGAAGGTGGAACGTGTGCGTCTCCGGTCGCCAATGGTCCACCCAAGCGGAGAGGAGGGCACGGTCCACCGGGAAACATGCACTCCACTCTCGATGTTGCTCTACAAGATGAGCGAATGGGAGAAGACCAGCTGCACGTAGCCTGTAAGCAATAATATTACACAAATGACTATAATGCAATGTGTCACAAAACTTCGTACAAGGTAAATACAACAGTTACCTCGGAACCCAACGCGGGTCAAGCAGCCACAGCTCGTCGTGGGTATGTAGGCGGAGGGCTGGTGGAAGTTGCCCATCCACCAAGTTCGAGCGGTGCCTCTGGTCGACAACGGGTGATCAGCTCCATACCTACCATTGTTCAGAACAATAAAATTAAAACCATATCGAAATTGTGGAAAAGTGAAATCATAATAATACAGAACTATTACGTAATACAAGTAGTACATACTAAACAAATTACAACACCATAAGTCTTATATTACAGCACTTGCGCAATATAAGTAGTACATACTAAAAATTACAACACTACAAGTCTTATATTACAACACTTGTGGAATATAAGTAGTACATACTAAAAAATTACAACACTACAAGTCTTACATTACAACACTTGCACAATATAAGTAGTACGTACTAAAAAACTACAACACTTTCCAAGCATTGCTATGCGGAAGGGCCGCCTCGACTACCCTTTCGAGATGATCGATGTGGAATAAGATGCACTTCCATACCATCAGGAAGCCTTTGTGTCGGATACGTATCACAATTTTTTCTCAAATGGTTTCCACCGCAAGCAAGGCAGTATGGACGCTTGTCACCAGCTTCAGAAGCGTCCATATCATTCCTAATACGACGACTCTTGCGACGTCCCTTTGTCTCCACCCGTTTTTCGGGATCCGGCGACCAATAACGATCGCAATCCGCAACTCGCCTTGTAAAATCAGCAATGGCCCGCCACCCTCGAAGCTTGCCAGACCATGTGTTGAGCACATTCTCCTTTCTGAAGTAAGGGGACACAAATATCATCGGAATGTTGCATTTCCCGCAAGCAGCAAGTACATGGGAGCACGGATAATGGTAGTACTTCGGCTTGTTGCATGTGCACTCGTACTTGTTCTGTTCTGGCCACAGCTGACACTCTATAGTTAATTCGCTCAGACCAGTGCCAAGTCCACCCTTATCACGCACCCTAACTTCGAAAACGAGGTGCCGATTGCCAATGTAAAAGACGTTATGCATGGCCCTTTTCGCACTTTTTTCATCTAGGTATGCAGAAATCTTGAGCGCATATGTCATAGTTGGATTCTGGGCTACTAAAGTCGCTGCTGCACAACATTCTCGCAGATAAATCATTGTACCTCTCAGGATACCCTCCAAAAGTGCAACCAAAGGAAGGGATCGTGTACCTTTCAGCACCCAATTGTAAACCTCTACGAGATTCGTGGTCATTATGCCATAACGTGCACCGTGCGTGTCATGTAACAAAGACCACTTCTCCCGGTCCTCCTCTTTAATCCATTCTGAGAAACAAGTTAATGAACTGCCCCCCTTACGTCGACTAGTCTTAATTCTAGGCTCGCTTGGTAGTGGTGCAAGGCCTTGCGGCTCCTCCTATTTTGCCACAACAGGTCGCCTGCGCACATCTTTCATGTGGCTCCGGATAAGCTCGTCTAGCCTTCCCAGATGAAGTCAAAATTTCTTTTCTGGTTCTGCTTACATAGCCGTTTAAACAGGTCCTGCAGACGCTTACTCTTGAACTGTTTATAAAAATTTACAGCTAAATGCCTCATGCACCAACGACTTTGTATATCGGGCCACTGAATCTTCAACTTCTGCACCGCATTCAGTAAACCTGCATTCCGATCATGTAACACACAAACATTCTCCCTTCCTTCCACCAAAGCTCGTTTCAGCCACTTAAGGAACCACAACCAACTCTCGTTGTTCTCCGATTCAACCAAGGCAAAAGCAATGGGAACAACCTGACTGTTACCATCAACCCCAATAGCTGTTAGCAAAGTACCTCTGTATTGCCCAGTCAGGAATGTACCATCCACGCATAGCACAGGTCAGCAATACTTAAAGCCCCGTCTCATGCACTCGAAACACCAAAAGGCTTTCTTAAGGACACGGTCTCCGTCGACGTTCATATAGTCCTCATAATCAATTTTGGTGCCATGGTTTCTAGCTTGTATGGTTTGTAAGAATGTTGGAAGGTGGTGATATGAATCCTTATACGTTCCAAATCTCTTCTCCAAAGCTAACTCTTTTGCTCTCTAAGCCATGTCGTAAGATATGTCATAACCATATTTGTTCTGTATAGCAGCATTATCCAGAAAGGAGAAATGCCAAGTTTTTCAACAATCTCCCCATGCATCGCATTTGCCACGAACTGTGCTGTCATGTTTCGATGCTTGGTCAGCGTCACCTCCAGCAAGCAACTATGTGGTTGCACAATAGTAGCTATGAAGTTGCTCTCCGTACGTGGCATATGACCATGAACACGCCAAGTGCACCCTAGGGTGACGCACTTAACATCCCACATCTTGGGGTTGGAAATAACAACCTTAAACTGCCTCTTATCACAATAAGCCCACCGCCTGACGGCGTGCTGCAGATGAACCTTATCATGAAACATCTGCCCCTGCATCACCTCCGTCTTGAATATTCCCACGCCGAGTGATGACTATTGTCCACTGTCATGGCATCTGGTGAGAAGTAAGTCCATTCCGCGGGGATGTCGGTCTCGTCTTCGAACCTCCTGCCAGCGTGCTCATCCACAATTGCCAGGTGCTCTGCATTGTCAAATTCCATCTGTTCGACGATTCTTTCATCCTCCTCGCCCTCGTCAGCTTCCATGTTTGTACTAAAACCTTGTTCTTCCGCATCCTCTGTCCAATGCTCAACCCCTCGAGAATCGGAAACCAAGGTCTGCTCAGCATTTGTTGCATATTTTTGTTGTCCTGCATCCTCTGTCCCCAACTGAACACCGTCAGAATCATGAACATAGGTGTGCTCTTCGTTTGTGGCCTCTAAATCCTCTACTTCTCGAACTGTGCTGCTACTCTCTCCTTGCATGGCACCATCGACGAACTGAACAAGCATGATGTTGTCATACCCACGTTCCGAAGCCTTACTGACGAGAAACTTCCATTTATTCGTATTACTTGCCTCGTATAGCTCCCATCTCCATCCATTGTCCCTTAATCTGGGCACCAACATACTAATCTTCAAATGTTGCTGCGATGGCGGAAAACCAAACCATTCATGCAACCAGGCTAATACTTGTCTCCGGCTGTGATCCAGCGGTGAGTTTAGTTGTGTGTCAAAGAACTGGAACTGACTAAGGTCTACACCGCTATTCCCAGTTCTGATTTCACCCTTGCCATAGTAAACTCTGAAACGAACTAGATCGGACGACATTTCTGCTCTCATTGTTAAAATTACACTGTTAGTTGAATATCGGTATAACCCCTAAACCCTAACAAGCAACTAATTACAAAAACTAATACAACTAGGGAAAAAAATTCCTAACTCAAATAACCCTGTGGGGGAATAAAATCCCGGTACCACATGACAAGACATGGACCGCACCATCAACGCTGGCCCGGCCCAGAAGACAAAGACGTGCGGCGCAAGGCTGCACCGCACAGTTATTGTACCAACTTGGCTAATTTACTTGTAACCTTGTCCCTTAAGACTATACTAGCAAAAATGTCCGTGCGTTGCCACGGAGCATATAGTTTATATTCCGATCACCTAGACGACATGCTGCTTGGAGATTTATTCAATAATCGTGACATACATTATCAATCTTCTTGAAATCAAACTATATAACATGTCTTGTTATGCTTTACTTGAACTTGTGTAGACATAAGATACTTTGAGATTTATCCAATCCAATGATCAGGTCACTGTATTCCAATTTATCTTGGGATCGAACTCTCAACCATATCTGAGATGTTAGTGAGCAATGATGATAAGGATTGAAAAAAAAGCTAGAGATTCGAAACATTTAACATTAACTGAAGCTGCATAGACTCTGGTGCAGATGTTGTGGGGTCTTCAATTTCATTTGGAAAATAATGGAACTCAACTGCTTCTCAATATAACACAAAAGATTAATAGTGGACTACCAATTTTCACTTGGCCAATCTATGGAATATCCAATTGAGCAAAAAGTGACACTGTGTTTACATCTGTAAAGGCTTCTTCCAATGTTTCTCTAGAGGCTCCTTCTGCAGCAGACTTCCTTACCTCTAAATAGCCTAGCATATCCTATTAAAGCAACCTTGATTAAAATGGAGAACTGTAGTACATAATTGCTATATTCAGAAATAAACTTGACATTTACTCATGGTCCGCAAGACTGAAAATTTTGACAAAATGAACTTGCAAACATGGTACTGGTACAGTGGTACGTAGTCATTGGTACTGCATCAAAAGATAAGAAAATCAGAACCCTGTCATCTAGGGAGTTTGTGGAAACAGAAAAATCATTCCTAAGACAATGAAGAAAAGAAAAACAATGTAAAAAAAACATATATTATAAATCTAAAATATGGCTTAGTATTTGGAACAATTGAGGCAAGGAATTTGGTTAGCATACTCTGCAAATCTGTGTTTATTGTACATAACTGAAAACTTGTTGCACTGAGAATATCAAAACATACTAAGCTAAGCCTATGCCATGCATTGACTCTTATAGAGCAGAGTAAAATCACAATTGGATTCCAATTGCCATGATGTACCTCAAGTAAAGACATGTAATCTTTTGATACAGGCACTGAGAATATCAAAACATTCTGAAGCTAAGCCTATGCCATGCATTAACTCTTATAGAGCAGAGTAAAATCACAACTGGATTCTAATTGCCATGATGTAACTCAAGTAAAGACATGTAATCTTTTGATACAGACATTAAGAATCACATCTTTACTGAAACCAAATGTGCCAGGAAGGACTAATTCAGAGTAAGAACTCGATGAATAAGTAACATTGAAAACTAATAGAAAACTGATATGGGATAACAATTTTGTTAGAAAATAGTTTGCTAGAATGTTTCACCAAACAGTTGGATGCTTAAAAAAAATGCTCACTAAACATACTCTCATCGTTACTCATTCAGCCATTCATAGTACCGGTTTTGCATTGCTGGAACTAAATTCTCGATTGAGCAAAGTTCTGTAACCTTTGAAACACAAGAATCAATGTTTGTGGTAAACAAATTTAGCAGGAGGCCAATCTCAGAGATGCCTTTGCACATACCAGATCATTGGATGTTTGTCTTTTTTAGCTTTGCTTAAGGAAATAGGGAACTCGTCTAAGCTTTTCAGTCAACTTAACACACTCACCAACATGTTCAGGTGAACAAAGTACGATGTAACTTCATTGCATGACTGCGCAAATAAAGATGGTTTAACCACAATCAGTACATCTAACACCACACTCAAAAGAAGAACTTAAAAATTCACAGCTTGGTTGTCATGCCAGTAAAGATTTGCTATCTGTTAATATTGTGATATATTCAAAGATCAGAACAGCGTGATTTTTTTTTTTAAAAAAAAGAGCAACCGTTAGGTCTAAGCAATTGGCAGCTAGCAGTCACCCGATGGAGGCTGCTACTACCATAGTAGTGAAGAAAGAAGGGTATGCTCACCTCTATACTTGTGTTGACAGGAGCAATGGCAACATGCGCAGCTGTTGGCTTCCTTACCTGATCATATGGCGTAACTTGCAAAGAGAGCCAATGAGAGAATCAGGATCAGGAGGTAGCCTCAGCTTATACTTGTTATAAACCCCAAACATTAAAGATATTGTTTCTGTAAATAAATAATTTATGATATGTTTGCAATAATAACCAGAAAAAAGTGTTTTTCACCTATATATAGTCTGTAAACCAACACAATGAATTTGAGCATGAATCAGATGATTGCGAAAAAAAAGATATTGCCCAAGCAGAAGTGCACTCAAATAGCACATGTGAATCATCTAGCAAAACACACACATATATGAATGCCCACTACCTAGAATTAACTAAATCTAGCAAATCTAAAGAGAATAAATCTAAAGAGAATAGCATATGAACTTCAAAAATTCTTCGAGAACCAACCTTGCTTAGTCGTGTGTACGGCGAGATCATGATTTAGAGGCAAGATGAGGAACTTCTGAACTTATTCAGCTCGGCAAGATCAGGATCGGAGGCCTACGAGAACATATATATCGCAATGGCACAATTTTCAACCGAGATCTCTTCTAATCTAATATATAAATAGGAAAAAAAAGTGAAGGAGTTGTATCGAACATGGAATTCATGCCAAACTTACAATGTTTTTTTTTTTTTCCAATCAGAGCTGGTGTCCCGATCCGACCTGGTGTCTTTGTTCGTTTGGATTATGGTTCCAATTCTCGCTAGTGGCTCTGTGGCAGCACCTCCGCCGCCGTAGGAGACCAGAGTTCGCGCTTTCCTCACTTTGACCTCCTCGGCCCTGTGTGCGGATGGGAGGAACGGCGGAATTGGCTCTGCGTGTGGAAGGGAAGAGCAGCAACGCATGCACGGACGGGAGGAGCCTTGGCCCTGTGCGTGGAAGGGAAGAGCGGCGACGCTGCGCACGGAGGAAGGCGGCGCCGACCTGTGACGGAGAGGAGCGGCAGCCTTGGCCATGCGCACGGATGGGAGTGGCGACGTTGTCCCCGGACAGGATGTGATGGAGAAAATTGGTATAATAGGACTCCAAACATGGTGTTTCGCTATAATGTGACTTCTATCGTTAACATCGCTAAAATGACATCCGAAACGTTGGCTTCTCATAATACATGACATTTGGCTCATTTAATCAGTACTCCCTCCTATAATACATGTATTTTCGCTTGATGGGACCGTATTACCCTTTCTCTCGCGGTCGAGGCCGCGCTCGGCCTGATCCCGGCGCTGGCTGGTTGCTTGCCGGTGCAACAGGCCGCCCAGACTAGTCCATGCCACTACTCGTCACCAAAAAACAAAAACAAAAAAAAAGATACTGCATGACGCTGTAGCGCTGCTCCATGCTCTTCTCGCCCTGTTGCTGGACGCCTGGCAGGTCACAGCCTGGGCACTGGCGTCGGTCTGGCCAGCGGCCAGCGCAGCGCGGTCTGGCCACCAGCCGACGCGGCCAGGGCGGCCCGCGTTGCCTCACCAGCGCTCTGCACGGCCTCGCCAGCGGCCAGCGCGGCCTGGCCACCAGCCGCCGTGGCCAGGGAAGCCATCCTCGGCATGACCACCACGGTCTGGCCAGGAGGCCGCGCGGAGTATCCTTCAGCCGGCGCTCGTCCATCCATGAGAACGGAAGGAAGGAACGACGTCGAGCAGGAAGGAAGGAACGGCGGCGTGAAGGACGCGTCACGTCGGGCAGAAGGAAAGAAGCACGCTACGATCTCATCTAATCTACATGCAAAACCACAGAAGGGCAATACGGTCTCATCAAGTGAAAATACGTGTATTGTAGGAGAGAATACTGATTAATTGAGCCAAATGCCATGTATTACGAGAAGCTAACGTTTCGGGTGTTATTTTAGCAATGTCAACGATAGAAGTCCCATTATAGCGAAATACCATGTTTGGAGTCCTATTATAGCAATTTTCTCGATGGCCTGGGGAGAGGAAGAAAGAGACGAAGATTTTTGTTTAATGGAGCGGCGTGGCGAGCAGCGAGTAGTCCTCGATTGGGCCGGAAAGGAGCAACTGGACTGGACAGTTGGAGACAAGTCCGCTCGGACGGCAGAACAAAAGGTTGACGAAAAAAGACGGAAGAAATCCCTCTTTATTAGTAGGTAGGTATAGATAAGGAGGGGCAGGGATCAACATTTAGATCAGAGTTAGATAGGTCCGATAAGATCCATTGGATCATCTCATCTACTAGCAATATAATACAGCAACACACAGGACGTAGGGTATTACGCCTAGCGACGGCCTGAACCTGTATAAATATCGTGTCTTACGGTTCCAGCGTAACTCTTGCTCGTCTCATGCGCACCTTCACCAATCAATCTACTACCTTGGGTATACCCCTCGGTAGACTATCACCGGTATTTCATCGACAGTTGGCGCACCAGGTAAGGGGTGTCCTTCCTAATCCCATGACGAGCAAGATGAAAATTTTCTTCATCGTCGTCGACCACATCCGGCGACAGCGGACCAGATGGAATTTTCTCATCGCTTCACTACAAGATTGAATCAGCAGGCGGCTTCCTGATTTTCCGCTCGAGAAGCAAAAGCAAGCCAGCAAAAATCCAAGGTCCCGGTACTATGCAGTGCTGCTCCTATGGACCGACGTACACCAGATTTAATCTCAAAGGCTCGTGGCGAAGTTGCAAGGCAAGCCGGTCTGCAGGCATCGATGCTCCAAACTCGACATCCAGATCTCACGATAGCTGAGGCAGAGTTCCAATCTGCACGTCCTAACGGTGGTACCAGGCAGAGATTTTTTCTTCGTTGACGACATCCACTCAAGGCAAGCAAGATCGAGCGCGTCCATGCATCCGACTCCAACTCAGGACCGACCTCTGACTTGAGATCAACTACACGCCTCCACTACGGCTCCATATGCTGGTCCGATCGACTTCGCCTCTACAAAGACCTCGCAGCAAGCTGTTCGTCCGAGTTGCTAGCGATTCGCCAATTACTCCAAATCAAGAGCTAAGTCATCTTTATTATCTTAATTAAAATATTTTATTATATATCGTCTTCAGATTTCTCCACGAATCTGCATAATATTTATTGACAGAGATTCAATCGTACTCCTCGTCGTCAACGCCGCGGCAATCTTGATAACAGCAAGCCTGCAACTGTTCGGACCATCACGCGAGCCACGTCATATGACTTCTCGACACGCTGACCACTCCACCCAACGTTGAACAAGCTAAGTTACATTTTTTAATATTCTTCTACGAATTCTTCGATCTCCAACATATCTCCGGATACTTTCTCCATAAACCCCGACAAAGCTCGGGCAACTCGCCGCCAACTTCTCCATAAAGCCCCGACAAAGCTCGAGCAACTCGCCGACATAAGCCCCGACCACGCTCGGGCACTCAGAAGATTTTCTCTGCCGACGAGATACTAAGTATCTCTCCGTTTTTTTCTCTTACGAGTTGCTTAACGTACCTTAAGTAGCACACACCTTAATCTGTGAAACCTGTCTTCGCCCGGTGTTGACATCTACTAACGTCGGCAAATATAACTCTATAACTTTTAATGCGAGAGGCGAGATTAGAAGATGAATGGTAATTAATTAATTTGTCATTAGCAACTAGCCACTTTTCTATTACCAACATTCTTATGTAAGAATTAGGTTGTCATCCCTAATTAATAATGTTAAGAATAAATAAATATTTTATATATTAAACTATGTGATTAGGCAGAAATAAATATAAATATAAAATAAAATCAGTTCTGCAAGCGGACAGATAATTATACCATTGTAGCATTTTACCTAGTGAGTTCTACCAGGTTGTCGATTTGTATTTATACCACTGGGAAGGACTAGGATGATGGGGCTTGAAATATGATCATTTTCTGTGTTGATAGCATTGATTAGTTGAGCGATTTCTTCAGGTACATGCTAGGGCTTGTTCTTTCTCTATCTTCTATTGTTCTTCTTCGTGGGTGCTGGTTGTTGTTGCTCTTCTTGTTAATGGAATTGCTTCGAGATTGTTGGATTCTTGAGGATGCGGTTCTTGAATGAAAATCTCTCCTTCTTGTCTTTGATGGAGAGGACAATCTTGGCATATTCCACATAGATGATGGCTTTGGTCGTGTATAAGAATGGTCGTCCTAAGATAATGGGTGCCTTTTCATCTCTCCAGTATTCATGATCACAAAGTTAATTGGGACATATGATTGCCCCACTTTGATAACAGCTTCTTCTAGTACTCTCTCGGGGTAGCAAATGGACTGATCTGCAAGCTGCAAACGCATATCTGTGTATAACAAAACATCACCTAAAATTTTCTCCTAGATTACCTTAGGCATTATGTTGACACTTGCGCCGAAATCGTAGATAACTTCTGGAAAGTTATGACATCCTATAGAGATAGGAATCATAGGTCTTCCAGGGTCTTCCATCTTCTCAGGTAGTGAGTGATCTATCCACTGTATATCTGCAGGCTCAATTTGGTATTGTGTTGCATTGTGAATATCAACAAGGTTAGCAGTTTCAAAATCCTCCGGCTGGTCCGAAATCTTATCTTTCTCAAATGGAGAGACAGCAATAGCTAACTGAGCTAATTGTGATTCTAACATTTTATTAAAGCTGTGCTGATTCTTTATAGCAGAAGCAAAGGTATCCATTCTGGTATTTATATTTTCTAAAGGTTTATCATTTGAGGCTACCTTCCTAGACATTTGATGTAACAATTTAGATTAACCAGTAACTAAATCTCTTAAAGGTGGAAGATTATAATTATTGTAATTATTACCTTGGTTGTTGCTTTGGTAATTACGTTGTCGAGGTTGCTGATTCCATCTTTGATTTGGCTGGTTCCATCCTTGACTTTGCTGAGGACGATAGTAGGTGTTATTGTTGATGAAGTTCACATCCTCTTGCAACGTAGGGCAGTTGACAGCTGAATGCCCGTAATCTCCACATTCTTCACAGGTCATGCAAGAATCATTGATATGCATGACTTCCTTCTTCTCTATGTCGAGTTTCTTCATGATGAGGTCTAGCTTGGCAGTGACCATGTCGGTTTCCTTCAAATGATAGATGCCTCCTTCTCTCTTGCGAGGTTGAGTACGTTCTTCATTACAGCTCGAATTTGAGACCATCTTCTCCACAAGTGCTTGAGCTACTGGAAGCTTCAGTGACAAGAAAGCTCCTCTTATTGCAGCATCTATGGACTCACGGGTGCTTGAGATAAGCCCGTGGTAGAGGGTCTGCATCAGTAGCCAATCCTCTATCCCATGATGAGGACAGTCTTTAATGTAATCTTAAAATCTCTCCCATGTTTCAGTGAATGTCATATTGCTGTTGAAAGCTTGAAATTTTCCCACGCAGAGCATTTGTTTTGCCTGTAGGAAAGAACTTTGCCAGGAAAGCAGTTGAGCATCGCTCCCATGTAATGTTCTTGTCTTTGTTGGCGTAGAACCACTGCTTGGCTTTCCCTAAAAATGAAAATGGGAAAAGACGGAGTAAAATAGCATCTCTTGGTACTCCTCTAATCGTGAAGGTGCTGCAGATCTCTAGAAACTGTTGTAAGTGTGCACTTGCATCTTCAAGAGCTTTTCCACAAAACTGGCTGGCTTGAACCATTGTGATAAGAGCAGGCTTGAGCTCGAATCCATTCTCTCCCGTGTTGACTGCTGGTCCAGTCCGGATGTTTTCTGTTGTTGGGGCAGAGAACTCGCGCAGCGTCTTCTCAGCCATGTTTTCAAACACAGGAGATAAATCTTCTCCTAAGTGTTCTTCTTCCAATGTTGGAGCTAGCTCCTTTGATGAATGAGCTTGAGCAGCGATGGGTGTTCTTGATGGTAGCTTGAAATTGCCCCTCGCCTCTACAAACTTCTTTCTTCTCAAGAGTTTCTCTGGATCGTCAGTGAAATTATTTGGAAGAGAAAAACCATTCATTCATCACCCTACATAAGATAAGAAAATGATAAAAAACAAGGGTGTGCCTGATTGAGTTAGAGATCAATCGGTAATACAATCTTATCCATTATGTATACATATGTTATCAATATTTCCTAAGTTTAATGTGCCTTCCCTGGCAACGGTGCAAAAAATGCTTGTTGACATCTACTAACGTCGCTAAATATAACTATATAACTTTTAATGCGCGAGGCTAGATTAGAAGATGAATGGTAATTAATTAACTTGTCATTAACAACTAGCCACTTTTCTATTACCAACATTCTTATGTAAGAACTAGGTTGTCATCCCTAATTAATAATGCTAAGAATAAATAAAGGTTTTATATATTAAACTATGTGACTAGGCAGAAATAAATATAAATATAAAATAAGATCAGTTCTGCAAGCGGACAGATAATTATACCATTGTAGCATTTTACCTAGGGAGTTCTACCAGTTGTCGATTTATATTTATTCCACTGGGAAGGACTAGGGTAAACTTTAACCTATTATATTGATAGTGATGGTATACAATGGATAAGTGACATTACCGATGTCATTTACTCTACTCATAACAGGTAGAGGTCACAAGATAAATAAAGATAAAGGTGATAAGTATAATCATGCATCATAAATAAAAGATAATCATCAGAGCACTCTCTAGTCATAGTAATAGCTAGCCAATGGATAAACTAAGGAATTAATATCAAATGTAATTCTATAACTACATCAATGAATAACAGTGCAATTACATCTAGCAATCATTGTTAGACTAATCCTATATCATAATCACATGCAAAGGGCATCATCTAGGAAGGATGTGAAACAGAGTCATCATCCAACTTTGCGACCGTGCCTGCTGGCCTACATACGGGGGGTGGACTACAGAGGACTCAACGCAGCTGTCACCTACGCGATCTACCACACGACCCGGCACATCAGGGTGCACTCGCAGATAAACAAAATACCTAGACACCACGTCTACATACTGTTCATCATCTACCATCGTCCGCATGAATAAACGCTATACGAGCAATTACATGAATTTAATAAGATCAAACCTACTACACTAGACATATAATCAAAGTAGACAAAGACTATTGTAATCAAGAACATATGAACAATTAAGAACAATGTTTCTCTAATCATAATGAAGAATACAATAATAGAGAAAGAACTAGAATTATACCGAACTCCGTGCTCCAGACAAACGCCGGGGCTCCAGATCCGCCGAAGAACTAGAACTCCTATACTTCTAATCTAACTAGGCTAAAACTATGAACTAGGAAGCTCTTGATGAATTAGAAGGCTCTTGATGGCTTGAGGACTTGATGCCTTGAATGAATGATGGGTTGATACCTCCAAGGGGGTCTGCCCCTCTATTTATAGCACGGTGGGATGCACGTGCCCCGTAGGATCAAACTGACTTGAAACAAGTGCCGAGATTACTCCACAAAGGCGGCGGAAGAAGACTCCAGAAGGTGGGCCAAAACCCTAGTGGGGGCTGAAAGACCCTAGTTTAGTTTTGGTAATTGATGAAACCTAGTTACTAATCTAAGTGCTAAGTATGTGTAGCCAAGAGAAGATTAGTCATAAGGAGGAAGATGACATAAGCTAAAGTGAAGATCAAGATGAAATGATCAAGAAGAAAAAAAAGGACTTAAAGAAGAAAAGCTAGAGGCTAAGGTATATCCAAATAGAGATTTTCTTTTAGTGATCAAGACTCTAAGTGGGAGTGATCACATTTAGGATAGATAGTCGACTATCAAGGGGAGAACTAAGCTATTGGATTACTTTCAAGTGCTCTAGGTTGCATCTCATGTGCATTGATCTAACCAACCTAGAAAATCTCTTTGAAAACCCTTGAAAAATGTTTGCAAAATGCTAACACACTGTGCACAAGCGTTGGAGACCTTGAGTGTTAGCACATAGAAGCAAGGGGTGAGAAATAGACTTGAAATTAGCTGAAAAAGGAGCGTCGGACTGTGTGGAAGGGCAGCGTCGGACCATTGAGTAGAGTCCGACGCCTAACCCTAGTTCTGGCCAATAGCGAGCATCGGACGCTCGGTGAACGAGCGTCGGACCATTGCCCACTTGAGTCCGACGGTAGCGAGCGGTGTCGGCGTGACGCGTGGCGTTCGGGAGAGCTTCGGACGCTAGAGCTTCATCCCACGGCGAGAGTCAGACTGGAGCCGATGGTTTTGAGCGAGTTGAAACCTCTCTGGAAGTGTCGGACGCTGAGTTTCTTTAGTCCGACGGTGCTCGCGCGATCGTCCGACGGTACGCGCGCAGTGAACTGAGAGAGCGTCGAACGCAAGTGTTTAGTCCGATGCCCTCAGTCCGATGGTTTGAAAAAGCGCGCGATGAGGTATCCGTTGCGATCGGATGAACGTCGTTGAATTCAGCTGACACATGGCGAGATCGTGAGCATCGGACGCTATCGGTTAGTCCGACGGACTCAGTCCGACGGTCCTGTCCGACGGTGTAAAAATGTGGTTAACGGCTGTTTTGAGTGGGGCAACGGCTAGATTTGCACTTGGGGGTATTTATACACCCTCCCTGGTCACTTGGTGACACCCTTGCACATTTGGATCATTGTCATACACTTTGTTGCATTCTAGCCTCCCACTCTCTCACTATTTCATCATCTTGATCATCTTTAGTGAGATTGAGTGAACCTCAAGTGCATCTTTGCTTGTGATTTGCATTCTAGAGCACTTGAGAGCAAGCCTTGGTTCAGTTCTTATTCTCTTGGGACATTGCCGTGTCCCTAGACGGCTTGAAGGAGAAGAAGGTGTGGAGAAGCTTGGTGATTGTGTTTGCTCACACCAGTGATTGTGAGGGGTCTTGTGCCTACCCCGAGCGGAGAGCTCAAAGGTAACTCTAGTGAATTGCTCGTGTCATTGAGTTACTTACTCTGTGGTAGGTTCTTGTGGCGCCTAGTGTAGGCTCGGTGTGTGATACCGATTAGCCACCGAGCCACCGGTTGAAGTCGACACAACGAGGACGTAGCGTGCCGGCAAGCACGTGAACCTCGGGGATAAATCTTTATGTTCATATTGCTTTCCTCATCTTCGAGTGGGTGACTTGATCTTTATCCCGGTGATTGATTTCATCTCAAGGCAAAGGTATAATCGACAATCATCTCTTTATTATCCTTGTGCAATATAGCTTGTTCTCTTGTCTTGAGTAGTTGTGTTGTCGTTTAGCTTTTGCTACCTTGCTTGTGTGGCTTAGAACTAAGGATTAGCTAGAATTGTGTAGGTGGCTTGCCTAGGTTAGTAGTTGCTCTAGCATTGCACATTTCGCCATATTTGTTTCTGACCTCCTGGCCTAAGTACTTTGTAGAAATTTTATTAGGCTATTCACCCCCCTCTAGCCATACTAGGACCTTTCAAGTGGTATCGAAGCCGTGGTCACCGTTTAGTCAAGGCTTAACATCCTTCGGTGTATTGAAATGGCTCATATCATGTTCAATCATGTTGGGGGCAAATCACCTCACTTTGATGGCATAAGCTCATTTGATTATTGGAAAAGAAAGATGAGGATGTATCCTGGCTCAATTCATGAGAAGGTGTGGGAGGTCACCGAGAAGGAATACATTGTGCTTGATCCCGCAAGCCCCACACCTAGAGAGCAAGAGAACAACCAATGTAACACAATGGCTCTCAACACCATTTACAATGGTATTGACTCAAAGGTGTTCGAGCAAATCAAGGATTTGGATAGAGCAAGTGAAGTATGGGTAAGATTAGAGCAAACCTATGAAGGCACTTCAACGGTAAAGAGTGCCAAGTTGTACATGCTCAAGGACAAGCTCTCAAACTTCAAGATGGATGATGGAGAGAGCATTTCGGAAATGTTCTATAGGCTTCAAGTGATTGTCAATGATCTCAAGGCCTTGGGTGAGAAAACAAGTGATGAGGACTTCTCTCACAAGTTTCTCATGTGCTTGCCCAAGAGGTTCAAGACCTTGAGAACTATCATCTTCTGAGGCGGCTTGAAGGGTGTCACTCCAAATGAAGTTCTTGGTGATGTGATGACTGAGGATCAGTACAATGAGAAGAATGATAGTGAAGAAGTGAAGAAGGAGGATGACAAGAGCAAGAAGACCGTGGCATTCAAGTCCACCACCTCTTCTTCCAAGAACAAAGGCAAGGGCAAGAAAGTACAATCTAGTGATGATGATGCATCTAGCCTTGATAGTGATGATAAGGCATTAGCTCTCTTTGTGCGCAAGTTTGGAAGATTCATAAAGAAGAAGGGCTATGGTGCTAGAAAGAGAAGAGATAACTTCAAAGGCAAGAATGTAGTAAGGAAGTGCTATAATTGCAAGAGCACGGATCATCTTGTGGCGGATTGTCCTAATGCTAGTGATGATGAAGACGATTACAAGAAGAAAGGCAAGAAGGACAAGAAGGACAAGGTGGAAAAGAAGGAGAAAAGGAAGTTCAACTTCTCTAAAAAGAAGGGTGGATCCTATGTGGTGACATGAGATAGTGATGCTTACTCCGATGATGATGACTCTAGTGATGATGATGAGAGGAAGACATCTAAGAAGAAGGCCATGGCTTCTATTTCTATCAACAAGAAGTCTTCATCATTTGATTCATCATGCTTCATGGCTAAGACCACCAAGGTAAAATACGATGACTCAAGTGATGATGAAAAAGATGATAATGATAGTGATAGTGATGATGATGAGCCTAGTGTAGCACAATTCATTGACATGTTAGAGCAAGCCGAATATCTTATTAGCTCTAAGTCTAAGAAGTGTAAAGAATTGTCCAAGAAATTAAAAACTCTTGAACAATCCTTTGATGAGCTAAGCGCTTCTCATGAGTGTCTAAAGCAAGACCATGAGGATCTCAAACTAGCTCACACCAAACTTGAGGAAGCTCACTCCCCACTCTTAGAGCTAAGCAAGGTAGAGGATGTTGCTATAACATGTGATGTGGGTGTGACTTGTGATCTAATGAATGAATCAACTAATGAAACACTTGTTGCAACCACACCTAATAACACTAGTTCTTCATCATCATCCACTTCTACTTCTACCTTCACTACTAGTGTTGATCCAACACTAAAAGTTGAAAATGAGAAATTGAGGAAGGAAGTGGATAAGCTAATCCGCGCATTAGGCAATGCCTATGGTGGGGATGCCCGCTTGCTAGAATGTTTGGGTAGCCAAAGATATAGTAACTCTAAGGAGGGACTTGGCTATACTCCCGAGAAAGGCAAGGTGGCCTTTGTAACTCCAAAGCCTAGCTTTGTTAGGAGCAATGGTCGGTTTTGCTACAAGTGCAAGCAAGTTGGGCATATTGATGCAAATTGCATCACTAACAACAAGAACAAGCAAATAAAATTTGCAAGTGCTAAATCTATTAGACTTGATTCTTGTTACATGCTTACCAAGGGTGAGAAAGGTGTCAAAGTCAAATACATTGGTACACCTAAAGAGAGCCCAAGGTTGAAGGCTATTTGGGTACCAAAGGCTTTGGTTGCTAACGTACAAGGACCCAAACAAGTATGGGTACCTAAAAGACATTGATTTGTTTTGTAGGTAAATTACAAAGTCAGAGGGAGGCATTGGGTTCTTAATAGTGGGTGTTCTGAACACATGACCGGTGATTCAAGAATGTTCAATCAAATGAATTCTAGTGGCAATGAGTATAATAGTATCGCATTTGGGGACAATAGCAAAGGCAAGGTCAAGGGTCTTGGAAAGGTTGCAATATCAAATGATCTAAGCATCTCCAATGTGTTATTAGTTGAGAGTTTGAATTTCAACCTATTGTCGGTGGCTCAACTTTGTGATTTTGGTTTCAAATGCATCTTTGGGGTTGATAATGTGGAAATCATTAGTGTGGATGGATCAAATTTGATATTCAAGGGATTTAGATATGAGAATCTCTATCTAGTGGACTTTGGTGCTAGAGAATCACAATTGTCAACTTGCTTACTCTCTAAGTCAAGCATGGGTTGGTTATGGTATAGAAGGCTTGGTCATGTTGGAATGAAGCAATTGAACAAACTTGTGAAGCATGACTTGGTTAGAGGTCTTAAAGATGTTGAGTTTGAGAAAGACAAGTTATGTAGTGCATGTCAAGCCGGAAAACAAGTAGGCAACACTTATCCTAAGAAGAGCATGATGAGCACATACAAACCATTTGAGTTATTGCACATGGACTTGTTTGGACCAACTACATATACAAGCATTGGCGGCAACAAGTATGGTTTGGTGATAGTGGATGACTTCTCAAAATATACATGTGTTTTCTTCATGTTTCACAAAAGTGATGTTTATGGTATCTTCAAATCTTTTGTTAAGAGAAGTTGCAGTGAATTTGAAACAACCATCAAGAGGGTGAGAAGTGATAATGGTAGTGAGTTCAAGAACACAAGAGTTGATGAGCTATGTGATGACTTAGGAATCAAACATCAATTCTCAGCTAAGTACACACCTCAATCAAATGGCCTAGTTGAAAGAAAGAATAGGACTCTCATTGATATGGCAAGATCTATGCTTAGTGAGTATAATGTAAGTCAATCTTTTTGGGTCGAAGCAATCAACACGACATGTTACTATTCCAATAGACTCTATTGCCATCCTATGTTGGAGAAGACTCCTTATGAGATCTTGAATGGAAGAAAGCCAAATATTGAATATTTTCGGGTGTTTGTTTGTAAGTGCTATATATTGAAGAAAGGAGCTAGATTGAGCAAATTTGAGAAGAAATGTGATGAGGAATTCTTGCTTGGTTACTCCACCACTAGTAAAGCTTATAGAGTATGGAGCTTGGGAAGTGGTCAACTTGAGGAAGTTCATGATATTGAATTTAATGAAACCAATGGGTCTCAAGATCAAAATGAGAATCTAGATGATGTGAGTGGACCTCAATTGGCAAAGGCTATGCAAGAAATGGACATTAGTGACATAAGGCCGACTCAAGTGATTGACATAGAAGATGACAAAAATCAAGTGCAAGTTCCTTCAAATGATCAAGCTAGTGACTCTCAAGTGCAAAATCAAGATCAAGCTAGTTCCTCTCAAGCAAATCAATCAAATGCACAATCAAGCTCAAGCAATCAACCTCAAGTGCTTCAACCCACAAACATTCCAAGAGATCATCCTTTGGATCAAATTGTTGGTGATATTCAAAAGGCTGTGCAAATAAGATCAAGACTAGCATCATTTTGTGCTCACTATTAATTTGTGTCATTTGAAGAGCCGGAGAACATTGAGAAGGCATTAAAAGATAGTGATTGGGTAAATGCTGTGCATGAAGAGCTCAACAATTTTGAAAGGAATGAAGTTTGGGAATTGGTAGAGAGACCAAAGAACTATAATGTTATTGGCACCAAATAGTTATTTAGAAACAAGCAAGATCAAGATGGTATTGTAATAAGGAACAAGGCAAGATTAGTGGCACAAGGGTACACTCAAGTAGAGGGATTAGACTTTGGTGAAACCTGTGCTCTGGTTGTAAGATTGGAAGCAATAAGAATCCTTCTAGCATATGCTTGTGCTCACAACATCAAGCTCTACCAAATGGATGTCAAAAGTGCATTTCTCAGTGGATTCATCAATGAGTTAGTATATGTTGAACAACCACCCGGTTTTGAAGATGAGAAGAAACCAAATCATGTGTACAAGTTAAGGAAAGCACTCTATGGTTTGAAACAAGCACCAAGGGCATGGTATGAGAGGCTAAGGAATTTTCTCCTCTCTAAAGGTTTCAAGACGGGCAAGGTTGACACCACTCTATTCACCAAGAAGCTTGATGATGACTTGATGATCATGCAAATCTATGTTGATGACATTATCTTTGGATCAACTAGTCAAGCCATGTGTGCGGAGTTTGAAAAGATTATGGCTAAAGAATTTGAGATGTCTATGATGGGTGAACTCACATACTTCCTTGGACTTCAAATTAAGCAAATGAAGAATGGCACATTCATAAGTCAAGGCAAGTACACAAGAGACATTATCAAGAAGTTTGGAATGCAAGATGCAAAACCAATTAGCACTCCCATGGGGACTAGTGGAAGCTTGGATGAAGATAAAAGTGGCAATATGGTTGATCAAAAGGCATATCGGTCTCTAATTGGAAGTTTGCTCTATGTCACCGCATCAAGACCGGATGTCATGTTTAGTGTGTGTATGTGTGCTAGATATCAAGCATCTCCTAGAGAGAGTCATATGAAGGCCGCAAAGAGGATATTGAGATATTTGAAGCACACTTAGGATATTGGATTATGGTATCCCAAGGGTGCAAAATTTGAGTTGATTGGATATGCCGATGCGGACTATGCTGGTTGCAAGATAAATAGAAAGAGTACATCGGGCACATGTCAACTCTTGGGAAGATCTCTTGTCTCATGGCCATCAAACAAGCAAAATAGCATATCACTCTCCACCGCCGAAGCCGAATATATTAGTGCGGAGAGTTGTTGTGCTCAAATCATATGGATGACAGCAACTTTAAGGGATTATGGACTCAACTTCAAGAAAGTGCCATTATTTTGTGACAATGAGAGCGCTATCAAGTTAACTCAAAATCCGGTACAACATCAAAGAACCAACCATATTGATGTGAGGCACCATTTTATCCGGGATCATCGACAAAAGGGTGACATTGACATTCAAAGCATTGGAACCGATGATCAATTAGCCGACATACTCACTAAGCCACTAGATAAGAAAAGGTTTTGCAAGTTGAGAAATGAGTTGAACATTCTAGACTTCTCAAATATGAGTTGAGATCACCCCCAAACATATCACATGCCTCTACTCCGACAAAGCAAGGTAAAATTGTTTGACATAACATCATACTTGCTAGGACATGTTTAGAGCATATAGACATATTCGCATCTTAGGATCATTCATGGAAATTGAAATGCTTTTGATGGATATATGCTACCACTATTGCCTTGTTTGATTGTATGATCTAGTGGTAACATATAACATGCATGTGTGCTTAATCCCCTAGTGTTCAATCTAGTTCATTAGCTCATGGTGTATAACTTAACATGGGCAAGATAACCCCTAGTGGCGTGAAGAAGTTTGTTCTTGGATTAAACTTAGTTATATATCCTAGGCAAGTGCACTAGATTGAGCCAAAGTAAAAAAAATCAACTCTCTTTCCAAAATCAAATGAATTTGACTAACTATCTCTACTCTACTTAACCTTTTTGAGAAATTGTTGACAAAGGGGGAGAGAAAGTTACAAAAGAAAGAGAAAGCGCGATGAACCATGATTAGGCCGATGATGGGAGAGCAATAGGCCAAAGGAAAGGGGTAATTAAAATTTTGAAGCACACAAGTAGGGGAGCAATCACATATGCAAGTTGTTGCAATTTGGATGTGCATTAATCATATGGTTGCTCATTGCATTTGTATTTACATTCTTATACATGCTTGTGTGGTGTATTGCTAGTAGTAGGATTTGAATGATGATTTGATCAACTAGCATGTGTAGGGGTAACTAGTCGGTCGTATTTCTTCAATTGGTAACTAGAGCTTGCTTATAATGTGATCTCACGGTATACTCTAGTACTTGTGATCTTCTAGTTACTAAGGTGCTAAGGATGGTGTACATGGAGACTCCGATGGTATCACGCTTTAAAGGTCCATTCTACACACCATTAGCACAATTTTGGTAGAATTACTCTCTATTCAATACATATGTGCTAGCCTTCAATCCAAACTCGATGCACATATGTAGGGGGCCAATACTACCAAAATAGAACTTATGATGGTTGTCCAAATCCTTTCATGATCTACTCATGGACAAGCATGATAAGTTCAAAATCTTAATACATATTTCTTTTGTAAAAGGGTTGTCATCAATTACCAAAAAGGGGGAGATTGAAAGACCCTAGTTTGGTTTTGATAATTGATGAAACCTAGTTACTAATCTAAGTGCTAAGTATGTGTAGCCAAGAGAAGATTAATCATAAGGAGGAAGATGACATGAGCTAAAGTGAAGATCAAGATGAAATGATCAAGGAGAAAGAAAAGGACTTAAAGAAGGAAAGCTAGAGGCTAAGGTATATCCAAATAGGGATTTTCTTTTAGTGATCAAGACTCCAAGTGGGAGTGATCACATTTAGGATAGATAGCCGACTATCAAATGGAAAACTAAGCTATTGGATTACTTTCAAGTGCTCTAGGTTGCATCTCATGTGCATTGATCTAACCAACCTAGAGAATCTCTTTGAAAACCCTTGAAAAATGTTTGCAAAATGCTAACATACTGTGCACAAGTGTTGGAGACCTTGAGTGTTAGCACATAGAAGCAAGGGGTGAGAAATAGACTTGAAATTAGCTGAAAAAGTAGCGTCAGACTATGTGAAAGGGCAGCGTCGGACCATTGAGTAGAGTCCGACGCCTAACCCTAGTTCTGGCCAATAGCGAGCGTCGGACGCTCGGTGAACAAGCGTCGGACCATTGCCCACTTGAGTCCGATGGTAGCGAGCTGTGTCGGCATGACGCGTGGCGTTCAGGAGAGCGTCGGACGCTAGAGCTTCGTCTGATGACGAGCGTCGGACTAGAGTCCGACGGTTTTGAGCGAGTTGAAACCTCTCTGAAAGTGTCGGACGCTGAGTTTCTTTAGTCCGACGGTGCTCGCGCGATCGTCCGACGATACGCGCACACTGAACTGAGAGAGCATCGGACGCAAGTGTTTAGCCCGACGCCCTCAGTCCAACGGTTTAAAAAAGCGCGCGATGAGGTATCCGTTGCGATTGGATGAATGTCGTTGAATTCAGCTGACACATGGCGAGATCGTGAGCGTCTGACGCTATCGGTTAGTTCGACGGACTCAGTCCAACGGTCCTGTCCGACGGTGTAAAAACGTGGTTAACGGCTGTTTTGAGAGGGGCAACGGGTAGATTTGCACTTGGGGGTATTTATACTCCCTCCCTGGTCACTTGGTGACACCCTTGCACATTTGGATCATTGTCATACATTTTGTTGCATTCTAACCTCCCACTCTCTCACTAGTTCATCATCTTGATCATCCTTAGTGAGATTGAGTGAACCTCAAGTGCATCTTTGCTTGTGATTTGCATTCTAGAGCACTTGAGAGCAAGCCTTGGTTCAGTTCTTATTCTCTTGGGACATTGCCGTGTCCCTAGACGGTTTGGAGGAGAAGAAGGTGTGGAGAAGCTTGGTGATTATGCTTGCTCACACCGGTGATTGTGAGGGGTCTTGTGCCTACCCCGAGCGGAGAGCTCAAAGGTAACTCTAGTGAATTGCTCGTGTCATTGAGTTACTTCCTCTGTGGTAGGTTCTTGTGGCGCCTAGTGTAGGCTCGGTGTGTGATACCGATTAGCCACCGAACCACCGCTTGAAGTCGACACAACGAGGACGTTGCGTGCCGGCAAGCATGTGAACCTCGGGGATAAATCTTTGTGTTCATATTGTTTTCCTCATCTTGGAGTGAGTGACTTGATTTTTATCCCGGTGATTGATTTCATCTCAAGGCAAAGGTATAATCGACAATCATCTATTTATTATCCTTGTGCAATATAGCTTGTTCTCTTGTCTTGAGTAGTTATGTTGTTTTTTAGCTTTTGCTAGCTTGCTTGTGTGGCTTAGAACTAAGGATTAACTAGAATTGTGTAGGTGGCTTGCCTAAGTTAGTAGTTGCTCTAACATTGCACATTTCGCCATATTTGTTTCTAACCTCTTGGCCTAAGTACTTTGTAGAAATTTTATTAGGCTATTCACCCCCCTCTAGCCATACTAGGACCTTTCAGGGGGGCCCCGGCCGGCCCCACCCTGGCGCCGGCCGGCCCCACCTGGCGGGGTTCGGGCCCCGGTCGCTTCGGGTGTGTTCTGGACTCTTCCAAGGTCTTCGTGATGACGTTTCCTTGGCGGTTAATTTTCGTGGTAACGATGCTCTTTAACCCTTCTTTCACGGTTTTCTGGAATAGCCCTTGGAAAACACAGAACATGCAAAACTCGTGGAAACTGTCAGTTAAAACCCTAGCTAGTGTGTATTCATGTATCCTTTTGTGTCTAAAGTTCTAATAAAAGTTGACGTTACCCACTGTCAACACCCCGTAAGCCGTCACTCAAATGGTCATGTTAAGGACACCTCTGAACCAGACGCTGGGTCAGGTGCTAAAACGTAACAGGCCAACTACCAGGGGAAATTATGTGACCTGACAAGAGCAAGAAACGGACAATCTTATCATGCATTCTATAATATTGGGATTTGCCTTCTTCGCCAAAAATCTACATCATGTACTACCCAATGTACATATTTATTTTGCACGAACTCTTCCCTGGACACTCATCGTCGCTCGTCGCCATCCTCGCGCTAATCGGACACCGTCTCCGACCACGCTGGGGATTCGTCGTCGCTTCTCGCCATCCTCGCGCTGCTCGGATTACGCCTCCGACCAGGCTGGGAACTCGTCGCCGTTCCTCGCCGTCCTCGCGCTGCTCGGACATCGTCTCTGACCACGCTGGGGACTCGTCGCTGTCGCTCCTCGCCGTCCTCGCGCCACTCGAACTATGCCTCCTACCACGCTAGGGACTCGTCGCCGTTTCCCGCCGTCCTCGCGCTGCTCGGACACCGTCTCCGATCACGCTGGGGACTCGTCACCGCTCTTTGCCGCTCCCTGCCGTCCTCGCATTGCTCAAACATCGTCTCCGACCACGCTAGGGACTCGTCGCCACACCTCGCCATCCTCGCGCTGCTCGGACAGCATCTCCGACCACGCTAGGGACTCGTTGCCGTCGCTCCTCGTCGTCCTCGCGCTGCTCGGACACCGTTTCCGACTACTCTGGGGGCTCGTCGCCGGACTCGTTGTCGCTTCTCGCCATCCTCACGCTGCTCGGACACCGCTTCCGTCCACGCTGGGGACTCGTCATTGCTCCTCGTCATCCTCGCGCTGCACGGATTTCGTCTTTGACCATGCTAGGGGATTCATCGCCAAGATATCAAGTTACTGCATGCTGTTCGGATCGGGGGTCTTGATATGCGCCTCGCTGTTGACGGTAGTTATACCATGTTTTTACTCCATCAAAACCGTCAACAAGACATTCTTTCTGGAAGGAAACCAGCAAACACATAGTGACTTAGGTACAAATAACTTGGTTCCACATGTACTTGTCATTATTTGGTTGCAGGCACTCAGAACAGGTACTTTTCAGTGTCCGGAAGCTCTATATGAAGGTTGGGCAACCAACCAAGTATGGACAAATGACAAACCAACTTCACAATCATTAATAATATAGCTTTTGGAGACGATGTGCAAAAGATGGGCACAATGAGTGGTTCGGCCGAACCACCCATGGGCAAGTTAGCACCACCATTGTGTTTAGAATTGCATGAGGAAGCCACCTGCAGAAGATGGACCTTTGGTTCCACCAAAGGTGGTTCGGCCGAACCTCATATGGTGATACCAGGCCATGACATTTCAGCACAAGAGTCATATCAGCATACACGAGGAAGATCAGGGCAAACGGAGCACATGCATGGTTTGGCCGAACCACGCATGGGGCCCATAGGACTCTGGTGACGTGGCACGATCCAGGAGAAGTACTCCCAAGCCAAGTTCCACCCTCGGATCACAAGTGTGTTTCCTCTCAACGGTGAAAGATGAAGTCACATGGATCCATGGACCCACATTTCCATCATCCGAGGTGATCAGGGGGTCCCACCACTTCATACCCACACTAGAGATGGAGGAGAGGGCCCACAAGTAAGGGGGATGGTCCCACCTATCAAAGGGGGGTCGCCCGAACCACTAAGTGTGGCCTCCCGGGCCCACTTTCTCTCCACCAACTTGGTATGTCTTCTAGAAGACCAGGCTGGGCCCACAGGTCAGTGGGTGGGGTCGGCCGAACCCCTCCCTGTGTCCATCCAGGTCGGTTGGCACTCCACCGACTCCCTGCACGCTTCCCACGTGGTGGTTGATCCAAGGCATCCATCCAAAGGCGGTTTGGAGGTCGGTTTATCCAAGGGTGGAGGTGGAGAGGCACACGGATCGCTGATGTGGCAATGGAGTAGCCTCTACTCCACCTCACCCTATAAATACCCCCATAGGCCTTCACATTAGACCATGATTCAAAGGAGAAAATACTATGTAGTAGCTTAGCTTTGCTGTAGTGCTGTGCTAGTTGGGAGAGAGTGAGGGAAGTCTTCAGGAGAAAGCCCCGGGCCTGTCGGGAAACTTCTCCAAGGTGTACCTCAGCGGATGCGAATCTTCAAGTAAGTCTTACATCCGAGTCCTTCTAAGTATTTAATATTCTGGTTCTGGTATTTTAAGTATATACTGTCTTCACCCGTACATTGCTTTACTTAGTGAAGTGCTCTAGTCTTTCGCGAAGGTTAGAGTAGTAAGTGTAGTGTAGACGCGGTGTCTAGACTATATCTTGCCAGTGTAGGCCACTTGTCGCATGGATTGTTTGTGGTAGCCAGCAAGTGGTGACAGCCTTGTCTGGTCTTCGTATTCCACCACGTGTGTAAGACAAGTTATTAAAACGGCAAGACATCAAGACAATAGTACATCCGCCTCGGGTAGGGGTTTTGTCTCCTACTGTTTCGCCTGTCGCCTCTTGTGAAGGGAGGAGCTGACTAAACTCTTTATACTTAGAACACCAAAACCAAATATCCTTCGCTACATAAGAACCTCTCTACCTAGTTATCATAGCTCCTTTGTCTCATCACTGGACGGCCTTGTACCTAGTTAGAACACTTCACGTTCCCCGTGGAAAATACGATACCTGAAATACTCCCGGTGAAAGCTACATTGACTACCGTACACTTGCGATATATCCGTTTGCCACTTCTGGTGTCAACACTCGCCTGCTCGGAAGACTTTTCCCGATCACTTGATGTGCTCGGGGACTTCGTCATCGCCTGCTCGGAAGATTTTTCCGATCACTTGCTGTGCTCGGGGACTTGATCATCGCCTGCTCGGAGGACTTTCCAGATCACTTGCTGTGCTCAGGGACTTGATCATCGCCTGCTTGGAAGACTTTCTTGATAATTTGCTGTGCTCGGAGACTTCGTCATCGCCTCGCCTGCTCGGAAGATTTTTTTCCCGATCACTTGCTCGGGGACTTCATCGACACTTCACATGATCAGTAAGAATAAAGACTTTGACCCTGACACCACGTGACTACGTCACCTACTATCAGGCTCGGGGACTAACTGGATACACTTCACCTAACGGTGAAGGTATTGGTTCTGACGAACCAAAAGTGGATACACTTCACCAAGGAGAAATCTCTCTTTAAATTTTTTTCTGAGCTCCTTACATCCGTCTGGTCAAGCAACTCTGAAGATCTGCACCTCCCGACGAATGCAAGGCGCTCGGAGACTAGCTGTGGGGGAATAAAACCCCGGTACCACAAGACACGACATGGGCCGCACCATCAAAGCTGGCCCAGCCCAGAAGACAAAGACGTGGGGCGCAAGGCTGCACCGCACGGTTATTGTACCAACTTGGCTAATTTACTTGTAACCTTGTCCTTTCAGACTATATAAGGAGGGGCAGGGATCAACATCTAGATCAGAGTTAGATAGGTCCGATAAGATCCATCGGATCATCTCATTTACAAGCAATACAATACAGCAACACACCGGACGTAGAGTATTATTACGCCTAGCGGCGGCCTGAACCTGTATAAATATCGTGTCTCACCAATCAATCTACTACCTTGGGCATACCCCTCGGTAGACTATCGCCGGCATTCCATCGACAAACCCTAAATCAAATAAACAAGTACTACTAAATAAAATAAAAAATAATCCTAAAAATAAACTAATACTAACCACATAAATAAACTAACACTAAATACATAAATAAACTAATAGTAACTATTCATAAAATACTAATAAATAATCCTAATAAATAAACTAATCCGAAATACTGAATAAACTAACCCTAACTAACTAAATCAACTAACCTAACCCTAACTAACTAAATAAACTAACCTAAATAAACAAAAACTAACCCAAACTAACTAAATAAACTAACCTGACCCTAATAAAAAACTAAAGAAACTAACCTAACCCTAACTAACCCTAATAAAAAAAACTAAATAACTATAAAACCATATACGGTACAATAATCTACAACTAAAAGTTACCCTAAACGAATCTACAACTATAAATAACCCTAAACTAATCTGCAACTAAAACGAATCCTAAACTAATCTACGACTAAAAATAGCCCTAAACGAATCAACATCTGAAACTAACCCTAAACTAATCTACGACTAAAACTAAATCTAAACTAATTTACAACTTAAACTAAATCTAACCCTAAAACTAAATATACTAACTAAATCTAACTGACTCTAAAACAAATCTACATAAATAACTAATTTAATCTAAAATAAGTTACCAAACTAATGAAATTTATAAAGTAAAAAAAACATCAAAAATCTTACCGAGCACTGGGGGCGCAGACCGCGGTGGGGGGCGCCGTCCGGGGCCTCCGCGCCCGCGCGGGGAGGGTGCAGGGCGACGGCGGGGGCCCTCCGCCGGATCCGGCGGCTGGGGGCGGCGGACGGCGGACGGCGGCCGGAGCGGCAGGACAGCGGACGGCGGCGGCGAGCGTGCGGTGAGAGAGAGAGAGAGAGAGGGAGAGCGCGCGACGTCGGGAGGAAAGAGAAGGCTGCGGTTTGTATAGGGATCTGTCGGCTCCTCGACGGCCGATAGGTCCCTATCGGGTCACCAGTGGCCGACAGGCCCAACATTTCTGACTCGGCCTGATTGTCTGGGACACTAGTCGGCTTTGGAGCGGCCGATTGAGTCATGTCGGCTCGTCAACGGCCGACAGGTCTCTAATCGGCTCTCCAGCGGCCGACAGGATGCTATTTTTGTAATTTTTCGAATCCAAATACTAGATTGCAATTAATCATTAAAAATATTATTTAAAAAAATCTCCCATGGGTGACCACTTTTTCACAGTGTACACTTTTTTTCCAGTGTATTTTTTCGAACCTGTTCGCCGCAGTGAACTGGGCCTAGCTGCTGTTTGGGCTGCGAGCGCCGTGAACTGGGCCTCGCTGCTGTTGCGGTGCGGTAAACTGGGTTGCGAGTGCTGTGAACTGGGCCCGACTGCTGCTACACTATGGTGGGCCGCTGTAGCGTGAACTGGGCCTGAGTGATCGGGCTGATCGCATTTTTGACAAAAAAAGTCAAACAGCTAGTTAGAGGAAATTGGAATGGGCCAGACGAAAAACCTGATATCTTTGTTAATTAATTTTTTCTCTCCACTTTCCTACTCTTCACATCACAAACCTATAAAACTGACATTTTTGGGTTTTTTATGTAGTGATTAGACGTATATAAAATAAAGCAACACAATTCAAACGATGTATAACATAGGATGAAATGTGCTGGGAAAAATAATAAAAATAAAAAGTTATATGGACCAACATGACGAGGCGTTTGTTAAATATGCCAACATGGAGAACAATGTTTAAACAAATTAATAAATTATTTTGTGATGCACAAACTCTATCATAAGTTGATGGCGTTTGAAAATTAGGCTTTGTGACATAGAAAATGGCACTATGACAAAGAAAATATTGTCATAGATGGAACTGGACTAGCTGTATAACATTTTTTTGTGACATACAACTTTTTATTGTCACTAAGTCAAAGTGCCTACAACATAATGTCATAAAACTGATAATATAATGACATTATGACCTATTGTCATACTAAATACGTAAAAAAACCACACATCTCTTGTAGTGCAATAAAGTAAAGAAAAGGCCACCTCAGACTTAATGTGATAGCATCATAGGCCAAACCAACAAAACACAGTAGCAGTTCATCAGGGATGAAACAGGCATGATACAACACTGAACTGTCAAAGTAAAAGCAACTTACCATGAATTTAACAGCAATGTAAGACAGTAGCAGCTTACCAGGAAAGAAATAAGAATGAAACATGAATTAAGCAACACTGATCCTAGCAAAGTAAGAGCAAAGTAATATGAATTTAACAGCAATGTAAGACAGTAGCAGCTTATGAGGAATATAACATGAATGCAACAAGACTGAACTAGCCAAGTAAGAGCAAAGTAACATGAATGTAACAGCTAAGTAACACAGTAGTTGCATAACAGTAATGAAACAGCATTGTAACTCCCACATGTCTACACCCTCAAGTAAGACATCCTAGCCACTACCTGTTCTGCCTCATCAATGATGTTAATCTGATCACCTATCCCAGCCATTTCCTATTAACAGAAGTAAGACATGAGCCATATAAAAAAAGCAGAACAATGGATAAGGTACCAACTTATTACAATAAATTGTCACATCATAGCACAGTGCCTTAAGTCTCATACATACAGGAATTAATCATAACAAGCAATAGTGGTTCACAAAGCTATAGTGGTTCAAGTCCTAGAACACTACACCCTAGAAGATCCCCTATTCTGTCACATTTCAGCAGCCCATATTTCCCTCTGCTGTGCCCTTGTACCATTGTCTAGGATAGGGTCTGGATGAACAGCACTGTCATTGGTGTTAGGTGTCCAGGAAGTTTCATGTGGTACATGCTCATCATAACCATGCCTTAAGATCCAATTATGCAGGATACAACATGCAAGCACAAGCTTAACTTGGGTATTGTATGGATGAAAGGGTTTGTTGTCAAGAATCCCGAACCTATTCTTCAAAGCACCAAAGGCTCTCTCAACAGTCACCCTCAGTGATGAGTGCCTAAGATTGAAGAGTTCTCTCTGGTTTTGGGGCCTGTTAGAGCCAAACTCCCTCAAATGGTACCTTGTACCTCGAAAAGGTGGCAGGAAACCTAGCCTGACTGCATAGCCAGCATCAACAAGATAAAATTTTCCTAGAAAGGACAGACATAGATATGGTTTAGTTTCTAAACTAACCAAGAGGTCTTATAATGCCTACAAGTTGATTGCAGTGTACCTGGTGGGACTCTAAGGCCATCATGCCTTTCTAGGGCATCTGATAGTATGAGGGCATCATGGGCAGAACCCTTCCAACCAGCTAGCACATATGTGAACCTTAAATCAAAGTCCACTACTCCTAGAACATTTTGGGTGGTGGTGTGCTTCCTGCCTCTAAATGCACCTATGCAATCCTAAAAGAAGAGAAAAATGTTGGTTTAGGTTTACATTAGACAGGCAACAATTTAATTGGGATGATCTTAATTGTCACCATGGGAAACCTACCTTAAAGTAGGAATACCACCTTCTGCTCCCAAGGATCCTAGGATGTACATTGGTGCTAGGAGGAACAATCAATTCATTCCGCAACTCCCCTACTGCATAGAGAATCCTTTGGAAGAACTTGCTTATTATCTCAACCAACCTCCTAAATGTCAGATCTATAACTCTGAACCTCTCATTATGGCCAACAACATGCAAAAAAACGACAACTTGTTCTTTAACAGTTGCATGAATAGATTTAGTTACCAACTCTCTACTTCGGAAAAGGTCACATAGCTGGTGGAAAGGAGCTCTGTGCATCCTAAGCAGGTTCACACAATGTACATCATCTGACTCATAGATGTACCTAAAGTTGTGAATCCTCTGCTGGTCCCTCTCTGTCAAAGGTCCATTGGTAAGAGACTGAGCATCTGCTAGCCTTCTCCTAAACCAGGTGAAAAACCACATAGCCACAGCTACAACCATAGCAGCAGCCGCACGACGTCTACCTTCAAAATCCATGTATAAAAATATACATCGTGATAGGTATTAGAAAGAGGTGAACCACTATTGCTATGTTAGGAAGCAAAATCATCAGATAGATAAAGATTAGACGTGGCTGCCACTCCATAAAGGTGCTCCTCCAATGCCGTCTGCATTCTAATCATCGACCTAGGCATTGCGCTCAGTTTAAAGTATGGAATAGGCATCATCATCGACAATATGTGCAGCAAGCAAAAATAAACAGACAGATCCAGCCCAAATCATACCAAGACAACAGATCTGGCTACAAAACATGCGTGCTAACATCATAAATCGCACAGATCTATGCTTCGATCAACAAAAACCTAAGCAGGGTGCCAATAAAAATATAAATATGGATCCACAAACAACAGCAACAGAGAGTTGGGCGAATCGAGTATACCACAACAAGCAGCGGAAGACCGGAGTGGTTTGCCAGAGGTGGATGACGGAGGAGCACAAGAAACTTCGAGACGAGAGGAAAGCACAAACCGGAGGCAAGAAAGGGAAGAAATGGTGGCGGTAACCCTAACTCCCGTGCACGCGCGCCTTTTATGCGTGGGATGGTGCCGTCTCCTGCGCAGACGGCCTAGGGTTTTCGCCAAGCACCGCGCCATCCCGGACGGAGAGGGAAGGTGGGGGCGAGAAGATGACGTGGGCCGGGGTGGAGACGGGGAGGGGAACGAAGGGGTTTGGGGAAAAGGTCTGGGAGAGGCAACCAAACACGAGCATACGGCACCACATGGTGCCGGATGGCCCTTATGACTGCCGGGTTGGGGCAACCAATCACGCCCTCTGGGTCTTGTCCTCAGGCGGCTCACCTCCCTGGCGGATCGCGTCCGGCTGGTAGCAGTTTGCCAACCATGGCGCTACGGTGCACGGCTAGAGCCCCTACCCCCTCCGTTCCTGTGACTCACCTTCGTGACGGCACCAAGGTCGGCGGCGGTGGCAGTGGCTCACTGCTACGGTCATTGATGAACCCTTTCTCCGATGATGTCACACAGCTACCTAATGTACATACCATTTGGCGTCACAAGCTAGGATCGCTACCTTGCCCGACCCAACTTGTTCAAGATGGTCTTGCTCTCGTCCATGGACCTATCATCGGATTCTCTCTTTTCACGGTACTCATCACAGAGTGTCGTTTTGAGAGTGTAATCTCCATCTATTGGCCCTCAACTGCCTCTGCATTTCGTGTTCCCGACCATGAACGTGTGTGTGATGTTGCACACATTGATGGGAAGATATATGCTCTCTCGGCCAGGAAGCTCTTCGTCCTTGAGGTTGAGTCGACAAGCGGCAAATGCAAGCCAAAAATCCAATCCATGACATCGAAAATGACATCCATAATCCGTGGATGCTACGCAAAACCATTGCTGGCGAGGAGCATATCTGTGGGTATTGGGACTATCTTGTAGAATCTAGTGGTAAATTGCTGCATGTAAGACGGCTGCTTAGATGCTCACCTGTGTATATGTATGCGTTCTTAGGGAAAAATCGGGTGGAGCATAGCCGTACCTTCATTTGACGTATTTGAGGCTGATTTGACCACCTCTTCTTCTATTCAACGGAGACACCTCAGTTCTCTAGGAGGCCAAGCACTCTTTGTTGGCCCATCCTCTAACTACCCCTACAAGTACCCCTGGAGCTCTCCTACACTATAAATAGGACTTGTTTCCACACTTGTAAGGGAAACCACTAGAGAAATAGCTCATTCTATAGTCCAATGTAGTTCCTACTCTCTCTCTCTAGCGAAGCTCTGCTCTTAGGAATAGTGCTAGCTAGAGAAGAGTAGAGTAGTGAGAGAGAAGTCGGGAGAAGGAGGAAGTCTGTGGAGGAGCCGGGCTTGTCGGCGACCTCCTCTGCGGTGTTCTTCACTCTTATCGGTAATAAAGATCCCCTTCTTCATTTATTTATTGTTATACTTTAAGTAGCTGTATACTTGCTCATTGCTTGGTTAGAGTGCTCTAATTCTTTGGCCGGAGTTAGAGTAGTAAGTTTTATAGATTAAGCGTGGTGCTTAGGCTATAGCTTACCCTTGAGTGCCGCTAGGCCCACGGCTAGTAGTGGTAGGTTCTAGGTGGTGATAGCCCTAGAATCATCTGGATTCCACCACGTTCGGTCTAATTTTCATTATAAGCGTAGGGCTTGTAGACGTACGGTGCCTAATCAGTCGAACCCCAGCGGGTTTAGGACTTTGCGTGCCCCGGGTATAGCAGACTCTTTGGTATAGCAAACAACTGACCTTTTACTGAGTTAGAGTTTTCCCATAAACTCCAGAGCTACTTAGAATTATCATAGTGTGTTTCCACCTTAGTTATACTTCATTGATTTATCCTTACTAAGGTTGTTACCCCATTTATCCATATCTAGATCCTTGATTATCAGATCCTAGGAATCGCAAACCCTTCTTTCCTTTGGGAAAATATAAATTCGACACCTGGTACTCCAGGTAAAGTGCTACACGATAGTTCTGTGCGCTTGCAGAATCCTATCACCTATCCAATAGAGCTACCCATTAGCATTTTTGGCGCAGCGCTAGAAATAACTTTATTCCTAGTAGAAACGCCAGAAGTTTCAACAACCATATACTTTGAGCATAGGGATTGACAACCCCGTTGATTGCGTTGAGAAGTATTGTTACCACCGCTAAAGGATAGATTTGGTCACACCCTTTTGATAGCGTTAATGACTATCAACAGATACAAACTTAGAGGGTAACTTAGACCATTTTGGTCATGATGGAAGTTGATTTATTTATGGTGTTGCTTTACACTACTTTCGTAGCAATAAAAGTGATGAATAATCTTATAGAATATATAATACTCTATTATGAAATATAAGATGTTTTGGATTTTTCCACCATGTATCTAGATAAATTACCAACATTGCTTTAACATTCAATGGTCCACTAAAACTTTCCTTAAGTTCTCGTTCACCACACTAACGAAAATTAACTATGGATTGACTAAAAACAATAGAAATAGTTTCCAGTTAATCAACTAGATACTCGAAAAGATAAAAACCCATCGAAGCAAACTTTGAGATCTTTACGGAGAAACGTAAGCCCATGTGAGTGTTGCCTTCATCAGATCCATGAAGGTTGAGGGTTTCGGTGAGGCCTATCAAACGTTCTATCATGCTTCCTACAAGGGAAGATGATGAGCATCAGTGAAGCAATAATGTTGCTTCAACATTCACCATAGCTTGTGGTGACGAGTAGTTATGGATCAAGGTCATGAGTGTGCCTACCCATCCATGACCTAAAGACGGCCTAGGAGGAATACGGTCTGGCCTATGGAGCTTTTCGAAATGGGTGAAAATTTTTCCATTTTGGCTCTTTTTGAAAACTTCTTCTATAAATAGACATGTAGGGAAGCCTTTTCTAGAAATGGACCCAATGGCATCATAGATGGGCACACCGAGATATGAGGGTTGATGTACTATCAGTCTACATTGAATTGTGCCACGTGGATCTAACTTGGCTACCGGGCAAGCATAGCGTCAGGGCCAGCGTTGAGTCCTTTAATGCCAACCCCTAGCCCTCTACGCAGCCCGCCTCGATGTTGAGGTTTGGCCACTCAAACCGTGCCAACCCTCTTCTTCCTCCTTCCTCCTTTCTTCCCCTTGTAGTCGCTTTGTACTCTCTCTCTCTCATCTCACTCTCCATGAACCTAGGCTCTTGGCCCTAGGAGAGCTATTCTCACGGAGCTTCGCTTCCCCGAGGTGTTTCTTCCTCCTCTTCCATTCTTTCTGGTTAGATTTAGTTGCATTGGTTTGGTTAGAACCATAGGGTAGGGTTGCTTGGTTAGTTCTATGATTAATCTGTGAAATGCATGTGCTGAATGGTTTGTGGTATAGTACATTTATGGTTAGTACCCAAAACTAGTTGGTGGTAGTTTAGGGTTAGTCGATTGTGTAATGTTGGAGGCAATTGAAATGTTGATTGTATGTTGTTGCTCAATGTTTGTAAGTATAGATAGAATAGGAATTTTACAATTTGTAAATTATAATATGAAATTAAGGAAAATTTTGTTGTCTATAGAAGTATAATTTTGGATTGTATTTAAGGAGGTCACGGATCGACCATGTGTACTACAATCATTGTCTTAAACTTTGTCATGTATGATGGAGTGGTTCCTACTGTTGGGATCCAACAAGCTCTATCAAATTTAGCTATATAGATACACACTATCATTTTCATAGGTAGACCAATGTAAAGCCATGTAGAAATTTTGATGGCATATAGAGATAACAAGGTGAGCGAAAAGAGGTCATTGTTTCTTAACAATCACCTAATAAGCTAAAATGTAGTACTATGTGAGGATAAGTCTAACACCATTGTATGAGGTATGATTGCCATGTTAAAAGGTCCTAAATGGCTAGAGGGGGTGAATAGCCTATAAAAATTCTACAAACAATACTTAAGCAAAGTGGTTAGACAATTAAATGGTGAAGCGGATTTTGCGCTAGCCTACTCAAAATGCAAGCCACCTAACCGTTCTAGGCTATTGTCTATAGAATCACACACAAGAAGCTAAGGCACTACTTTACTCTACTCCTAGGTGAGCAACTACAACAAGTACACAAAAACAAAGGTAAATGCTCAAATGTAAAGGAGAGGAAGATGATCTTTATACCGCCGGTGATGAGAAGATGAATACCAATATACTCAATCACAATAAACAAGAGAAATCCTCGATAGAGAGATGACACAAGATTTTTTACCGAGGTTCACTTTCTTGCCGCCAAGCTACTCCTCATTGTAGCGATACACCCACTTGGAGGTTCACGTGCTAATTGGCATCACACGCCAAACCCTTCTCAAGGGTGCCGCACAACCAACACAAGATGGGAATCCACAAGCTACGCACAATCCACTAGAGTAGCCAATTGCGATCTCCCACGGGGAAGGCTCAAGAACCCCTTACAACTTCACCGATCGGAGGCGGAGACAATCACTAACTCCCCTCAACGATCCACGCAGCTCCAAGCCATCTAGGAGTCAGCAAACTCCAAGAGTAACAAGAGAATCCGCTGTGAAATCCAATCACCAAGTGCCTCTAGATGATCACAAGCATGCAATGCACTTGATGCTCTCCAATCTCACCAAAAAGATGATCTCAATCAAGTGTAAGGAGTGAGAGAGGAGTGGAGAGGCTTACTAGCTTGCTATGTCAATGAAAATGTCCAAGAGAAAGCACAAGCCGGCCACTCCACTACTTATAGCCCCCACTCAAAGATTCAACCGTTACTCACTGTTTTCGGGGGCACCGGACGCTCCTTTAGTTCACACCGGACGCGTCCAGTGCGGCGTCCGGTGTATCGCCCAGCGACACGTGTACTAGCCATTTGAACTTGCTCGCTGCGCGCGCTCACACTGGACGCGGAGCCATCACATCGAACGCTCCGACGCCCGTGTCCGGTGTGGTTCCAGAGAGGTTCTAGAGAGCACATTTGCTCACCAGACGCTCCGGGGCAGGGACACCGGACGCTCCTCGGCGTCCGCTACGCCAACGGTGAACTGCTGCTCACCACGTCAGAGGCACCGGACGCTAGAACAGTGTTCCCAGCGCGTCCGGTGAAGATTTTCGCGCGTCCGGTGAAAGCTTCACCGAACCGACCCGAGAGTATAGGGTTCACACCGGACGCGTCTGGTGCTACCCCACCGAACGCTCCCAGCGTCCGGTGCACACGTTTATGCACCTTTTCAAAGAGTTAGCCACCGGACAACTTCGATAAGTTTTCGGTGCACTTTTCTACAACGAGAAATCACCGAAAAACGCTGAATCCTGCCTCGCAAGCTCGGCAGGAGGGAGAGAGGACCCAAATCCCTCTCTAACTCTCAAACTTCATCTCATTTCCAAAGTCGCTAACACTCCAAAGTGTCTCTCACTTTAGTGCACGTGTGTTAGCCTTTTCAAAACAGTTTTCAACGGGTTTTGTTAGTGTCACTAGCATCTACATGCATATGCAATGAATTTGAACTCCTAGTGGCCCTTTGATAACCGCATTTCACAAACGGTTTCTCCCCTCTTGATAGTACGGCTATCTATTCTCAATGTGATCACTCTCTCTATAGAGTCTTGATCACCAAAAGCAAAAGAGCTCCTATTGGTTATACCTTTGCCTTGAGCTACTAGCTTTTCACTATCTTCCTTCTCAACTCTTGATGAAGCTTGTGGGCACCTTTTGATGATGGATTTATACCATTTGTATGGATGCTGTCATTAGGGCTTTCTCCTCTTGTTGATGGACTTAAACCATTTGCATATTCCCATGAAACACTTAGAACAAACATTAGCAAACTAGGTTTCATCAATTACCCAAAACCAAACATGGACTTTCACATGTAATATGTGATAACTCACAATGTTCCTTGTGTTCTATGAACAAATTAAGAAATGTGAGCTATTGTGACACAACTCATTATAAAAAAGTTGTCTGTTAATTTGACTCATGATTGTGTGGAACTAACGGTGGTGTCGGGCTCCTAGTGCAGATGTGAAAGGTCCAAATAGGCTAGAGGGGGTGAATAGCCTAAGGGCCTGTTTGGCTCCCTGGAATTGAATCAGTTTCCTTGAATTAGATTTTAGGAATTGAACTGTATAGAATTGAATCAGCTAGAAACCAATTCATTTCCATTATTCTTATTTGAACGTAATTGAATTCCTAGAATTCAAATCAAAATGTTGTTTGGCTAACTTAGATCGAGAGTTGAGCCTAGGGTGTGTAATTAGCACAATATATTTGACACAATCCGTCGTGTACACTTCAAAAAATTACACAACAAATCAATGTTGTCTGCTTGTTTCATCACTTTATTCAGCTATTGAAGCTGACGAATAAAGTGTCATGTCAGTACATCATAGCAACAGATAAACACATATTTTATCGTATCATCAGGATTATAGACTAGGAGTACCATTTGCTTATTACTCAGCATCCAAATATAGGAGAAGATCAATCAAATTAAGGAGACGATGATAGCTTTCTATTCGTCCAGGTTTGGTTCACGCTGCAGGGGGCGAAGCAGGGACCAGACATGACAAGGCTACATCGTAACGCGATGTCACCCTTGGCCACCGTCCCATGGTGAAACCGACACTGGCGACGCAGACGCCATTGCTGGCCATCGGATCTATCTAGCAGAAGGGTGGGTAGAGGACGAGTCACACCTAGTTTGATGAGGCTTCTAATGTAGTCAAGGTTCAGCACCACGAGCAAATCAACACAACGGGTATAGGTCGAGAGGATGATGGCGTGGGTGCACGGACAGGTCAACGACGGCACGCAGATAGGTCGACGGCGTGGAGAAGCTTCTGATATGGATCCAAGCCGCGCAGGTGAAGCTTCCAATATGGATCCTTTGGTGGAGAGGTGGCGGCGTGAAGAAGCTAAGCCATGGCGGTGGCGCAAGGGAGTCAGGGAGGGAGACGTCTGGTTGGAGTCAGGGAGGGGCAAGGATGGCGACAAGAGCAATTCGAAGGCGTTTCGGATGGGTTGAGGTCTGAAATGCGAGCAGGCCACAATTTCACACATCGGAAACAGGGTGAAATGGTCAATTCAATTCGGGGGGTAACCAAACGGGCCATTCTCTAGAAATTGATTCAATTCGGGCTAAATCAGGGTAGCAAAACAGGCCTTAAAAAATTCTTCATAGACAACTAGACCAACTTGTTAGAATTTAACGCGGCGGAAGCAAAGCTCTAGTTCTAGACTATTCTACGCAAGCCACTAACAATTCTACACAAGAATATCACAAACAACGAACCAAGTAGCACTCTGATCCTAAGTTCTAGCTACTACGAAGATGGATGTTTCCTCCGTCCTAAGGAAACACCAACTAAACAAGAAATGTAACGTGTAGTGGGGTGGTCAGGAGAGTATATCATTGGTAGAGTGTAGCGAGGAAACCAATCACCTTGGAGAATGACCAATCACCAGAGAAGAGAATACCAATGAAGATCAACTCAATGGAAACACCAAGAAATCCAAATCATCCACTCGAAGGTGGAGAAGAGATGAACACCAAATTTTTCACCGAGGTTCACTTGATCGCCGTCAAGCTATGTCCTTGTTGTGACAACCGGCTTCCTTGGTGGGTCACGAGGTAGGCATCACACGCCACCCCTCACCATGTGCCATTCACAAACACAAGAGAAGTAGCCTTCTCGTCATGAGCTTCACTATAGTTGGTTTTGGCACTCCGCCAGGGAATAACCACAAGAATCCCTCACAAGCTTGCTCAGTTTGGACTTAAAATCACCAATCAATCTCACACCGGCTCCAATCCTCGAGTCATCTAGGGATATGACAATATCCCAAGAGAATAAGAAATCTGGAGAGGCCCACTATCAAATGCTCTAGATGATGCAATTCACTCAATCAATGAACTTGATGAACTCAATCTCACTTTGGATGAACACTAAGTTAATTGCGATGAGTGGGAGGCTTGGGCTAGGCTCACAAAAGAGTAGGAGTGATAAATGTGTGCAAGAGAGGCTCCAAGAGCCAGAACATCTCTTATTTATAGCCTAATGCAGCCCACTAGCCGTTATCCCCTGAAAAACAGTTGTTACGCACTAAAACGGAGCATCGAATGCTACCGTCGGACTATTGCTCCACACCTGGTGTTTTGTAGTAGCCAACTAGTGAACGCCACGTGTGCTAGAAATTTGAATTTAGCTATTGGTGCCAACCACCCTCATTGGCATCATTCGAATGCACGCACCGAACAAACAGACCCCAAAAACTGATCAGAGAGGGATTTTGACCATCGGACGACATCATGTGCCTACCTCCGGACTAAGCACTCATGTCCAGTGGTTTGAAATCAAACTTTACGTGCTCCTCTTAGTAACACTAGATGGGTGAGTTTTTCTCTCGAGCCTAGCATTTGGTGCAGTCCTGTTGGTAATTATTAAGTGCAAATAGAATATAAAAGATTCCGCAACCGCACAAAATACCATTGTAGCTTTTACCCGGGAGTATTCCAGAGTATCGTTTTTTATATTTTACCACAGGGAAGCAATGGTTAAAGAATCTGATAGTTACCATCATGTATCTACTAACTTAGTACACCTAGACTATAGTAGGGGGTAAGTGAAAAATGATAGGAGTTATGAATAGTAATCACTTGTAAGATAAATAAGTAGTCTAACTAAGTTGATAGGACAACGGGAGAGTTCAAGGTTCCTAAATACTTCTCTATTACTTGGGTTCTAAGATAACTGAAGGATAGTTAGGTGAAGCAATCACACAATAGCACTTCAGAGCAACAGTGCCTTTCCAATTCTCGAATAGACTGGGAAGGGGTAATCGGGAGAAGGCTGCCAAAAAGCTCTATGAACACTAACCCTAACGTGGTGAATTACGAAGGCCTGTCAGAGCTGTCACCCCTGAGGCTACCACAACTAACCATAGGATTAGGCGCAATCTCAGGTAACCTATAGTCTAGACGCCATGTCTACACTATTGATTACTACCCTAGTCACACGTGATAACTAGAGCACTCAATACAAGCGGAGACCCTATGCCAAAGTAGAACAACTATACTAACCGATCACATAATGATGCATATAAGTAAATAGAGAAGATAAATATATAAAAGCTTAAGTCTTATAGAGATAAGATACAAGACATGCCATACCTCAGAAGAACTCTCTAGAACCTGAGCATAGCTCCGCTCTCCCTAACTCTCAACTATAACTAATCTACTACATTGGAGAGAGGTTGTCCTTCAATGGGACACCTCTCCATCCAAGTCCTAGCTAGAGAATATGAAGGATAATAATAAAAGGGATGGAGCCTAGGGGGTCCATGGGGCTGTATATATAGGCCGGAGCGTGAAACATGAGCCCTTGGATCAAACCGATTTGGACGGAGGGTGGAGATTAATCCTCAAAGGCAGTGGAGAGTCCACATCGAAGCGGAAGTGAAACGCTCTCTCTGACAGGTCGGCCGACCTAGGGGCCAGGTCGGTCGACCCACTTCGGTGGCCAAATGGGTCCCGCCTTCTCTGGTGAGTCTCTGGTGTCTTCTAGATTTGCAAAATCACCCTAGTGCCTAAAAGTGATTTATATTCCTAAAATAAGTTTTGCAACCTAGTTCCAATCCTATTCTAGCGTGGCAATTCTAAGAATGTAATGTACTCAAATTAAATTGCATGAATGTAAAGTAAGAGAGGAACAAGCGATGTTTTCTTGAGGTATCGGGGAGTCGGCACTCCTCACTAGTCCTTGTTGGAGCACCCACGCAAGGGTGTAGCTCCCCCTTGATCCTGCAAGGATCAAGTGCTCTCAATGAGCTGGTTCTTTATCGCTCCGTGTTGGTATTTATTAAGTGCAAATAGAATATGAAAGATTCCGCAAGCGCACAGAATACCATTGTAGCTTTTACCCGGGAGTATTCCAAAGTATCGTTATTTATATTTTACCACAGGGAAGCAATGGTTAAAGAATCCGATAGCAACCATCATGTATCTACTAAACTAATACACCAACTAGACTATAGTGGGGGTAAATGATAAATAATAGAAGTTATGCATAGTAATCACTTGTAAGATAAATGAGTAGACTAGCTAAGTTGAGAGGACAATGGGAGAGTTCAAGGTTCAAGGTTCCTAAATACTTCTCTATTACTTGGGTTCTAAGATAACTGAACGATAGTTAGATAGGAAATCACACAATAGCACTTCGGGACATCAGAACACTAGTCTCAGACTGAGATGAGAATGGGACTAGGAAGCTCTGACTACGGTCCTACAATCATCAACCTACACGAGGTGGAATACGTCGGCCATCAGGGCTGTCACCTCTTGGGGCTACCACAACTATTCGTAAGGTTGAGTGCAATCTCAGATAACCTCTAATCTAGACACCATGTCTACACTATTAATTATTACTCTAATCCTATATGAAAACTAGAGCACTCGATGCGGGCGGAGATCCTATGCCAAAGTATAACAACTATACTAACCAATCACATAATAAAGCATATAAGTAAATAGAGAAGATGAATATATAAAAGCATAAGTCTTACAGAGATAAGATACAAGTCATACCAGACCTCAGAAGACTCCTCCAGAACCTGAGCATGGCTCCGCTCTCCCAAACTCTCAACTAGAACTAATCTACTACATTGGAGAGAGGTTATCCTTCAATGAGACACCTCTCCATCCAAACCCTAACTAGAGAATATGAATATGAATTATAATAATGAAAGGGATGGAGCTGTTGGCAGTCCTTATGGATCATTTCTATGCTGCCAACATAGACTAAAAAGAAGAAAGACAATCATATTCTAGCACATATGCCTTTACTACTAACAAGTTCCACTTGTACCCCTAGTATTCATGTTTTGCAGGTTTAATGGTGTAACAAGTGGAAATGCACAACCATCATGAAGAAAGCGCAAAAGCCAAAGACGTATTCAGCAAATGCGCAAACAAGAATAATAAAGAAGCCCACCTTCGATGCATATCTGGGCCTGATCGTAACCATGGGAGAGGCCCAGGCAATGAGAGAAACCGACCACCAGAAGGCGGTGGCCAGCGGGCCCACTCAGGGGACCGACCGCCCCCAGGTGCGGCCGCCACCCTGGTGAGGCCTCCCGGGCCCAGTCTTCGGTGGCGGTGCTCTAGGCGGTTTCCCAAGGGCGGTTTCACCTCCTTCCAAGTTTAGAGACGCCAAACCGTCCTAGTTCAACTATAAATAGATGGTGCTCTTTTCATTCAACACACACATCATTTTGGAGTCATCTACCTCACACCTCTCACTTGTATCTTTAGAGTAGTACTAGTAGTTTTTGAGCAAGGCAAGAGCTATCAAGGAGAGCTTGTCTCCTTGGAAGAAAAGGATCATCTTGGTATGAATACAATTCGGTCTTCTTCCATGAGCAAGTTCTTATCTTATTTATATGATCATGCATATGAACTAGAGCAAAGTTATGATCTTGTTATGAGCATAATATATGGAATAGAATATAGTTTATGTGTCATGTTCTTGACTTGTTCATTATCGTTCTTCATTGTTCATCAAATTAGTATGAATAGAGGAAGAACTAGGAATGAGGTGATGGTTCGTTGTGCCTTCTTGGTTGCTCTTAACTTAGCCTGTCAATCCAAAGGGTTGGGGTCCGCGGAGGTTAGGAGTTGTTTCCAAGTACGTGAGCATGGTGCTCAGGTATGCGGAGATCGGCGAATATGTCGGTATCCCATGGGCAGAGGGGTATGTGGGCAGGTGGTGACAGCTCTGTCCATCCCTAGCACTCCCCCACGTTCGGATATTGAAGTAGGAGTTCGTAAAGTCTCTATCGGCTGACAGACCAGCTGCGGGGATCTCCCTATCACCCCAGACTTAGTCCTGATACTAGACTTGCTAATTAGATGTGTTGCTAGCAGTTCTTTGCATAATTATATATGACCAATGCCTGCTCAGTTAGTTATATTCTTTTATTCTTTATTTTCCCTTTTTATCCTTGAGGTTGACCCAGATGTGTGTCCACTATTTTGAAATCATGTTTTATTCCTGTTTACTCTATGCCTACCATTGCACTCAATAAGTGATCATGTTTACACCACGCTTGATGCATATTGCCCTCCTACGGGAAATTATAAATACGACACCCTTGAATACTCATGGGTTGAAATGCTACAATGATAGTTCTGTGTGCTTGCAGAGTAATCTTACTTCTTACTGAACTATCGATTGGCGTACCTAAGTACCATTACTTAAGGATTGTAATTCTTGTGCACCCCCATGGCGCCATGTCACAGTTTTGCATATCGTAAGTAATGACGGTTAGGAAGGCCAATCCGGCACTTCTAACTGCTATTACCAGACTGCATTACCTAGGCCGGCGCCATTAAGGGCCAAGGGTTACCTTTCTAAAGTAATGGTGGTTGGGAATGTCAACTTATGTTTCTAGTATTATTATTAAGGACAGACTCATAGTCTATCTTTAGTAGTGATGCTAAGAAGCGCCAACAAGCATTTCTGGCGCCGTTGCCGGGGATGGACTTTTAGTCTATCTTTTGTAACGACATTAAGAAATGCCAACAAGCATTTCTGGCACCGTTGCCGGGGAGGGCAAAAACATCTAAGCTAGCATAAACATCGATTGCATAATAAAGCATTGGTAGACGTAGTTTAAACAGGCTAACTTCGCTGTTTTCTTCCTCTTTTTATTGGAATGAAAAAAGGATAGTGTATGAGCGGTTTTGCTCTGCCGAACAATTTCACCAGTAATCCGGAAGCACTCCTAAGGAAGAAAAGGTCCCGTACTGCTTCTTCCTCTGCTACCCCATCGGTAGACGAACCGGTCACTCTCGCACCATCCGCCACTACCGCTATGGCCAAGACACTCTGTGACTACACCACTCCCGTTGTTGTCAACGTGCCCGTTGGGCCCGCTGTCAATGTGGGAGATGGAAATTTCGAGATCCGTACGGGCCTTATTTCGATAGTGCAGGCGAGTCAGTTCTGTGGCTTGCCAAGTGAGGACGCAAATGCTCACCTGCAACACTTCCTTGAGCTGTGCGACACCATTGTCATCAAGAATGTCGCACAAGACAGCATCAGACTCCGCTTGTTTCCTTTCTCCCTCACGGGGAAAGCGAAGCAATGGTTCTACCAAAACAAGGAAGCTGTTAACACATGGGACAAATGTTCCACGGCGTTCCACTTCTTTGCTTCTTTTCGGCCTTTCTTCTTCTTCTCTCTTCCTCATCTTGTTGCCTTTTGTCGGGGTCGGAGGCAACAAGAGGAAGATCCTCCCTTGCTGTGGAGGCTGAGAGCTCACTGCTTTCGCTGTCGGTATCATGGCAATCCACGTCCTTCGGGTCAACTCGAGCGGATCGAGTTGAGCTCGCTCCGGGCTCCATACTTCACGCGGTGAAGCGTATACGAAGCAACCCGCTCTGATACCACTTGTAGGATCACTGAAAGCCTAGAGGGGGTGAATAGGCCTGCAAAAACTCAACTCGAACAGATATCAAAATCCAGGGCGGCACTGCCGCACCCCCAGAGCGGCACTGCCGCACTTTGAAAACTAAACCAAACTGCGCAAGTGATATATGGATAGAAAGAGTATACTCCCTACAATTTGTTTCCAGAATTTCACTAAAGTTCACAGTTCGAAGACTGGATACCACAGAAATCCTCTAAATCACCAAATCGAGGCAAACCCTAGAACAAATCAACAACATAAGAATAAAGTGGAGACAACAGCACACGGTGATTTATCCCGTGGTTCAGCTCGCCATTTAGGCTTGCCTACGTCCATGTTGTTGAGGCTTGCCACAAAAGGCTAGGGTTACCACAAAGGTTGCCCTATTCCTCGTTCTCAAATCAAGAGAGTGAACTCTTGAAGAGATGGGTGATTTCTTAGCTGCACACAAGATTACAAACCTCCGTAGGCTGCCACAATGAGGTTGGCAAGCTCTAGGGCGACGCCTAGCCGGCTAGGAGCAAAGCTCCAAGGAGTAGACCTCAAGAACGCCGGCCAAATGTGAAACAAGTGCTCTCAAACTTTGGGAATCAGTAGATCTGCTCTCAACTCGCAGGTTGCTGCCCTTTTTCTCAAGTTTCTATGGTGAAAAGTGGAGATCCATCTTTGAGCTCAAGGTCAATAATGGAGGAGAGAGGGGAGCTGCTTTTTCTGTCTGTAACGGGCAGAAAGTCGGGAGCTGAAAGAATAGACCGTTGAGAGGAGGAAAAGTAGTATTTATATGCTGTCGTCCAACGGTCGGTTAAAGTGCGGCACTGTCGCCCTTTAAGTGCGGCACTGCCGCACTGGCAAATCTCAGCAGAAAGATGCAAGTTAGGTATTGCTGGAATTGTCTAGGTGTGAGGATGTTGTTTCTGGGATATGAGCACTTGATTCAACAGATTGGCTGACATCCCTTAGGAACATCTTAATAGTACGGCATCCCTAAACTCAAACTCAAAAGTAAAATGAAATTAAACCTCCGTTTGAGTTGGTCACCGCCGCTGCAAGTTAGCATTGAGTTCTTTGAAACACATATCATCATCTCACATTGATTCCCTGCTCATCATCTTGATAGAAATCATTAGTTCTCTAATTCGGTGGTCATCAATACCAAAACCCACATTAGGGAGTGATTGCACTTTAAGTTGGACGCTGGGCAATTGTTCGAACGCCACCTCTGGACGGTGTCTAACAGCCTCATACCCTCTCTGGTCACTTTTGGGCACCAGCGAACAATCACTGTTAATCGTCCAATGGTCTACTGTTCACCCCGTCCGATGCTCACTCTCTCACATAAGCAGCACCGAACGTGCGTCCAATTGTCTAGAGGCCATTGTCCTCCGCATCCGACACTCCCTGGCGCCTAAGGAGCTGCCTGGGGATGCTACATGTCCTCCGGATGCTCACAATTTGTCCAAAGCCTCTCTATCACTAGCGTTCGATGCCTGTTTGAGGGTCGAAACTTCGCCGAATCAAAAACTTTCCAAAACAAAGTTTGATCCTCTCAGTCTCAAGAGCCTCTCTGAGCTATCTAGTGCTAAGTTTAACAAGTGTGCACCACGCCTAAGCTCATTAGCCTTATTTAGGTCAAGCTACCCATTAATGCCCCCCTTAATAGTATGGTCAAAGGAAAAACAAAGTCATAAACTACTCTAAGTGCCTCTCAATGCCAATCGACACTTAGAACTAGTCCATCTGTAACCTTGTCATCCATCCTTTGAAAACCGATACGATCTCCATCGTTGTAGGGAATGAACTTACGATTTACCATGACCTAACTTCTAATTGCCGATGCAAAACACAAGTTAGTCATAACAACTACGCGTTGTCATTAATCACCGAAACCCACTAGGGGCCTAGATGCTTCAGATGCTTCAGGTCGTTCATGTTTCCCTTCCTCTTTGCGTCTTCCTCGTGATATCTACTAGTACCACCGCCGTTGAGACCTAGGGGCTGAGATTGTCTACTAGGAGAAAGAGACGTTCGCCGCAGTGAGGTTCGTTCCTAAAACTTGCATCAGCCTAGGTATGTTGCACCATACCCATGCCACCCGCTAGCTCCGCCACTGGCTCCAGCGGACAAGGAGGTTCTCATCCGAGCACCTCGACTTGATGTACGGAGTGCGGCAAGCGTTTGGGTGTGGGAAATAGTTGCAGTTGCAGTGTAGAGTGCTCACTGGATCCACCGGCAGGGAGCCCCGATTCTTAAGGAAATTTAACTATTTGTCATTATAAAGAATGTCACCTCTACAGTAGCCATTCTTACGGTAGTTTTTACATTATTGCCATCGAAGGGAGACAAAATCTTACAAATTTGCCAAAATGGGCACTTTTGCTTGCATGGCGTGCCATGTCATGATGCCAGCGTGGATAGGCATTGTGAAAAGATGAAGCTGCCCCTTCACTCAACACGAGCTCTGACAGACAGGTCCCACACCTCACTACCATATGGGCCCCACTTGTAAGATTTGTCTCCCACCTATAGCACTCAGTCAGCTTCATCTTCCACCTTCACCGATCTCACTACTCTAACATAGTTGGATTGAGCGAGCAGCATAGTATTAGTGCAAGAGAGAGAGAGAGGGAGAGGGGAAGGGAGCCATGACAAGCTGTTCGACATGGCCGTAACCAGCCTCCTCCACCTGCTCTAGGTGCTAGACCGCCTGGCCGCCATAGACAGCGCTCGAGCTCGACCGGCTGGACCAGCACGGAGGTGCCACGAACGGTGCTTGATTGGCTGCACCAGCACAGGCACGCCACATACACGGGTTTGGCGGCGGCAGGTATGGCGGCAGCGCGCCAGTGGACATAGTGGAGACCCTCGGCGAGTGCGCGTTCGTGCTCGACGTGCCCGGCCTCTCCAAGTCTGAATCCAGGTACGCGACTGCATTGGGCGGTTTCAGTATACATCCTCATTGGCACTGCGGACCTGTAGTCCAAGTCCAGCTACAGGACTACGCGATCGTTGTCGTTCGCGCCCAAGTTCTGGCTACCGGAAGACATGGACACAGGTGGCGTCACGGCGCGCTGTGAGAATGGGGTGCTCACCATCACCGTCAATAAGCTGCTGCCGCTGCCGGAGAAGAAGACCAAGTCCGCGCAGGTCGGGGAGCCATGGATGGGGGACGAAGCTGGAGGTCTCTGGCTCTGGCTCCCATCCAGATGTGAAAGAGAGAGCTAACGGGCGGGGCCAACCTGGCAGTGAGGAGGTGCAGGACTTGTCTGTCAGAGAGAGAAATATGGTGTTGAGGGAAGGGGTAGCTTTATCTTTTCGCAAGATCTATTTACGCTAGCATCATGACATGGCATGCCACGCAAGTAAAAGTGCCTGTTTTTGGCAAATTTATAAGATTGCGTCCCCCTTCGGTGGCAATAATATAAAGCCAACCATAAGAAAGGCTATTGGAGAGATTGGTGTTCTTTATAATGGTAAATAGTTAAATTTCCTCATTTTTGCCAAGATCTCTACAGTTTAGCACAAGTCTTGGTGCTGATGCCAAGATTGTTTGGCCACTTAGCACAAGTCTGAACTTCTGATAATGAAGCAGGCTAAGTAGTCACCAGAGAGTCTGAACTATTACTGCTAATTGTTGTGTTGACAAACACATTACAGTCTAATCATCTGGTAGCTTTCCATTAATGTTGTGGGCTAGATTTAATTTGACATAACAAAAACCTATTTGATTTTATATATAATAGCAAAGTGAGTTATATATTCAATGCTATGTTAATGGCTAAATTTAGTTTAGAGAAGCAAATAATCTTATTTAAATGGAAATAAGACACAACACGCTCTTTTGGATCCGAGTAAAAGAATGGTTATTTCTTAGAAATAGTACTCTTACGATGAACGTTGGCTACCTAGCCTTTAACTAAACAAACAAAATGATTAGTGTTGGTTTGCACAATAGAAGTGAAAATTAGTAATGTTGCGCAACAGAAGTGAAGGAGTGAAGGAGAGCACAAGGTAAAGAGGCAAACTACAGAAAGCCTCCTCAGCCTCTCCCTCTTTTATAAAGAATGTGTAGAGGATAGATTTTTATCATTTCCCCTAGTGGAGTTTATGTTTAAAAAACCTAGAAGCTACAATAGGTTCCGAATATTATGTTGCAAGCCTCCAAGTCACATAAATGGGCCCTACAAACACTAGTGGAGGTCTCTAACACATAATACTACCCCTAACAAGTGGCCTCACAATAGTTGCTTCCTTCGTTTGCATCTACCTATGGCGAACTCTCTGTACCATAAAAATATGTGTATAAAGTATATAGAACAACAATTGGTAAAATTATACTTTCAAGAGATGACATAAATCTATTACCAGTTAGTGATAATTGATATGCAATAACCATTTATAATTGTTTTCATCTATTGAGCAAACTTGTTATCATCGTTGCTATTAACTGTTGATCATCAATGAGTGTTATGTTTGTACGCATGAAATGTTATCGGTAATGAAAAACCATCAGCAAATGTACGTTCATGTCACTGCAACGCTGACATCTACTGTCCTATGTTCTTGAGCTATGGTCGTGTCTCATCTAATGTTGAATGCTATGTGGTCCATTTTTAGCCTAGATGGAGGCAACAGGCCAAGAGCCCAAACATGTTCATTGTTCCCCTTCCCTTTTGCGTCTTTCTCATGATTTCTACGGGCACCGCTGCCTTGTCGTTGAGACTCAAGGGTTAAGATTATCTGTTAAGAGAAAGAGATGTTCGCCACAATAAGGTTCGCCCCTAAAACTTGCATAAGCCTAGGGTGTCTCACCATACCCGTGCCACTCACTGGCGCTATGCTGGTGTGATACTGCTGCTAAGCACACCATTTTGCGGAACGAGATCCTCTACGGTCGACCAGGAGGACTGCTCAGTCACTGCATCTATGACGTCTGTGACGATCCAACAGTGAGCTCACGAACTTCACCTTGCAAACCGTGCGGGCCGGTCACAGCAGCCAGTCGCATGGCCCACTTAAGCCCACGACATCGCACGCACGCATGAGCTCGCGATGGACGAGTCGGTCCTCCAACTCCGCCATTGTCTTTCTCGTATGTGACTGACTTCGAGCTGCTGCTCTCTGGTGAACTCGTGCGTCGGACCGTCGGTCTCCATGTTGCCTTGGGCCCGTGTATTGTCGTGAGCTAGGTGCGTCGGAGGAGTTTCCCGCCTTGCCAGCCATCTGTCCAGGTACCCACCTCCTATGCAGCTGCCGGACTCGTGCCTACCCATGGGTGCTCAAGCCCTGCTCGCCGGCAAGATGCGCACGTCTTCTTCGTCCATAACCATGACTTCGCAAGCTGCCCAGGAACAATGACATTTGTGTAGCCTTCGAAGTTTAAAAATTTAGCAATGTCTTCTCTTTATTTAGTCATAACACTACAGAAGACAAACTATATAAAATTTGCTATAGTTTTCTGTTCCCATACAATCACAATTTGCAAGCACTTTTGGTGCCTACCTGCACACACTGCACACACTGCACAAACTTGACCTTCCTATTCAACTACTACACAATGGTAAGCAATTGCACAATTGACAGAACACAGTACAACAACAATTTGCAGAACATAAGGCTTTCAAGTGCAGCAACCTCCATGCTCCCAGCCAACCTTATATATATTCATGGCCTCCATGCACCCAGTTCAAGCACTACCTCCTAAATATGACACGGCCTGGAACTTTTGCCTAGGGTGGTTTGGTGACTGAATGCACATAGCAAGCTTGAACCTCGATGTCGGGGCGATCCGATGCAGGCAACTAGGGCTCGATGTCGAGGCCCAACCGGTGGTCTCACGACGACAAAGAGTTGTGGACCTCGACCGCGGTGGCCGCATACTGCAGCATTGCTCGAGCATGGGAAACCGGCCTCCGTGTGGCCAACGGGGAAGGTGGAGAACGCCCCCGAGGCACTGAGCTAGGCGGCGTGACATCCGGAACTAGGAAAGTCGTGCTCCTGGAGAGGAAAAAGCGAAGGCGCATGTGCTCGCGGGAGAGATGACGGTGGTGGGGAACTAGGAAAGGACCGAGTGGCGACCGGCGAGTGGAGACGGCGGTGGAGAGGACGACCGCCCTCGACGCTCTGTCATATAGCCTGCTAGATGGGGAACGTGAGATGGCCCTTGGATGGAGTGGACGGCATAGATCGCTCGACTATAGGGAGCAGCCCGGTCTCGTTTTGCAAGGTCCAGCGGATAAGAAGGTTCTCATCTGAGATGACACCTCGGCTGTATGTAACAGAGTGCGGCAAGCGTTTGAGTGTGGGAGATAGTCAGTCAGTGCTCACTAGATGCCACCGGCAGGGAGCCCTGGTTCTTGCCAAGATTGCTTGACCACTTAGCACAAGTCTAACTTCTGATAATGAAGCAGGCTAAGTAGTCTCAAGAGAGTCTGAACTACTATTGTGTTGACAAACACATTACAGTCTAATCACCTGGTAGTTTTCCATATACCATGAAACGTGCAAGTGCAACGGTACATGGTTTTGTACTATTAATACTGCCCTGCTAATTTTCAAACAAAAAGGAAAGATGAGCTTTCAGGTTGCTTCATCAAAAAATTAAGTCACTATTGCAGTAGGAGAGGCAAATAAAGGGGAAGCCTGCGTGTCAGCTGGGTTACTGAACTGTATCATCCTGCCTTCGGTCGTCACTTCAGTTTCATCAGTCGCCATTTCCTAAGCTGTCCAAGACTAAAAAACAAAAGAAACGTTAGCATACAGCAACTGAACAGCAGAACCACTAAAAAATGGCATTTTAGGTAAGGAAGTAAGCGAGCTACTACATACTTATAATCTAACTTGCCAAGTGTAGCAGTCAGATCATTAGAAATAATACTATAGAATGGTACACGAACTTTTGCATTATGGAGCTACCATATTTAGCTCAACTATAAGCTGAAATGGGCATGTGTCAAAGCCATTGAAGAAATGAACTTTACATTTGCAAATTATAATGAACTCTTGTCAATTTCATTCTAAATATCACATCAACTTCACCATTGAACTTGTTTTTTTTTAATGAATCGATGACTCAGGCTTGAAATATAACCAGTTTTCATATTTTTTATAAAACAAGGCCAATAGTCTAACTTCTTAGTTCAGAAAGGTCAAGTTATCAGAGCAATATTATACTATGGCCACCCATTTTAAACCTGACCATTTTTTTAGATAAGGGAATATGCATTAATATTCCAGGCTCTGTATCGATAGATACATACAAGTGTATTTTAAACCTGACCATGGTAGGGTTCACATGTCGCTTGAGTCTTCGGGCATGAAACAAGAAGTTTACCTAAACTTGTTCTGCATTTTGGCACCATATCTTGTAGTCACTCTTTGCTACGTGAGCAACCATTAAAATGATCAGCGTTTACAATGGATGATTCTTGCCTAATGGGGTTCATATCAATTCCTATAAGGGTTCAAAGGGAAATGTCAAAATATCAAGGATGAGAAGAGAAAAGTGTGGTGTGCAACGAATGAAAGTAAATTGTCACAAACCTGGAAGACTAACTCTTTCTTGAGTTGAATTTATCTGGTGCTTTGCCACTACCTCGCACGGAAGCATCATCTTGCAAAGAAAAATCTAAGTTAGGGAAGTTTCTGTGAAACAACAAAGCGATACTTAAGGTGGTAAGGCTTTGGGGTCAAGATTTTGATCTACTCCCAATAAAATGATTACCTCAGAAGATTCAGGCATTCGAAATGTTCGAAGATGGGACTGCGATGATTCCATTGGAACTTCTTGAATGGTTTTGTCTACATTTGGTAATACAAAAGACAGTGGTTGGTTTCGTGGAGGATTTAATGGGTCAAATGCCTGATGAACTCCTGAAGTTTGGTTTACTGGTGGCACCACTGCCCCAGAGCTTGACGCTGTGATGTTGCCCCCACCAAGTGCAGCAAACATTTGTGATGCTTGTGCAGGCTCAATTGCGCCAGACAAATATGGAGGGTTCAAGAAAACACCATTTCTCATAGACAGCATCTATAACAAAACAATAGGTAGAAGTTACACTCTATAGTTGCAGTTCAGCAATTAACGCTTTCCTTTAAAATATAACTTAGAATAGTATGTGACTGACTTGTGTGCTATGAAAATGCATTCATTGAACGTAGCAATATTTGGTTCAAAACTAGGCCCTCACTGTCACAAACAGCCTAGCATTTCTGTGAAGTAAAGAAATAGGCAGTATCTTTGGGTTAACACTAACCACACACACAGTCAGCCTATCACTAGCCACTACATTGCGATTTCAGAACTTCTTGTGTGTCTCCATTATTTAGCACCTTAGGCTACGGCAAACTATCTTTGCCACCACCTTTCCTGTACATGTATTGCAGCATATAAGGGTTTGCACATGCTAGATATATCATTTATCTTGAGGTCATACAGGTTGATGAATTATGTTTCAAACAAAGTATACATCTTGATAAGTACTTAGTGCCCAAATTGCCATCCAGCATATAAACAGGGAGACAGGGATGTGGTTTTACTTTACAAAACAACGTGCAATCTTTGCATTGATCAATAGTTTAGCCACAGTGGGGTAACTGTCCAAACCTAAATTGTAAAGAAATGAAATTAATGAAGCTCTCTCCATCTCTTCAAAAAAAAAAAAAAAAATGAAGCACCCATCACACATAATGCAAACGACCCCTGCTGCTTATAATAAGGCAACCGGCATCAAGAGTCATGCAAGTCTGTCAGTCACGGATTTGATGAAGAATCAATAAGGCCGGGTACTCTCTATTGTACCAATTCTATGTCAATGTTTTGTACCAGAAAGATGCATCGACACCATTTGGACGTGTCCTATTTGCTCACCTGCACTTGGAGCTGCAGTTGCTTCAGATACTCAATGGCCTCGTCAAGCATGGATGCCTTGTCGGTCTGCACTCCCGAAAAAAACATCACAGCGGAGACACATTACGGTCAAGTCCAGCACTAACAACTGAACGACCTTTGCAATCGAGCGAGCGAGCGAGACACATTACGGTCAAGTCCAGCACTAACAACTGAACGACCTTTGCAATCGAGAGAGAGAGAGAGAGAGAGAGAGAGAGAGAGAGAGAGAGAGAGAGAGAGCTCTTGTTAGTTTCCACTGACCTTGTTGGAGTTGGGTATCAGGCTCTGCAGCGCCTTCATCTTCTCGTTGATCTTGCTCCTCCTCCTCTGCGCCCAAAAGCCAACAAAACCAAGCAACGATCTTTACTCTTTAGCACTCGCACTGAGAAGAAAAGAAAACAGAGCACGGCGAGATTTCAAGAAATGGCAGCGGCACCACCTTCTCGGAGAGGTTGTGCACCTCGGCAGCGCGGCTCCGCTTGCTGCCACTGCCGGACCCCCCGCGCGTCCGCTCCGGCGGCGGCTCGGGCTCCGACCCGCCCGCGTCGCTGTCCCCGAGCCCGCCGGCGTCCTCCCAGTAGTCCAGCTGCTGGCCGTGGCCCAGCGCCGCCGGGAACGCCGACACCCCGCCGAACATCTGGCGCCGCGCCGCCACCTCATCCTCCTCCTCCTCCAGCTGCTGCCGCCGCCGCTGCTGGTGCTGCAGGAGCGCCATCGCCTCCTGATGCACGGCCCCGCGGCCACCGAGCCCCTGCTCGTTCATCTCGTCAGCGAGACCGCGCGGCTCCCGGGCTCCCGGCTCCGTTGGGACTTGGGAGAGGGAGGCGAAGGGGGGAAGAGGAGGAGAGAAGGCGAGCGAGGTGGGTTTGGGGTGGACGCCGCGCGGCCGCTTCCTTCTTTTTAGCGTTTGCGCCCATGCCGTGCTGCTGCCGCTGAGCGGAGCCGAGCTCGGTGGGTGGCCGGTTGCTTGCCCGCGCCCGCGCACCCCGCCCGCTTCGGGCTTGTTTTTTCCTGGACTTTTTACGGGGTTTTGGCAGCTTTTCCCCACGGGCGCGGCCGCGCTGCAGTGGACGGATTTCCGTCCCGGCTCCGCGGTGTCAACTAGCCAGCCACGCCTTGCTCTTGCTCCTCTTGGGGGTCCGTGCAGCTTGCAGAGCACAGCGGGAGTGCATTTATGTTGCCTTTCAGTTGTGTGTGGGTTTGGGTTTCTCAGTTCAGCGATCAGCGCTGTGGGCTTCTGCGTCTGGCAATTTGTTTGTGGTGTAGCGTGTTGTTGCTTTTATTAGGTCTCTTTCCTGCTTTATCATTTATATATATATACACGTACACAGGAAATGTTTACCCGTGTGGTATGTAAATTTTTTTACTTCATATCTCTACACCTAGAAAATAAGCATTAGTATTGTGTGCTCGCCCCGCTTCAACTTAGGTCCTATTCAGCACAGCTCCATTTCACTAGTGAAGTTTTTTTAAAAATAGTTTTATAAATAATTTTTTAGATGAAACTGAACTGTTTTGAGAATGTTGCTTGGAAAAAGAACATTACCAACAATTTTAGGTCACATTGGGACAGCTCAATTTCACTGGTAAAGTTGTTGTTTAGAAAATAACTTTATAGATAATTTTTTAGATAAAGCTGAACTGTTTTGATAATATTGTTTACAAAAATAGATTCACCAATAATTTTCTACATGGTTGTGAGAGAGAAACGAGAAGGGAAGATAGGGTAATCTACTTTTTTTTTCAGTTTCATATCAATCCATCTTCTTGTAAGAGAAAAAACAATAACTTCACTCATAAAAATATTTTAGAAAAGTGTTTGAAAAAACATCTCACAACACTTTAATCCCGAGTCCGTCTCAACTTCGCGCGATTCCGCGTTGATCGGCCCGCTCGGCCCCTGCACAGTCCGTCTGGTCTGCATTGCATTATTGCTACGCGCGTGGGAAGAACGAAGAAGTCCGTGTGCGCTGTTGTTCGGACCAGCGGCCGGCGGAGGCGCTTGGCTTGGCTGGCCGCAGCGGCCGGCGGGACGCGGTGCGGAAGGACGCCGCTGGCCTAGCGCAGATGCGCGCGACGGAGCGGAAGGAGTCCGGGTCCGTCGGTGCATGCTGTTCGGATGTGCCTATACGTACGTAGAATCGTAGATGGAGAAGAAAGATACAAGGAGAGAAAAAAGGGGAAAAAGTTAAAATAAGTGAAAAATTGAATAATTAAAAAAATAACAAAGAAAATAAAATATAAAAGGATAGTACAAATATTTTACATTTTTCAACAGCCAAGTGAAGTTTGGTAGCGCCTTTCAGCGAGCAAGAAGCCCGTCTAACAATTTTTGACATAGAAAATAATAAGACCCCGTAGACCTGATGGATTCCCGATAGAATTTTATCGATTTTTTTGGATGTGCTCAAGTCCGACCTTACGAGTCTTTTTCATGAATTCCATCAAGGAAGACTGCCAATACACAGTCTGAACTTTGGTGTAATTACATTGCTACCTAAGGTTGAGGAGCCGATCCGAATACAGCAGTTTTGACTGATATGTCTGTTTAATGTGCCCTTCAAAATTTTTACTAAGGTTCTAAATAATAGAATTTTAAAGGTTGCTGACAAATTAATAGGACCAACCCAAACAGCGTTCGTTCCAGGTAGATATATAATGGAAGGGGTGGTAGTCTTACATGAAACGTTACATGAGTTGCATAGGAAAAAACAAGATGGTGTGGTTCTAAAATTATATTTTGAAAAAGCTTATGACGAGTTTAAGTGGCCTTTTATGCAACAAGTTCTTCGTATGAAAGGATTTTCTCCAATTTGGTGTGACTGGATTTCTCGGATTATGACTAGAGAGAGTGTCGCTATCAAGGTGAACGACAACTTAGGCCACTATTTCCAAACAAGAAAGGGGGTCAGGCAGGGTGATCCTTTATCCCCGATTTTGTTTAACATAGTGGTTTATATGCTGGCGATACTCATTTCAAGAGCGAAAGAGGCGGGACAGTTTCAGGGAGTAGTACCACATCTAGTAGATGGAGGGCTTTCGGTCCTTCAATATGCAGATGATACTATTATCTGTATGGATAATGATCTTGAGAGTGCTAAGAATATGAAATTGTTGTTATGTGCCTTTGAACATTTATCTGGCCTCAAGATTAATTTTCATAAGAGTGAATTATTTTGTTTTGGGCTAGCAAATGAAAATCGATCAGAATATACTAGAATCTTTGGGTGTGATGTGGGATCATTCCCCCTTTAGATATCAGGAATTCCGATGCACTATAGAAAAATTTTAAATAAGGACTGGAGTCATGTGGAGGAACATTTCCAGAAAAGATTAGAGGGCTGGAAAAGCAAGGTGTTGTCAGTAGGGGGACGCCTTATTTTAATCAACTCGGTCTTAAGCAGTCTTCCTATGTTCATGATGTTATTTTTTACAATTCCCAAGGGGGTGTTGAGAAAATTGGACTACTTCAAATCCCGTTTCTTTTGACAAAGCACTGAGCATAAAAAGAAATATAGATTGACTAAATGGCAAGTGGTATGTACTCCTAAGGATCAAGGGGGGCTGGGTGTTTTGAATTTATATGTATAGAATAAATGTCTATTAAGCGAATGACTGTTTAAATTGTTAAACGGCGAGGGTATCTGGCAATAGATACTACAGAGAAAATATCTACGGCACAAAACATTAACTCAGGTTCAACACATGCCTGGAGATTCTCAATTTTGGTCTGGCTTAATAGAGGTCAAGGATGAATTTCTATTAATGGGCAGATTTGAACATGGTGATGGGGCACAGATACGTTTTTGGGAGGACACCTGGATTGCACCTCGTCCTTTAAAAATGATCTTCTCTTCGTTATACAATATTGTCCGTAAGAAAATGTGCCACAGTGCAAATGGTAACATCCACATCACCGCTGAATGTAGCCTTCAGGAGATCTCTGGTAGGAGATAACTTGCAAGCATGGCATACGATAGTGCTCATGGTGACGCAGGTTAATTTTAGTAATCAGAGAGACTGTTTTGTCTGGGGTTTACAACGGAGCGGATTGTTTTCAGTTTGGTCAATATATAGAGCGTCGTTAAACACCCAGTTTGTTCCCTTCAATAAGGTCATTTGAAAACTCAAGTTACCTCTCAAAATTAAAATATTTATTTGGTACCTATAAAGGGGGTAATTTTAACAAAGGATAATTTGGCTAAGAGGCGTTGGCATGGTGATTTAAAGTGTGCCTCATGTTCTTCCAATGAGTCAATACAACATTTGTTCTTTCAGTGTCATGTTGTAAAATTTTTGTGGAGAATTGTTCATGTTACTTATAATATGAGTCCTCCGAATAATGTTCATAGTTTGTTTACTGTTTGACTGCAACAGGTAGACAAACGACTAAGATCCAAAGTACTAGTGGGTGCGGCTGCAATATGTTGGGTACTTTGGTTGAGCCGTAATGATGTTATATTTAATAAAATCATGTCATATTCATATCTACAGGTGTTATTCAGAGCAACGTATTGGATCAGATCATGGGCGATTTTTCAGAAGGAGGATGCTCGCCAAGAGTTTAAAATGGGCTGCACTATGCTTGAGACAGCCGCAATGGAGGTTTTTGCTTCAAATGGCTGGAGATTTAGCAATAGGATTGCTATCTAGTTTGATCTTTCCCGTTTAAATATGTCAGTTTCTTTTGTCGTAGAACTTTGTGTTTGAGATTCCTTAATTCGCGAGTTCGGAGAACTGGTTGTAATAATTAAAGGCTATATGCATCGATCGATGCAGAGGCTGGGATATTATTAATATATTCCTTTTCAAAAACTATCATTTCCCTTTTTAAAATGACTTCTGTTATCCTAGTGAAGTTGCTCCACTATCTGAAAAATATGGCTTCACCAATGAAGCAAAGCTATACCAAACTCACTTGCAAGAGTTCCTGTTTGTCTAAATGCTTGCTTTCTAGACTACGCTGAAATTTTAGGAGCTTGTCAAAGTATGATGTACAAAGCTCGTATGCTCAAAAAATTGATTGGCCATTGAATATTCTTTTAGTATAATAAAGTTTATATTACAATTTTTCTTTGCATTAAATTTATTATGCAATTGTTCTTATGTGTTGTAATTGACCTTTGTAATGGCTAATTGTTAGTTTTGTTACTAAGTAATTTATATTTCAAATTTAAATTCACCAGACAATTGTTCTTGGGCGTGGCGGTTGGTCTCTAATCCCTTTCATATTTATAGGTCTAGAGATAAATCACACAAATATTTAAAGAAGTGAAACCAATTTGACTATGCTTGTGTATAAAATATTTAGTGATAAAATCATAAAAAAGGACTTTATATTTTTTGTAATTATCTTCATCTAAGTCACAAGTCACACGTGTTGTTGGAGGCAAGGACAAAAAATCGTGACCCGTACAACGTACGAGCATATATCTAGTTGTACACTTGTACTAATAAGTGCGACACACACATGTTTATAAAATACTATCTATACCTCTTATATAAACAAATCCCACTAGCTATTTCTCTCGACATGCAAAACGTCCACATTAGCATCCACTCAACATCCCACTAACACACCCACTAGCTATTTCTCTCGTCATGCAAAGTGTCCACATCAGCATCCACTCAACATCCCACTAACATATTCAATCTTGCCATGCAAAATGTCCACGTCATCATCCACTAATACATCCAACTGATAAGTAGTATTATTTCATCGGTGATTCCCGCAGCAACGCGCGGGGTTTTCTCCTAGTTCTAAATACAATGAAAACATTAATACTTTCTTTAAATACAGAATTAGGATAATAAAATATTTATTGGGTCTATAAAATGTCAAAAAAAAAAGTTATATGAATGAGTGGCACCAGTTTAGTGGAGCTGGTGCATTTTGTTCACCAATCCAAAAGAAAAAAAAAATCTGAATTAGGGACTTCGATCAGGTGATGCTCTACGTACGGTGATTTCGGTATTTCTTTCTAGCCTTAAAAGAATGGTCAGGTGTTGTTGTACACAAACTATGACTTCAATGATATATGATTGTACACATACAAACAACGTGATGAATTAAGAGCTGTACTAATGATGTAAGATTGCACGTAAGTCCGAGGATGTAAAATAACATAACGTAAGCAAACAAAAATTGGCAAATGTAAAACAACATGACTTAAGCAAACAAAGGATAAAATGTAATTTACTGAGTATCAAAATCTTACAAATGTTACATCCTTTGGACGATGGAAGGATTAGGTAAGACAACATTTGCATCGAATGGGTATTATAGAGTGGAAGCATTCTTAATAGAAACTCGGTATTTTATAGTGCACAATATAATAAAATAATGATGTGAGAGTGATAATAAATCATACAAAGAAAGAGATAAATAAATATTTTCATATATAAACATAGATAGAACTAGAAACCTGCTAGCTAGAAGACATCTATATCAGAACCAGCGATGATAATGCGATCTCTTTTCTCTGCCGGCTAGATAAGACTTTTCAACATGGGAACCTTCACACTCTAAGAGCATGATTAATAATACAATCTATTGCTGGTTACCTCCATGCTCAAAATTAGTGTTGCTATGGTTTTCGTGTTGTGGTCAAAATTTCTTAAATTTGACTAGGCATATAAAAAGTATTAGCAGTGTTTGTATCTCTCAAAAAATATGAAAATGTATTTAATGCTCTATCTAATGGTACTAATTATATACTAAAACTAATTTTTTTTATCTATATTTGGTTAAAGTTAAAAAATATGTGACTTCACAGTAATGGTACTAATTATATACTAAAACTAATTTTTTTATATATATTTGGTTAAAGTTAAAAATATGTGACTTCACAGTAAGTGAGAACTACGTTTATTTTTAGGCCGGAGGGAGTATATATGCACATTTACATTCTACTTATACGCCTACCTATATGGAGAAAATTTCTTATTTGACACTAGAAAAAAAAAATATTGCATCCTTATTTGACATCCGAACTCAAATTCTTTCATATTTGTCTCAAGTTTTTCTGTCCTATTTGATATTTTTGTTAGTTTGGATTGGAGTTGTAACGGTGTTAGGTTACATATTTAGGGAATATCTTTGAGGCCCCGTTTAGATCCTTAGAATTGAATTTATTTTAATAATTATTATTAAACACATATTATTTAACTTAATATGATTGTATATAAATTATATTTGTATATTATTGTTGGCTATATGCGAGAGATACTTATGTGTTTTTATATCATGTGGGAGCGAGTTGAAGAGCGTGCTATAAACTGCAAGAAATGTAGCATGGTAATCTATAGAATCAAATTTCATCCCTCATCCCATAAATTTGAGCTAGGCTAATATGTGAACTTTGGAAAGTGGTTGTCGGTGCTAGTTTTAGTCGGGGCTAATACCGGCTAGTAAATATGTGTTTTGCGGTTGAGGCTACGGATGGTATGCAAAGGGAAACACAGAGATTATACTGGCTCAGGCCAAGCAAGCCCTACGTCCAGCGGAGAGGAGAGTCGTGTTACCTTGCACCGGGGTGCTTGTAGTAGGAGGTTACAAGTTAGGCGAGAGAGGGAAGTGCTCCCAGGTCTCTTGTGTTATCTAAGTGTATGCAAGTCGTTCGCTGTTGATGTGTATGTATCGGTGAGAACTTAGGATTTCTGGGGTGCGTCGTCTAAAGCTGGCATCTGCTCTCCCTTTTATAGTCGCAAGGGAGAGGCAAGAGCAGCGCTTACAATGCTACATATGAGTTGTTGTTCCTCGTTTGACTATGGTCAGCTACAGTCTTTTCTCCGCGTCTCCGGGGTACGGCCGTAGTGGTTCGCACGATCTTGGTGAGTTCCAAGGCGGCAAAAGTCGTCGGATTACGGCATGTCGTCAGCTACGGTCTTTTCTCCGCGTCTCCGGGGTATGGCCGTAGTGGTTCGCACGATCTTGGTGAGTTCTAAGGCGGCAACAGTCATCGGATTACGGCGTACCGTAGGGTCACACCTGACGGCTGTCCTTCCGCACGATGTGACAAGAGGGTGAGTCGTCTCGGGGCATTGTCTCTCGAGGCTCGGGACTCCTGAAGGCGTGATGGGATGGAGCAGGGTGATATCTCCCCATGGTCATATTTCCGGCCTTTGAACAGTACTTCCCGAGGGTTAGGTGGGCCCGGATGGAAGGCATGCTCGTCCTTTCGAGTGGATAGTGCAGTAGGCGCCTTTCCCGTTCTTGCGTAGCCCATCGTCAGGCGCTTGGACTGTCGCAGGCGGAGTTGATAGACCCCGGCGGAAAATGGGGCGGCGCACCGTAAACCATACCGTGGAGAGGACGGTCGTTGTGGGCCTATCAAATCCGCTGCCAGGGAAATCCTGACAGGTGGTATGGCCGTTAGGGGCGTACGAAGCACAGTTGCGTCGAGAATCTCGTCTGACGGGACAGTGCCTGTAAAGTGGTCAGGGAGGTCTCCTGTGGTCCAAGATTGCTCTGCTGACATCACCGGTGCCTTGAATGCCTTTGTGAGATTGCGCTCGAGGAGGATGGGGAAGCTCGGGCGAATCGGAGAATGGACGCCGAGGGCGCCGCTCTCCCGAGCTCTCCTGCGGAGGCTCGGGCGAATCGGAGATTTGGGCGCCGAGGGTGCCGCTCTCCCGAGCTCTCCTGGGAAGGCTCGGGCTTATCGGAGATTTGGGCCCCGAGGGTGCCGCTCTCCCGAGCTCTCCTGGGGAGGCTCGGGCGAATCGGAGATTTGGGCGCCGAGGGTGCCGCTCTCCCGAGCTCTCCTGGGGAGGCTCGGGCGAATCGTAGAATTGGCTGTCATTGGTGCAATGACGTCGTGGGCCTCCATAGGCGCGGCCTTCGTGGACTTCCACTGGCCTTACTTGGGTCGGGCTGCGTTGGGAATGATCGTTTTTGCGTTGAAGTTGGGTACCCCAAATTTTGGTACCCGACAGTAGCCCCCGAGCCTCTGGCGGAGTGAAGGCACTCCTCCACAGGTTCACGCTGGTTCTTCCTGTCAAAAAAGATAAAGTGTGGGTTGTTTTTTCCGGTGGGTGCGCGCGAGCGCACCGCCGGGTGTAGCCCCCGAGGCTTTGGAGGGATGGTATATCCCTTCAAAGGCTTAGAATCGTGTTTGTTAGTCCTCGGATGTTTTTCGATTTATTTAGGAGGGTTGTTTCTTTGGAAGCGGAGCCCCCGAGCCTCCCATCATGTTGGGAGGTCGTTCGGTGGTCTTTCCAAGGTGCAGGGCAAGTTCCCGAGCCTCCGTTTCGCATCGGAGATCGGTCGGGTCCTTCCCTGTCTTTTTTAATTCGACCTTCACGTTCGTTTTTCGGGAAGAGGAACGTTTGGTCCTGCTCGACTTCCCCGCTGGGGCACGAGTCAGCATTTCTGGTGAGCTACAAACGGGTTGGTCCAAGTGGAGGTCCGTGCCCCGTTCGTTAAGGGTCGGCTAGTGGCCTGAGCACACTCCAAATATTTCCCGAGGGTCAATTAGTGGATGTCGGGTCCCTTCGATGGGTCCCGAGGGCATGATGCCTCCCACGGAGGGATTCCACGTAACCGACTCGCTACTGGGACTTGGACACAGCATGGGATGTCCCTTGTGACGTTTCGGGCGTCGGGATACTGGCTGTTTTCGTGAGCCATCCACTAGCTGTCCCTAACTCGGTTTCCCTGGGGGTGACTGATCGAGCCACGGAGGGCCAATCTTCGATCCCCTGAGAACGTAACGGGCACCCGAGCCCGGGGTTTCTTCGTTGGGAAGGAGAAAACGTAGGTGGAATCGAGGTGCGCGATTGTAATGATTCGGCTCACCTTTTTAGGCGCGACGCCTGACGGACGCGATGGTTCGACTCAGTCGAGGCGGTTTGCGTGCGCGGCGATGGCGGCGGCGTGGGGATCGTGGCGGGCCCCGCACAGTTAATGCGGTGGATTCTCCGCATCCACCCACGATCCGCCGGCGGAGTTTATAAGAAAAACTTACGGTTTTTTCTTCCTACCCTAGCCATTCGCTCGCTCGACCGTTCGCTTTCTTACCTTCGTCGTCTGCTCTTTCGCCTTCGTTGCCTGCTTCGAGAGAGATTGTTGCCACGGCCGTCGTTCTTCCCGCAGCCCTTTCCCCCTTCTCTTGCCGTGGATTCCTCCTCCGCTGCTGTCGACGCCGCCGCCGATGTCGCTGCCACCGACGCTGCCGCGACCGACGCCGTCGCCACTGATGCTGCCGCGGCCGCCGCCGGCGTCCTCAGGCTGGAGCCGTGGCCGAGGAGCACTGTGACGAAGGCGTAGCTAGAGCGCCTCGTCTCCCTGGGACTGCTGCGTCATCGTACCGACGCGCAGCACCCGGAGTGGGTCGTGCCGCCGCGCGACCACGAGGAGCCGAACCCCGGCGAGGGGTACGTGGTGAGCTTCGTTGCTTACCACGAGCGCGGGCTCGGCTCGCTGCCGAGCCACTTCTGCCGGTCCATCCTCTTCGAGAACGGGCCGGAGCTCCACAAAATCACCCCGAATTCCATCACGCAGGCGTCGATTTTTGCCGCCCTGTGTGAAGGATACTTCGGGGTGCCCCCGCACTGGAACCTGTGGCGCCGCATTTCCCGGGTCGACTGGTACAACAAGTGGGTCTGTGCGAGGAAGCCGCGGGAGATCCAGTGCGCGGGGGATGCGGCCTCGTGATCCGCGTTTCGTTGTACATCCCCTGTAAGGCCCCCTCCTCCAACAAGGGGTGGCACAACGGCTGGTTCTACCTCCGCAACGACGGGGGTCTCTTTCCCAAGTTCACGGGAAGGGCACTCATAGCTCCCCTTCCCCAATGGGAGTGGGGGTGCCCGTCGAAGGACTCAAAGCACCTGGACGTGTACTTCGACGCGCTCAAGAGTTGAACAGGAGGGACCTTACAGGGGCCGGCATGGCGGGGAACTTCCACATGCGAACGGTGCTACCTCTGATGGAGCGCCACCTGACGCTTCATCAGATGGTGACCGGGTCGCAGCGGGAAGGCACGGCGATGCTGCACTGTGACCTTGGCGAGACGGAGGTCATGCGCCGCGTCGGCTACATGGTGGGGGGTTATCCCACCTGGGAGGAGGTGAACCGGGTGCCTATGCGTCCCTGCGCGGGCTTCCCAGCGTTGGTAAGTGTTATTCATTCGATCGGGCCACTGGCTTTTGCCCATCTTTCTCCTGACCTTTCTTCGTTCTTTGTAGGGCCTCTCAAGGACCGGGAAGGCTTCCCTTCCACCCGTCCCGGAGGATAAAGAGCGGCGAACCCAGAACCGCCTCCGGGCCACGGAGGAGAAGGCGAGGAAGGACAAGGTGACCGCCCAGAAGCAGAAGAGGGCGCGGAAGGTGGAGGAGTCCTCCCAGCACCGCCGTCGCCTGAGGGAGGCCGGGGAGCCTGAGGTGGATACCCCCACCGACGATGACGGCGACGACGACGATGAAGAAGAAGATAACTTTTCCATTTTTGATCTGATGGAGTCTGACCGGCCGCTTGTGGCCACACAGCCCGCGGTGGGTGCTGACGAGCCTGGAAAGGCTCCGCTGTTAGCGTCCGCCGGCGGAAGTGCCGGGGTTCGTGATCCGAACCCTCGGGCAAACCTGTCGGAGGCCGCGTCCAAGAACGCGGCTCCTGACAGGGCAACATCGGGAGGCGGGGCTCCACCCGCCATCAGCGGCGTGGCACGGCCGGAGGGGCCGGGGACGGGCTCAGGCCCGGCGCCCGAGATGCCCCGAGGTTCCAGAAGGGGGACCGAGAGTCCCCTGTTTCGGCGGACCCTCCCCGCCGACGCGTCGTTGGTTAGCACGACGGCCGAAGGCGGGGGGAGTGCTGGAAAGATGCCGCCGGAGCCGGAGCCCACCGGCGCCAAGACGTCGGCGCTTGAGCTGGGGCCCTCCCAGGCTCAAGCTTCCCCGCCGAGGGGCGATGAAGTCGGGACGGCCACCGGCGCCCAGGCGGAGCCCTCGTCACTGGGCGGCGCTGGCCCGGACGCCGAGTTGGTGCCCATTCCCCCGCAGCCGGCGCAGCCCGCTCCATCCGTCGTCTCGCCGAGCGTGGGCGCTGCGACGAAGAAGAGGGTGATTCCGAAGACGAGGTAAGTATCTTTACCTGTAATTCCTTCTAGTGGGGATCCTTTCCTGAGCGTTCCTTTCTTCCTTCTCTACTTCAGGAAACGCTCGGGGGCGGACCTCCAGGTGTCGCACCTGAAGGTCCTGAAGGTGCGGGGCCATGACACGGCCGGGGGGAGTGCCCGGTCGGCGGGAGAGGAAGTTTCTACCCCCGCGGGTCCGCCCGTGGCGTCCGAGGCTCCTCCCTCGGGGGAGGCTATCTCGGCGGTGGCCGCCGTAATCGTGCCCGTGATTGACCTGGAGGCGGAGCCAGCGCGGGCTTCCGAAGTCTCGACCGTCGGTTCCGGAGACGCCTCGGGAGCGCCAGCCGATGCCGCCCCCACGGAGCCTGCCGTCGCGGATGTTAGTGCCAGAGCTCCCCCCCACCCATGAGGAAGGCCCCTGGGCGCTGGCCTTGAGGGGACCTCAGCCTCGGGAGCTGACCGCCTCCCGGATCGAGTGGGCGGACCGCACGGACCCTCAGGCGCCGCCCGTCTTCTCGCTCCGGGATGACCTCGAGGCCCCCAAGTGGGACGCCGTTCAGGAGCTCGGGTTTAGCTCGGCGGCGGGGCTCCGCGCGATCGCCGACGTCCTCGAGAAGGACCTCCCGGCTCATCTCCAGGTAAATCCCTGTGTCTTGTAAATTTTTTCTGCATATGAGCATCGTTCTTACCGTTTTCGCTTCTTCCTTTTTTTAGGACCTCATGCACACCTCCCGGGACAAGTCCCGCTTCCTTCATGGTAGGCTCGGGCTCTGGAAGTAGCTCGACCTCAAAGGGAAAGCCCTTGCCCGTGCCCAGGGCGAGCTCGCCACCGTGACCTCCAAGCTTGCCGAAGTTAGTGTCGATAACACTATCCTGAAGGGGGAGGTCGCGGAGCCGCAGGGCCGAGCCGCTGCCTCGGCGACGCGAGTGCAGGAGTTGGAGAGCGCTCTGGCCGCGATGACGAGGGAGAGCGACGCCGCCCGAGAGCTCACCGCCGAGAAGATTTCGGCCGTCGAGGCCTTGGATCTCGACCTGGATGAGACTCGGGAGGCATTGCGCCTGGCGCTCGTCGCGGTGGAGCCAGGAAGGAGGCACGGAAGGCTCAGGAAGAGGCTAACCGTAAGCGCAACGTTGTATTTTTTCCATTCTGCTCGTCTCGGTTGCTCGCTGTATTTTTACTCATCTCCGCGCTTTGTTCCCACAGTTCTGCAGGGGTCTTACGACGGCGAGGTGGCCGAACACATGGACCTGCAGAAGGTCGCGCGAGCGCTGTGTGACTCCGTCGGCACCGGTGGAGAACCCTTTGGGATGTCACTCCGGAGCCGACTGGAGGCACTCCACGGCAGCATGAGCGGCCGCATCAAGGAGGCCCTTCTGACGGGTGTCCAAAAGACTCTGGCGGTCGTGAAGTCCCACTACGGGAATTTTGAAGCCGGCCCTGTCAGCGAGGGCTTCCTTGATGCCGACGACGCCGAGCTCCTGGCGCTGGAGGATTCGATGAAGGAGCCAGGAGAAGCACTGGCGGGCCTCTTCCAAGCTGAGGTCGAGCTCCCTCCCCTGAACCTGCCGTGAAGAAGGAGCGGGCCATAGTGCCCTTGTAAAAAGTAACCTTTCGTGAGTGGCTTGAAAGGAAACAAACAATATGGCCCTTCGTGGCCTCAATATTTATGTAAATATTTGCTGAATGTTTGTTTCGCTTTGTTTCGTGCTTTTTTCCTTAGGCGTTTTTTCTTGCCGATCCTGTGCCCGGGCCATCGAGCCTCGGGGGACGCTTTTCGGGTGTCGTAGCTTAGCGGCATAGACGCAGCCGATGTCCTAGGAGCTTTGGCAGAAAGAATCCTTAGAAAAAAAACTTAGGTGTCTCCTCCCGAGCTTCCTCCCTTGGCCGATCGTAGATCTTATAGGTTTTCTTCCGAGTGCGGGTTAGCCTTCGAACATGGAGTGGCGAGGGGAGATGCTGTGGCCCTGGAGCGTAAGCGGTCTCCGACTCGGCCGGCTCTGTCCTCTGGGGCTTCCCTCATTCTTCGAATTCTATAAGTTCATGCTTAATTTCCGGAAGGAAGCGTGTTTTAGGGACAAACAAATTCGACAAGTTTTGAAATTTTTGCGTTTTCAAAATTGTTGAATCTTGAGAAAGTCCGGGGGTTCCCCCCATCCTAGCCCCCGAGGGAGGGTCGGCCTTTCCGTAGGTTAGGCTGAGCCTCGCTTTTACTGTGCGGTGAAATAAAGGGTCATTTCACTCCCGAGTGTAGGCTCGGATTGAAAATCTAAAAATCGTGTAAAAAGAGTAGAAGTCAGGTCTTTTCATTGATTTCAAGATTTTCAAAATAGTACAATGTTCGGAATCTTAAGGATAGAAGCGACGTAGCTGTTCGATGTTCCAAGCGTTGCTGTAGACCTCGCCCTTCTCGTTCGCGAGCTTGTATGTGCCGGGGCGTAGCACCTCGGCGACGATGAACGGTCCTTCCCACGGCGGAGTGAGCTCGTGGCACCCTTTGTTGTCCTACCTGAGCCGTAGCACCAAATCGCCCACGCTGAAGGCTTGGCCTCGGACGCGCCGAGCATGGTACTTGCGTAGGGATTGCTGGTACTTGGCCGAGTGCAACAGGGCCATGTCCCGAGCTTCGTCGGCTTGGTCCAGCGCGTCTTCACGGGACGTTTGATTGCCCTGTTCATCGTAGGCTCGGACCCTCGGGGCGTCGTACTCCAGATCCGTAGGGAGGACGGCCTCTACACCGTACACCATGAAGAAGGGCGTGAAGCCCGTGGTTCGACTTGGCGTAGTCCTTAGACGCCATATCACTGCCGAGAGCTCCGTCAGCCACCTCTTGCCGAATTTATTCAATCGGTTGAATATCCTTGGCTTAAGGCCTTGGAGAATCATGCCATTGGCACGTTCTACCTGGCCGTTCGTTCTCGGGTGGGCGGCGGCTTCCCAGTCCACTCGTATGTGGTACTCGTCGCAGAAAGCCAGAAATTTCTTTCCGGTGAACTGCGTGCCGTTGTCAGTGATAATGGAGTTCGGGACAACAAACCGGTGGACGATGTCGGTGAAGAATAACACCGCTTGAGCCGAGCTGATTTGGGCAATCGGCTGAGCCTCGATCCACTTTGAGAACTTGTCGATGGCGACAAGCAAGTGGGTGAAGCCCCCGGGCGCCTTCTGGAGGGGCCCGACAAGGTCCAGTCCCCATACAGCGAACGGCCAAGTGAGTGGGATCGTCTGGATGGCTTGAGCCGGCAAGTGAGTCTGCTGAGCATAGTACTGACACCCTTCGCAGGAGCGTACCACCTCAGTAGCATCGGCCACGGCGGTTGGCCAGTAGAAGCCTTGTCGAAAGGCGTTACCGACCAGGGTTCTCGGCGCTGCGTGGTGACCGCAGGCTCCGGCGTGTATCTCCCCGAGCAGGCGTTTGCCCTGCCTGAAAGGAATACAGCGCTGAAACACGCCCGAGGGACTCCGTCGGTAGAGGCTACCATCAATCATAGCGAAAGACTTGGCTTTGCGAGCCAGTCGTCGTGCTCTGGTCTTGTCCGAGGGCAAAACGCCTCGGACGAGCCAGCTGACCAGCGGCTCGCGCCAGTCTGGTTCGTCGTCATCCATCTCGGCTTCGATCACCATTGCCTCGGCTTCGTCGCCGTCCTCAGCCAGGGTCTCGGGTGACTCCCCTTCGCCGGAAGGGTCGGCAGCCCCCGAGGGACTTGCGTGGCTTGGAGACGGTCCGGGTTCTCCCGGGGGCTCGGGGGTCTTCTTCTTCCCCTCAGCCCCCGAGGGATCGGCATTGACTGAGGGCTTGTGGAGGTCATTGGCGAATACGCCCGTCAGGACCGTGGCCCTTTCGGATGCGATTTTCGCCAACTCATCGGCCTCCTCGTTGTACCGACGCGCGATGTGGTTGAGCTCGAGGCCGTCGAATTTTTCCTCGAGCAACCGCACCAGCTTGCAATAGGCGGCCATTCTGGGGTTCTGGCATGTGGACTCCTTCATGACCTGATCCACGACGAGCTGGGAGTCGTCTCGGACCTCGAGGCGTCGGATCCCGAGCTTGATGGCGATGTGGAAGCCGTTGACCAGAGCCTCGTATTCGGCCACGTTGTTGGAAGCCGTGAAGTGTAGCTGCAGTAGGTACTTGAGCCGGACCCCGAGGGGTGAGATGAAGACGATGCCTGCGCCAGCACCAGTCTTCATCATCGACCCGTCGAAGTACATGACCCAATATTCTTCTTGGGTCGGGAGTGGCGGTAGCTGTGTCTTGGTCCACTCTGCCACGAAGTCCACAAGCACCTGGGACATGATGGCTTTGCGTGGTGCGTAAATGATGCCGTCACCCATGAGCTCGATGGCCCACATGGCGATCCTCCCAGTCGTTTCCCGATTTTGAATCACCTCCCCGAGGGGGAAGGATGACACCACGGTCACGGGATGGGATTCGAAGTAGTGCCGCAACTTACAAGAACGATCGCGTACACTAGCTTCTGGATCTGAGGGTAGCGTATCTTGGTCTCAGACAAGACTTCACTGATGAAGTAGACCAGCCGCTGTACCGGTAAGGCGTGTCCTTCTTCTTGCCGCTCTACGACGATCGCTGCACTCACAACCTGGTTGGTAGCAGCGACATACAGCAAGAAACTCTCCTCCTTCGTAGGAGGCACAAGAACCGATGCTTTTGAAAGTAGAGCCTTAAGCCTTTCGAGGGCTTCCTGGGCCTCGGCGGTCCAGGTAAAGTGCTCGTTTTTCTTTAGCGACCGATACAAGGGAAGACCCTTTTCGCCGAGCCTTGAGATGAATCGACTCAAGGACGTGAGACACCCCATGAGCTTCTGCACGCCCTTGAGGTTCCGGATCGGCCCCATTTGCGTGATGGCCGATATCTTTTCCGGGTTGGCTTCGATGCCACGCTCGGAAACGATGAACCTGAGCAGCATGCCCCGTGGGACCCCAAAAACGCACTTCTCAGAGTTTAGCTTTATGTTTTCTTTTTAAGGCAGTCGAATGCCTTTTCTAGGTCGGCTACTAAATCACTCGCCTTCCTAGATTTTATCACTATATCGTCTACGTAAGCCTCAACGGTTCGCCCGATGTGGTCCCCAAAAATTTTGAGCATGCAACGCTGGTAAGTTGCGCCCGCGTTTTTGAGGCCAAATGGCATGGTTACGTAACAATATGTGCCGAAAGGAGTAGTGAAAGAGGTCGCTAATTCATCGGACTCTTTCATGCGGATCTGATGGTAACCGGAATAAGCATCAAGAAAGCAAAGTCGTTCACAGCCAGCAGTAGGATCAACTATTTGGTCAATGTGAGGTAATGGAAATGGATACTTAGGACAAGCTTTATTTAAACTAGTGTAATCGACACACATTCTCCATTTTCCATTTTTCTTTTTAACCAAAACAGGATTTGCTAACCATTCTGGATGGAAGACCTCCTTGATGAATCCGATGGCCCGGCGCTTCTTCTCGTCGAATCGGCGCAGGCGCTGCTTCACCGGCTTGGACCCGGCCCGGATGCCCAAGGAGTGCTCGGCGACCTCCCTCGGGATGCCTGGCATATCCGAGGGACTCCATGCAAATACGTCGGCGTGCTTGCGGAGGAAGTCAATGAGCACATCCTTCTATTTCGGGTCGAGGGTGGCGCTGATCTTCAGCGCCCTGCCGTTGGGGGAGCTCAGGTCGAGGAGCACCTCCTTCACCCCCTCAGCGGGCTCAAAGGTGCCCGTGGCCTTCTTGGGGTCGGGGACCTCCTTTTCCAACCTTTCGAGGTCAGTCATGAGGGCCTCTGACTCCACCAGCGTGCCGGCGTACTCGCAGCACTCGACGTCGCACTAGTACGCGTGCTGGTAGGAGGCGCTGATGGTAATCACCCCCTTTGGCCCAGGCATCTTGAGCTTGAGGTAGGTGTAGTTTGGGACTGCCATGAACTTGGCGTAGCATGGCCTCCCGAGGATGGCGTGGTAGGTGCCGTGGAAGCCTACCACTTCAAATGTCAGGGGCTCCTTCCTGAAGTTGTCAGGAGTCCTGAAGTAAATGGGCAGATCGATCTGCCTGAGGGGTTGCACGCTCTTTCCGGGCACTATCCGGTGGAACGGGGATGTCGTGGCCCGGAGGAGCGAGCGACTGATCCCCATCAAGTCGAGGGTCTCAGCGTAGAGAATGTTGAGGCCGCTGCCTCCGTCCATGAGGACTTTGGAGAGCCTCGTGTTGCCGACAACGGGGTCGACAACAAGCGGGTAGCGTCCTGGTGATGAGACGTAGTCCGGGTGGTCGTCCCGGCTGAAGGTGATAGCGTCGTGGAACCAGTCGAGGAAGCATGGTGTCGCTGGTCCGACGGAGTAGACCTCCCTGCGCTCACGCTTTCGCTGCCGCGGCGTAGGGACGGCCCCGGGCCCACCGAAGATCATGAGGCATTTGTCTATGGGCGGGAACTCATCGTCCTTCCCGCCCTTGTCCTCCTGATCCCTGGCGGGCTTCTTGCCGGTGTCGTCCTTGAACGGCTGCCGGCTGTAGTGCTTCTTGAGCATCACACACTGTCCGAGTGTGTGATGCACCGGACCCTGGTGATAAGGGCACGGCTTGCTGAGCATGTCGTCGAAGCGGCCTCGAGGGGGTCGTTCCCTCTTGGGCTCGGTGGCCGCCACGAGGGAGTCGTCGCGGAGTGGGGCCTTTCCCTTAGCCTTCTTCTTCTTGTTGTTCGGGCCTCGGGAAGAGGTGCCCTCGGGGGCCTCCTCCTTCCGTTTGCCCTTAGGGTCGGAGAAGAGGGCTCCTACCGCCTCATCCCCCGAGGCAAAGCTGGTAGCGATCTTCATGAGCTCGGAGACACTGGTGGGTGTCTGGCGCCCGAGCTCATGAACAAGCTCTTTGCAGGAAGTTCCTGCGGCAAACGCTCCGACGATGTCGGAGTCGGTGACCTGGGGTAGCTCGTTGTACTGCTTGGAGAAGCGCCGGATATAGTCTCGGAGGGACTCGCCCGGTTTCTGCTTGCAGCTGCGGAGGTCCCAGGAGTTACCAGGGCGCACGTACGTGCCCTGGAAGTTCCCTACGAAGATCTTGACCAGATCGCTCCAGTCAAAGATCATCGGCGGGGGAAGGTGTTCCAGCTAAGCTCTTGCAGAGTTGGCGAGGAACAGGGGGAGGTTGCGGATGATGATGAGGTCATCCTGTGCGCCGCCAAGCTGGCACGCAAGGCGATAGTCCGCTAACCAGAGTTCGGGGTTAGTTTCCCCCGAGTACTTGGCTATGTTGGCCGGTTGTTGGAACCGGGACGGGAACTTGGCCCTTTGGATGGCCTCGCTGAAAACGCGAAGTCCTGAGGGCTCGGGTGAGGGTTCACGATCCTTATCCGAGTCATAGCGCCCGCCCCGATGGACGCTGTAGCCGGTGCGGCTTCGCCGACCGCGGGCTTGTAGAGTGGCTCGGACGTCGACGTCCTTACCAAGCCGTTGGTGGACTGGCGGGGCCCTTGGAGCCTCGGGTCGAACCGAGGCTTCGCGCTCGTGACGTGCTATGCCGCCATGCTGGTGACTTTCAGCGCCACGGTGTCGCGATGCTGAGCTTTCCACCTGGAGGACGGCTGCATCCTCCAGAAGGTCCTTGAGCTGATTCTTGAGCGGTCGTGCCTCCTCGGTGGAAGGCTCAGGTATGCTCCGGAACAGCATCGCTGCTTCCGCGAGCTTTCGGCTTGCCCGGGGGGCGGCCCCCGGTGTCTCGGCCCCGTCGTCAGCAACGATTCGGGCCTGGACATCTCGGGCTCGACGCTGAGCTTCTCCTCCATCGCTCTGCCGCTCGTCGCGCTCCAGCGTATCTCGCAGCTGGGTGAGGCGCAAGCGGTCCTCGTCCATTCGCGCCTCAAGCTCCCGGAGCTGCTCTAGCTCTGGGGTTTGAGGTGCGGGGCGAGAGGTTCCTGCCCCCTGATCCAGTGGCGGAGCTGGCCGTGCGGGCTGCGGGGCCGCTGGAGGGGGCGTGACTTGTTCGTGCTGGGGTTGCGACGGAGGGGGTATGTCGTCGTTGCCCCCTGAGTGGACATCCTCCACCCGCCCCTCATCAGGGTGCATCAAGTTGTAGCACTCCCGAGTGGGGTCGATGTAGGACTGGTCCGAGTTGGAGATGACGCTCGGTGCATTCTCCCCCGAGTCGTCGGTGTGGGCGGCGAAGTCCACATTTGCCCAGAACTCGTCATCATCGTCGCTGTAGCTGCGACGAGACGACGAGGTCTGGCCATAACGGTCCCTCCCCTCCGAGTGTTCTCGAGGGGTGAGGTTGATGGTGCTATCTGTTTCCCCACCGCCATGTGTCCTGGCACTTTCCCAAGGGATGGCGGTGAGGATTCCACGTGGTCTCCCACGAGGCTGTCCTGGCTCTCAAGGCGCTGGACTGGAGTGTCCGACAGCTCGTGCAATAATGCATGAACTGCACGAACGTGGGCGTCCATGGCGGTCTGGAGCCCAAAGAAGGACGACGGCGCCGTTCCCCTCCCTCGGTGAGGGCGGAGAGAAAGATCGGCTGGCGTCGCGTTTCCGCTCTCGCCCGTCCTTCGGGCAGTAAGCGAATACATGACCGCTGGTGCCGGAGATCCCGGGACAGCGGCTGGTGCAGTATTGGCTTCCCCCGTTGGGGGTGCCTGGTTGGCCGCATCTCCCGCGGCGAGAGGCTGGTTGGTGCTGCTGCGCCTCCTCCTCCTGATCCGCCGAGAACGGCGTGCAACGTTTCCCCCGTCCTCTGAGGCGGGTGGAAGCGTTGCGGGGGTTCCTTCTCTGGCCGCCTGCGGGGCCGGAGTTGGGATGACAACGACGCGGGGCCCGATCGGGCGCAGGTTCATCTCGAGCCCTTAGCCGGTGGCCACGAACTCGAGAGTCCCGAACCGGAGTACCGCGCCAGCGGGAAGCGTGGTGGAGCTGACTGCCATCCGAAACCTACGTCAACGCGCAAAACGCCCCTACCTGGCGCGCCAACTGTCGGTGCTAGTTTTAGTCGAGGCTAACACCGGCTAGTAAATATGTGTTTTGCGGTTGAGGCTACGGATGGTGTGCAAAGGGAAACACACAGATTATACTGGTTCAGGCCAAGCAAGCCCTACGTCCAGTGGAGAAGAGAGTCGTGTTGCCTTGCACCGGGGTGCTTGTAGTAGGGGGTTACAAGCTAGGCGAGAGAGGAAAGTGCTCCCAGGTCTCTTGTGTTGTCTAAGTGTATGCAAGTCGTTCGCTGTTGATGTGTATGTATCGGTGAGAACTTAGAATTTCCGGGGTGCGTCGTCTAAAGCTGGCATCTGCTCTCCCTTTTATAGTCGCAAGGGAGAGGCAAGGGCAGCGCTTACAATGCTACGTATGAGTTGTTGTTTCTCGTTTGACTATGGTCAGCTACGGTCTTTTCTCCGTGTCTCCGGGGTACGGCCGTAGTGGTTTGCACGATCTTGGTGAGTTCCAAGGCGGCAACAGTCGTCGGATTACGGCATGTCGTCAGCTACGGTCTTTTCTCCGTGTCTCCGGCGTATGGCCGTAGTGGTTCGCACGATCTTGGTGAGTTCCAAGGCAGCAACAGTCGTCGGATTACGGCGTGCCGTAGGGTCACACCTGACGGCTGTCCTTCCGCACGATGTGACAAGAGGGTGAGTCGTCTCGGGGCCTTGTCTCCCGAGGCTCGGGACTCCTGAAGGCGTGATAGGATGGAGCAGGGTGATATCTCCCCGTGGTCATATTTCTGGCATTTGAACAGTACTTCCCGAGGGTTAGGTGGGCCCGGATGAAGGCGTGCTCGTCCTTTCGAGTGGACAATGCAGTAGGCGCCTTTCCCGTTCTTGCGTAGCCCATCGTCAGGCGCTCGGACTGTCGCAGTCGGAGTTGATAGACCCCGGCGGAAAACGGGGCGGCGCACCGTAGACCATACCGTGGAGAGGACGGCCGTAGTGGGCCTATCAAATCCGCTGCCAGGGAAATCCTGACAGGTGGTATGGCCGTCAGGGGCGTGCGAAGCACAGTTGCGTCGAGAATCTCGCCTGACGGGACAGTGCCTGTAAAGTGGTCAGGGTGGTCTCTTGTGGTCCAAGATTGCTCTGCTGACATCACCGGTGCCTTGGATGCCTTTGTGAGATTGCGCTCGAGGGGGATGGGGAAGCTCGGGCGAATCGGAGAATGGGCGCCGAGGGCGCCGCTCTCCCGAGCTCTCCTGGAGAGGCTCGGGCGAATCGGAGGTTTGGGCGCCGAGGGTGCCGCTCTCCCGAGCTCTCCTGGAGAGGCTCGGGCGAATCGGAGAATTAGCTGTCATTGGTGCAATGACGTCATGGGCCTCCATAGGCGCGGCCTTCACGGGCTTCGGGTGCGGCCTTCGTGGACTTCCACTGGCCTTACTTGGGTCGGGCTGCGTTGGAAATGATCGTTTTTACGTTGAAGTTGGGTACCCTAAACTTTGGTACCCGACAATGGTAGAATATCATATTTTAAGTGAAATAATCTAAATTGTTAGCTAGATTTAAATTCTTTCAAATGAAAGTATCCAAATAATCCCGGATAGATATTGCTATCCCATCAAAACTGTGATGTTCCTGTTGTAAAATAATAAATGCATATATCAAGTGTTTTTTTAAGAACCTCAAACTTTATCTCCTAAAACTCTCTACTCAAGCCCTATGCCCCTTATCTCCTGAACAACGTGGCCACAAGGCCCAAAACCTGTTGCCCCGGCCGGCTTTTTCTAACATATGGACTGAATTAGATACGGCCCAGCAAACAAAAAAGCCTTGCAGGCCCAACCAGCATCCAACCTACGTCTAACCTAGTAGCGTAGAACCGCCGCCCGCTCATTCACCTCGCCCGCTCTCCGTCCAGCCGTCCAGGTGCCGCCCGACACACACAAGGCCTATCGGCCGGCGGCAGCGAAGCAATCGGTCGGCGCACGCACCAGTGCCCCGTCCAGGTTCCCTTTGAGCGGCTTCCACTTCTGGCCGAGGGTTTTCGGCGACCGGCGGCGCGACGACGCGGCGGCACTGGACCTAGGGTTTTCCTCTGCTCCCGTCCCCTTTCTTGACCCAGCGATGGAGGAGGCGGCGGTCGACGACCTCATCCGGAAGCTCCTCGAGGCCCGCGGCGGGCGCACCCCACGCAACGCCCAGGTGACGGACGCTGAGATCCGCCGCCTCTGCGCCGCCGCCAAGGATGTCTTCCTCAAGCAGCCCAACCTACTGGAGCTCGAGGCCCCCATCAAGATATGCGGTAAGAGTGCCCTCCCGACAACCCTGACATGCCTTCCTCTGCTATTCTGTTCTTCTCTTTTCCCTTCGCCAATCTCCCTCCGACCACTGCGATTGCTAACACTTGCGTTGTCTGTGTCGTTACATCAGACTGCCGTGCCAATATCATCGTTTTTCCTGTTCTTGTTTGACTCGGCACTGAACATTTCAGATTTAACGAAAACGATGCAGAGTTTTCTGCGTGTTGATTTTGGATATTTGCTTTCTACATATCCTTAGTGTTATTCTGTTAAAGATCATTGGGAGGACCGCAAGAACACATCTCTAGAATTTGAAGTTGACATACAATTTATTAATTAGCATTTACATTTACATTCTAGAAGTGCACGCTTCCTGTGGTGGCTTTGTGGCCTCTTTCTGCCAGGTACATCATAACAGAAGCGATTTGAGTATTAGTGGTTGACATATGTTCATATTGTCTATGTTCCTATGCCATAATACCATGCTAGATTGCTCAAGCTTGCAGATTACAGAGAAAAGTGAGAGCTTCAGTGGCAGGAAAAATATGATCTGGAACTGTAACTAACTCTCAGGCCAGTTAGCTGCTAATAATTAGCTTTTTATAGGTACAGAGGGTCTGGCTAATAGTTAGCTGAATAAAGTTAATAGCAGCTAATAGTTAGCTATGAACTTTTTTTAAAAAAAAATGCTGGAGAGCTGCGCCTCTTTGTATTAGAGAGAGAGAAAAGGTCCCCATACATAACACATATCCCATACGGGGACCAAATATGAGAGGTGGTTATGTTAAATTTCAAGGTTCGAAAAAACGCGTTTAAACCTCGTTTAATCTCGATTAAACTCTAAACGGAGGCTCAGCGTCTCGTTTAGGGCCTAGACTCCCAATTAAACTTTGGGCATACCTAGACGCTGCGTCTACGAGCAGTGGCGTGTAGGCAGCGTGCAGGAGCAGTTGGTGCAGGCCGCGATATTCTCATGCACTCTGGCCCCTCACATTGTCACCGACAAAGCCCTGCACCAGTGTACCCCTACATCTAGGTGGTCCTTCAATCCCTCCCCATGTTCATATGTTAATTCAGGTGTGTGGTGCCTCTTTAGTGTTAATCACTATATGATGTTTTCATGTTGATGGATTTCTCCTTTACTCCATCCTAGTGATTTAGATTGAATTAGATTGGCCATGCTGGTGTTGTTTTATGTCCATAACTTGTACTACTTTGTCCCTTATGCTCAGCATCACCAAAATTAAGAAAAAACAAAAACGTTTAACCACGTTTAATCTACGTTTACTCCACGTTTACTCTTTTCAAGAGGCTATCGTTTACCTAGCGTCTAGCGTTTTTTTGAACCTTGTTAAATTTTAGCTATGAACTATTAGCAATGGATCCAAACAGGACCTAGAAGAAAAAAATTGTGGTTGTGTGAATAACTCAATTTGTTGTGTTTAGTTTGACTATTTTTATAGGTCACATAGAGGAACTATCCCTTCACTTAGATCTCCCTGACGTATTGTGGAAACGTGTACTTTCTGCAGTGTGGCATCCTGGCATTCCAGAATTGATAACAATGGCTTGCCTTGTGTGAGTGCTATGCTATTTACGCACTATGCTAGACAGAAATTTGTCAAAAATTCGAAATGGGAGGGTCATCAGTCATCACTCCTAGTCCGTAATCACAACGCATGTTTAATATTTGTCAACCATGTGGAGCTATTCTATCTCGTGAAAATTCTGCTGAGTTATGTTAGCACCATACTGCAAATTTCATATTTGATTTCTTTGTTGGGACAGCTGAAGCTTGCTATCCAAAGAACATTCTTTCATAATTTCGTTTTGCTATTTGGATTGCCTCGCATCTAGTTTATGGTGGTATTGGTACTGTCATATAAATAATAACTAGCTTTACACTGGAATTAGTAATAGAATTATAGAAGTACAAAGATTGCTTAGTGTGCGAAGTCCACTAGCAGATATCATTTTGTTTTGTAGTGAGCCACATTGCATTCACCTCAATGTTAGTGCTATGCTCTGTAAACTCTTCAATTAACAATTTATAATGTACATTGATGCAATATTGTGGATAATGATAAACATTTAATTTCTTTACTATGCAGGGGATATCCATGGCCAGTATGCAGACCTTCTTCGATTATTTGAGTATGGTGGCTGGCCGCCAGAAGCAAATTATCTTTTCCTGGGTGACTATGTTGATCGGGGGAAACAGAGCATAGAAACAATATGTCTTCTCTTGGCATTCAAGATAAAGTACCCAGAAAACTTCTTCCTCCTCAGGGGAAACCATGAATGCGCCTCGATCAACCGGATATATGGGTTCTTTGATGAGTGCAAGAGGAGATTCAATGTTCGAATATGGAAGATATTTACTGAGTGTTTTAACTGTCTCCCCGTGGCTGCGATTATTGATGATAAGATCTTTTGCATGCATGGGGGGTTGTCTCCTGAGCTCAAGGACATGAACCAGATCTGTAACATATCTCGTCCTGTGGATGTTCCTGACGCTGGTCTCCTTTGTGATCTGTTGTGGTCAGACCCTGATAAAGAGATTGATGGGTGGGGTGAGAATGACAGGGGTGTTTCCTACACCTTCGGAGCTGACATAGTTGCTGAGTTTCTTGAGAAACATGATCTGGATTTGGTCTGCAGAGCTCATCAGGTATTCATTATCTTATACACCTTTCTTGTCTTGTAAGAACAGTTCTTCATGTTTGTGTGTTCATGTTTAGTTATAGTATTATATCCAACACAAGTAACGACGAAGTATGAAGATTAAATTTCCGTCTGTTCTGATATGTTTTAGGGAAATAACTGAAACATCAAGAGTGCTATATCTGTTGAGCTCAATGTTGTTAATTACTATTTCTGTTGTGCACTGCCTTCATTACCATTGGCTTCTCTTTAACTCAATCTAACTTCACAGGTTGTGGAAGACGGCTATGAATTCTTTGCAAAACGGCAGCTTGTTACAATATTCTCAGCACCAAACTACTGTGGAGAGTTCGACAATGCTGGTGCACTGATGAGCATTGATGACTCCCTAGTCTGTTCGTTCCAGATAATCAAGCCTTCAGAAAAGAAAGGAAAAGCAGGAACTGGTGGCATGTCAAAACCCGGAACACCCCCCAGGAAGATAAAAATAAGTGTTAACCGAATTTAGCTAGATTCTTGTTATCAAACTGGATTTGAGAAGTTGTGATCAAGTGCTCCCCCAAACTTGTTCTGGTAGGGGTTTTGCCTTTTTGGTGGTCTTAACACTGTGTTAAACTGTTGACCTCCGTGGCTCATGTCTTTCTGATCTGATGTCTGATGCAAATGTATCCTGGCGTTTTGCCAACCAAAAAGATCATGCTAACGGAAACTTCTGGATTTTTTTTTAACTGTGGACTTCTGTTCTTATTCCCCGACAAATGCAACATGTTTATGTATGGGTAGCATTGTTTGCGGTCGTGATTGACAGATTGTGCCTTTTGTACTTAATAATCTGTAAGGTCTGTCTTTGGAAATACCAACTAACAGCAGCATGTTGATGCAGGACTTAAGTCCCTGGACATAACCCATTTTTTTAAGAACATAAGCTCAGCTATCCTAACAGTCAAAGCAAAGGCCATCTTCTTTGCTGGATAATATTTTTGTCGTTATTTGCGGTCTTCTTTTTATCACTATTGTTTTGAGCATGTTCAGACGACGATACCGTGCCGATGGCCCTTAATCATTAATAAAGATTTAGGCCTCTTTCTGGCGGTGCTTCTCACTTGCTAGCTCTAGCTTGCCAGTGCCGACGTCCTTCAAACGTAGCACTCGGTGCCAAAGTGCCGACGTCCTCCAAGCACATCAGTCCTCACCGTTGCACATCTGACCTATCCGCCCAAAGCTTGTGGTGTAGTACTAGTACACCACCACCAACGAACCCGGGAGGTGTTATGCGGGTAGAGGCGCGGCAGAGCCAGAGAGAGGCGTAGAATCACGGGGACATGCTGTTTTCTGCTTTCGTCGTGCAGTGGAGAGAGAGGAAAACACTCCGAGAAGCGGGCGCTGATTTCTCCATTTAGCAGAGTTACACTTTAGATTCTAGCATTAGATAGAGTTGTACGAGTTATCAGATAGATGTTAGTAAGAGATACTCCCTCCCTCCCATAAAAACTGTCGTTTTAGATTTGTCAGACATCACGTTTGGCCATTCGTCTTATTTGAAAATTTTGTATCAATATCATTTATTTTATTATAATTTGGTTTATCATTAGAGATACTTTAACAATTATTAATTGATTTTGTATTTTGTACCAAATTTTTGAATAAGACGGACGGTCAGTTTTTGAAAAGTCTAAAACGGTAGTTTTTTTTTGGGACGGAGGGAGTAAGGGAGAGGAGACGGAGAGAAGTTTTTACAGCGCATACAGGCTCAAAGAACTTTATATGATGATATAGTATTAATGGTGCAGTATGATGAATATTCTAACCATTAATTACTCCCTCCATCCTAAATTACAAGTCATTCCAAAATTTTTAGAGAGTCAAAACATCTCAAGTTTGACCAAATTTATATAATAAAAAAATAATATTTATTATACCAAATAAGTTTGATTTGAATTTTTAAATTATATTTTCAAGTTTGATACTTTGACTCTTCAAGTTGAGATTTATGACATCAAATAAAACTACAAATTCAAATTTAAACTTATTTGGATTTATGGCACAATTATAGAAAAACTATATAGATACTTTGACTATTCAAAAATTTTGAAATAACTTACAATTTGAGATGAAAAGAGTACGTAAGTCGTTGTCAATCAAATTAATTATAAGTGCCATGGCATCGACATATATAGCCAGCGCACCTTGGGTACACAAATAACCTTTTGTTCCGGTTGGGAAGGGCCTTTAGTGCCGGTTATCTCAACCGGCACTAAGAATCCGGGACTAAAGGGCACCTCCTTTAGTCCTGGTTGATGTGCATCCCATGAGATTCGGACTCAAAACCTCATGCATAGCCTCGTGCGTGCGTGACTTACTACCCTACCTACAAGGCACATGTAATTGCAAATAGAATGGTTTCCTTTTAAACTAACATGTAGATGACCCTTTAGTCCCGGTTGGTAAGTTTAGGCCTTTAGTCCTGGCTAGTAATACGAACCGGGACCAGTGTTACCAACTGGGACTAAAGATCTTTAATCCCAAATAAAAAAAATGCCGAGAGTAAAGCTAAAACTTGAAGGGATCAAAAGTCGTTTATCTACCAGTGAGACACCATTTGTGTCATGGTGTCATTGTCGTGCACCAATTCCTTATAGTTTTAACCAAGTTAGTGAAGATATGCTAATATATAAAGTCAAATTAGTTTCATTAAACATAGGATTAGGTACATTAGATGTTAACGGTTTCATATAAACTTAGTCAAGGATATAGAAATTTGATTTATGGGAAGTTAAAAAAAATTACTTTGGAAGAATACAAATCCTTGAATAAATAAAAAAAATATGAGCACCCGTGACAAGTTGATGATTTGAACCTGGATGGAAATCTAACCAACTGAGCTCTTAGTTCACTGGAACAATATTTAAAAGGCATTTTTTCTGGAAAAATTGTAAATCATAGCGCACATGCCAACAATTCTCACATGCAAGCAAACTCACCTTACCTCCATGGAGTACGTACCTGCGAAAAAAATGCCTGACAGAAATAAAAATGAGAAAAATCCTGCTCTCTCTCTCTCTCTCTCTCTCTGCAAATTCACCGCTTCACCAGAGATGTCTCCTTGTCACTAGTACATCATATGTACATTCCCCACTAAGAAATAAACATCTTCAAATTCCATAATGAGTCCAGCAAAAAAAAAAAAAAACACCCATACATGCATTGATACATGCATGCTGACAGTCCAGGAATTGAGCCCGTACATGCATGCTAACATGTTTTGAGAAGTTGCTTGCTTCAAGAACTAGCAAAGTTCCAAAAGACGTTTAGGGCACTAGGCCACTGCTTAGCCCATAGCCCCTAGGACGCTTAAGCAGAGATCAATCGTTATTAAGAATTTGTGTTTTTTGCCTCTAATTTTACGTGCATTGAAGTGTGTCACTATATCACATGTTGAGCCCCATCCTTACTACAACAAGAAGAAGATCAACAGATCGATTACAGTATCTCCATTAATTAGCCCATAAGATATTAAAAGGCTCAGACCCATTTTAAACCCTACGTACTAACTTTATCCACTCTTTTTTTTTTCCTTCCGATCCCGTCGTCTCTCTCCCGGAGCGCATATATCCGCCGCACGTCCCACAACTATAGCCGCCCTTCACAAATCGCAAGTCACCGTCCGCGCTTCACAAAACCACAAGGTGTGAGAGCACCATGGAGATAAGCTAGGCGGCAGAGCTACACTGCACCGGCGGCTGCCTGAGGAGGAGTTGAAGTTGATGCTCGAGATTCTCCTTACTGCGGCGACGATGCAAAATCTTGTTTTTTTTGTGTGCTGCTGCCCACCATGCTCACGCATGTTCCTGCTGCTCGCCTCTGCACGCGCTAGCCTGCCTTCTTGATTTCACTCCATGCCACCTCCCCCACGTCCAATGTTTAAATGGACACCTATGGCCTAGGCGAGGCGTCAGCCCCGTTCCACACTTAAGCACACATAGGCAAGCACTTAGTTGTATTTTTTTGCACACGGACCTAGATATCACATTTGTGAGTGTATGCTTCTATAATTTGGTCTAAAAAAAGTTCAACTACTTAAATTGATGATTTTTGACGTCTAGACCTTGGTCGTCATGCAATACCTTGGTCTAAGGTCATAGGTCACGTCATGATCCAAACACTCCTTTGGTGTGTGTCTTACCAACCAACAACTAAATTAGACTACAAATAACTTACAGAGGCAAAGTTTGAAAGAAAAGAATCATATTATAAGGGAGGAGAGTTAACTCGTGTTGAGCGCAAAAAGTTTACGTTGATCCTCTAGCCTTTTGGTTTTCTGTTTTTTACTCAACATTCTTCATTAATTGTTGCGCCAACTGTCAGCCAATTACTCGATAAAACTTATAAGAGAAACAAAATTCAAAAGGAAAAAATAATATCACAAGGAAGAAAAGTTAACTCGTTAAGCGTAAAAAGTTTACGTACTCATTAGTTATCTATGTTTTTGGTTTTCAGTATCTCAACTGATTGTTGCGCCAATTCTCAACTACTTACCTTACCAAATAAATTTATAAAAGTACAAAGTTTAAGAGAAAAAAAATATAAAAGAGAAAAGTTAACTTATGTTAAGTTTTCGTACTCATCAATCCTGGTTTTTCTTAACCTTCTCCACTATTGCTGCACCAGCTGTCAACCACTCGTCCGATATTTTTTTCAAGCTTTCCCCGCGGCTGGTTCATTTTCTCTGTCTTATCGCCACTGCCCGCCGCGCCCCCCCCCCCCCCCCCCCCCCCAACTAGCGAAAAAGCATCCGCCCATTTCCCCACGAGCCCCCTCGCCGCTGGCGCTCGCGCTCTGCGGCCGCGCAAAACCCTCGGTAATGTCAACTGCAACCGCTCCGGCCCCTCACCCGACTCCGCCGACGCCGCTCCAGCAACAACAGCATCCGCCAGCCAAGGACCAGCAGCAGCAGAAGGCGCTGGCCGTGAACTCAATCCGCCTGAAGGCGATCGGCGACCGCATCAAGTTCCACCTGAAAGGCATGGCCGTCCCCCCAGCCGCCGAGTTCTCCCACCTCGCCTACGCGTTCGCCAGGTGCGCCTCCACACCGCCTCTTGCGATTCCGAGCTTCCTAGGGTTCCCGCCGCTCCCGCCCCCTTCGAGTCCCGCTGTGGTTAGGGTTCATTCCTGCTGTGCTGTTCGTCGACGGCGTACTCACATTTCATGTTTTGCGCATGCAGAGGGATTGATTTTTCGGTCTCAGCCGGTGATATTCCTCTGACAGCCGGTGACATACCCGACATTCTGAGGAAGGTAATGCTGTTTCCTGTCACCTTGTATCAGTCCTTTTTAGAATCGTACGTGGTTGTTGTATGTATATTTGGTTAAATTGGTGGTCTTGTGGTTATGGTAAATGGGTAAATTTATGCGCTGAGAAGCTAATAGTAGGACCTGATTTTTTTCTGGGATGAGTGTTTGATCAATTAGTAAAGCAGCGGTGGTAATATTAATGCGGCAGTGGCATAGAAGGGAACATTTATCTGATGTATCATGTATGTAAGAACAGTCCTAACCCAGAAATTGCTACCGAGATTCCATACCTTCCATGTCAACTAGAAACCGTAGGGAACTTATTTTACAACGCATCGTTTCATAGCCATGTGTCCATAATAATATTCTGTCATTTTCTCCGTCCCCTACTCTTGCCTCTGTCTTTGAAGTGTCTAACAAGAAAAACAGACCTCTCTCTCTTGTCTCCCAACAAGAGCCGCAACGGCAGCCTGTAGGCGTGGTGCTGGCCACGGCACGGACGATGACAGCAGCAACGTGTGGCGCACAGCTGCGCGGATGCAGCGGCGGCGGCAACACGTGTGTTGGTACAGTGACGTGCCTTGTCAACGACGGCAAGCACGCAACCAAGACGGCAGGGGCAAGCTTAGTTCCCCCACCTTGGACGGCAGCAGCGCAGGGCAAAGGCATGGCTAGCGCAGGTATAGATCCATCTTGGCCGATGAGGGTCTACGCCAGGCTGCGCAATTGACGGCAAGATCCGTCTAGGCCAATGAGAATTTACAGCACAATGCCAGCTAACTACAAGTTGCTGATGTGGCCAACGCTGGCACGAGCAATGGTGGGCTGCACAAGATGGAAACGCCATCTCACCGAGCGCGAACCGACACCGTTTCTCATATGAGAAACGGTTTCTTCTTGCTTTCCTCTCTTTCGTCATTAAATTGGTTGCCGCATCAGAATTTTTGCTTATGTGGCAGAGTATTTAATGCCATGGAAACTATCCTAGTTTCAGGTTTGGGATTGCCCTAAGAGCTTCTAGCTTTCAGTAGAAGTAGCTTTCTTATTGTTTCCTTTTCTGTAATTCTGCCAAAAAGCAGTTTGTATTAATGCATGGTATGTTTTAATAGTTCAAAGTAGGGAATTTTTGCAGTGCAAAAATAACATAGTTTACCAACAAATCTGCTACATTCACATAGATTCTAATACTGAACAACAACAACATACAAAGCCTTTTCTCCCAAGTAGGTTGGGGTACAGTATGGAGATTCTAACATGTGAAATTAAATTACAACTGCTGGGCATGCTCTCCACATTCTATCCCTATGTTTTAGCAAACCTTGTCTGATCTACTTCTTGCTTTACTTTGGCAGTTACCACACTATTTAGTACCTTCTATTCCATTGATTTCTCTCTCAGGGTGCCATCTGGTCATCCTTGATTCTCTAGTGCCATCTTCTAATATAGCATGTTATGTGAGTTGTTGAACAAATGGCCAGCAGTATAACCAGGTTTAACCTAAGGCTTGGATTGACTCATATTATGGGGGATTATATAATTTGTTCACAAATTGAGGTATGGCTGCCTATTGTTTGATGTTGATATGAAATCTACCATTTTCGGACAGGCATATGAGCTGAGGAAAGAAACATTTATACAATCTTCGCTTATGGTACTAGCGATATCTTGCAAGGTAAAGTTTATTTACTTGTCAGTTTTATATGAGATGTCACATGGTTGCTAAGTGTTCGACTGGAACCATTTTTTTTGGAAAAACTTTTCAAAAGTCATTTTATTTCCTAATCATAGTTCCAAACATATATGTACTTGTAGCGTTTGGAAGGAACAATCTGTTCCATAACTGTACGTTTTCAGTAACTTATCTATTTTGATCCTGGTGGGCTTGATGGTTGTCGAGTCAACGATGCACCAGCATTCATGTCAACATTCTGTTCCTTGTTTCATGCCGAAGTTCCTGGAACAGGGACCAGGAGTTTTTCCATATATCCAAGCTAAACAATCGGCTTGGTTATTGTTCCGGCATAGTGTGCATGTTAATCTAGCAACAATGTTAAGGTAGTAATTTACATTGGCTGTTTTGCAGAATGCTTGCTCCAATAATTGGTTTCAACCTGCAGATTCTAGAGACATTCTCAGAATAGCCAATGAGGTGCGCATGTAATATCATTTATATTTCTATTTATTTTTCCATGAGCAGTTTTTCATCGTTTTGGACCCATTATTGTGGTGGGACGGCTCTCAGACATAAACTTGACTATTTGTGTTTCCCCCCTTGGTATGCAGCTCTCTGGCAATTTCTGCACGTCCACAGGCCAGGCAGCAAGTGACAGCACTGTGCTTGAAATTATATCACAAATAATGCCAAGGCATGTACATATTGTACGATGAAATGTCTACAGATTCTAAAAATGTATTAATGTTTTTTTGTTACCGGGGAAAATATTTTAGTCAAAGTGGCTGTGAACCCTCAATATCTGATTTTTTAAATCCAAACTGTGCTTGCTGAAAAATGAGATGAAAAGATATAAAACCCAACTATTGCTTAAATCATGATAACTTCCTGTAGCTGTAGCATAACGTTCTCTGATTTAATCATGTAAGCAACTCAGCAGGTTGAATACAGTAGGTTGAAATCCTGAATCATGCATTAGACATATAACACAAGCTATCTATTCAAACATGTCCTGTTGTTTATTTATGCTTGTATTTTATAGGTATTACCCTCGGTTGAAGTTTGAGCGCCTAATCACTTCTATTGAAGCAAAGGTAGTTACTCTTTTAGCTTAAAGCTGAATTTTATAATTGTACCTAGTAAAAGTTGTTCATTCACTATGTCAGCTTTTTTATCTAATTTGGAAATCATCGTATTCTGTGGCATTCTTGATGAATCATTAAAAAATATTTTATCTCCGGATACATGATTTTGTATTTTTTTGTCTACCCTATGTAGGTTGGCTATGATATATTAATGGCTGACTTCTTTATTGAGAGGAGCCTATCTCGAGATGAAAAGATTGTAAGTATAGTCGGGGACTCAGGGAACAAATGTTATGGCATGCACATTCAGCAGGCAAAATATTATTGTTAGCTAATGGGCGTTTTCAACAAGTTATGTTATCTTAATAATTTATTTTGTACTGATGTTAGTGTTTCAGCTGCCAAACTTTTGAACTTCATTGCCTATTCTTTTTTTTTTTTCAAACATGAATTGAACAAACCACAATGCTGTCAGGTCTATGCACGGTGTTGACATGATAACTTCCTGTAGCATAACGTTCTTTTTTGAATGTTTAGTTTCATATGAGACTGTAACTGACACTATTTTCACACTGCACTCTGCACTGATCTCTTGTAAAGTTACTGAATATTGGAGATGTAATCTTGGGTACATCTGATGTTTCTGTATGCTACTCACTTGCTTTCCCTGGCAATACGAAAGAAATGATCTAGCTTGCTTAAGTATCTTCTTAATTGAAATGCATTAGATACCTATGGCATCTGTTTCAAACTATAGAAGCCAGAAGACTGTTGAGTACCTGCGCTAGTTTGAAAACTACCAGTGGCATAGAGTTTGCCTCTGCGCTAACTAATGCAAGGACTATCTATGAGTCCTTAGCCCACAGTTTTCCTGTCCATGTATATAGTTGTATTTGTACTGATTGCAGTTAGGGGCACTTGTGACTGGATTTCAGGGTCATCGATTTAGTTCTTTTTTTACATGTAGGTTCTGTAAGTAACTTAACTGATTGTCTCACATTTTTCCAGAGACTAATTGTCGCACAAAAGGAAAATTTAGATGCCTCATCATGTGTCTCAAGCCCACCACATGTGAGGTTCGTTTCTTTCTCAGCTTTGATGCTCATCACCTGCCAATGTTAACCAAAGAAATATGAGTGATCCTTTTTTCTGTTCAGCTTTTTGGTCAACGGGAAGGGTGTTGACAAGAGGACTAATGTTTCAATGGTTAGTGTTCCCGTTACATTATCCTGGCTTCCATGCCTTCTGTAACCTCTGGTTAAGCTTCACCTTTTTAAATGGAGAACTCAACTCAGCATTTCAAACAGGAACCAGGACCCCAGTTCCCTACTGATATTACCAAAATGCTCAAATATGGGGCTAACATTGTCCAAGGTGTTGGATATTTTAATGGTATGCTTGGTCACCATGCTATGCTCTCTGAGTTGTACTTTATAACTATACACTTTTCTGCCCCAATTGTTTATTTACGCCTTTTGGTTTTAACTGCAGCTAATTATATCATAGCTGTAGCAGTTGTGAACGATTTGACATCCTTCAGTGCTCCAAAACTGGATGACTATGCACAACCTATCACTGTTTATCCTGCAGGTAGGTGAAATTCATTTCAGTTCTTTCAGTGCAGAGTGAACATTCAGTATATTTTATGCTATGCGTCCAGTTTCTTGACTGAAACTGAACTACTGAAGTATGTTTTAAATGACATTTTGTAATCTCTCAATTGAAATATCTATGTAGATCCATTTAAACTTGTGTTTGATTCTTCATACCCACTAATGTTACAGTTTTTATGTTAATTTTCTCTTTTGGAAATCGACTCAGTTTTACTCCTATAATTATTCAATTCAACTCTTGCTACACCTTTTGAGTTTTTTTCATCATTGTCTATCTGCTCTTTTTTGTTTGACCTTGGGAATAACTGACTGCTATCTCCATCCCCCAAAACTCAATGTTCGTAGTTAAACTATCTAAAATCTGATCAAATTTATAGATAGAATTGTCTACTTTTATGACACCAAATAGGTATGTTACGGAAATACGTTCCATGATGGATCTAAATATCTAATGATACTTATATTTAGTAATATAAACATTATGTTCTATTGTATAAAATTGGTCAAACTTTAGATGGTTTGACTTAGGACAAAACTGAAACATCAAGCTTTTTGGGATGGAGGTAGTACCGAAGATTTATTGTGATGTTATGCATGATCACGGGGCATGTAAACTGAACATGGTGTCTGGAACTGGATTCAGTTTCCCTGTAAAGTGATAGGAGCTGAGAGCCTGAGACTCAGTTTACCTGTTTAAACTGACTTTTTTTTTTTTTTTTTTTTTTGTGCTGTAAACCTGAATTTCTGCCTGTTATGTGACATCATGCAGCTTTTGAGAGACTTTTTTTCTACGCAAAATAGACTTGTATTTTTTTCCCTAGTTCTTCCCATGGGCACATGAAACCTGTAAAGTTCGATTTTAAAGATCCAGAAACTGAAATACCTACTTGAACAATCAGTTTATCTTGGAAGAGACCATACTTGTAGGCAAATGAACTTATGAACAACATAGAAAGGTGATACAAAAATTCCGCATCATTTTCTAGCAACCCATAGGATGTGGGGCTTATTTGCATAGTTATTGAAGCTGGATGGGTAATTGATCTGCTCAGGTAGGTTCAGCAGTTTTCCTCTCCAACAACTGGTCTCTTAGTATCAACTACCAAGTATATGTGCCTTGGTAATGTGGTCAGCGTCGTTTTTGGTTCATGCAAAATATGATGGCTCAGTGATGCTTTGCTGTTACAAAATGGCTTAAGTGCGAGATCTATCTGATGACTGGAATCATGCTGAACCAGGCTTCAGTTCTGCTACTTGTCTGTCCAGTTTCAAAATAATATGTTTTGCTTGCTGGATTTGTAGTGATAGTAAGAGTTAAACCGTGTGAGTATACTTTTATCGTAGTTCTAGTTTCCAGATTAGTAAAAGTTGAAGTTTGGAGTTCTAATTGCCCTCTTTGGTTCTCCTGCATCCATTGTCTTTATGTAGTGTGGCCATAATGTAGTATGGCAGTAGTTAATACACTATATGCATTTTCACAGTGATGGCTTACTCTTGAATATTTTGATTAATTTCTTTCATTGTGGTTATGATGTGTACTGATCTCTTTGTAGATTCTGATGTACTTGAGGGACCATCAAGAGTTTCCCTAAATTGTCCTATAAGGTACTGTGCTGCACTTTTCATGGAATAGGCTTACTTTACCATTTTCAAACATCGTATGTTGTGTATGTAGAGGAACTATTTATGACTGACCAGGTATAAATGGGAGGGAGGGAGGGCCCTTGGACATTTTGCTTAAGAAGGGAGGAAGTGCCCTCTGGCATTTTGCTTAATAAAAATACCTCATGCAGGTCGAGAAAACCACCGAACCGCTGCCCCACCCATACACAACAGCGCTGTAGCCCATGTGAGAGTGACCAGTGACCACGACTGGGGCCGGACCTTAGGCATGGGACAGACGGGGAATTTTTCTTAACCCCAGTCTGAAATTCACTTCCTAGTTCCTAGGAGCCACCTAACTAATTCAGCTATAGGCCCTTTTGCTAGGGACCTTGAGGATAAATAATAGTTGTTTTAGATGAACAACTAATCTTTCTTGGTGTAAAATAGTGCATATCGTTGCTGATGGAAAGTGTGCAAAAGAAATAATCATGTCTTGAATCCATATGATCGCAATGACTATGACTACACTCAGCCTCCTATTGAATACTGGACAATACATTCACAATGTAACAACTTTCTGGCTATATCTGTAATTTCTTAATAGTTTTAGATAGTTGGGTAACATTTTGAAAATTTGATATCTGCTTGACGTATACTAAAGGGTTTAGTATATTTGGTTGAAAAATACTAATGATCTGCCTTTTGATGTTGAACTTAAGTTTTCTTCTCTCGTTGCAGTTTTAGGCGCATAAAAACTCCTATCAAAGGGCATCTTTGCAAACACTATCAGGTATTTATTTAATCTTACCTTGTTTATATTGATTGAGTGATTTTTTTATTACAAAATGATAACATAACTGTATTGTTTAGTGTTTCGATTATGATAATTACATGGATATGAACTTGAGGAAGCCAAATTGGCGCTGTCCATATTGTAACACCTCTTCAAGCTTCACTGACCTACGTATTGACCAAAAGATGATGAAGGCAAGTTTCATTTAGCGCATATTTTTTTTATTCCATTTTTTTCTATCTGACCTCCTTTTTCCTTTTAACTCAGATACTAGAAGAGACTGGAGATGATGTCACTGATGTCCTTGTATTTGCTGATGGATCTTGGAAAGCTGCTCCAACTCAGGATGAAAAGTCTGATAGACATAGAGGTGACGCAATTCAGCAGACTGGAGATGCTGTAGAAACTGATTCACCTTCTTCAGATGTCATAGATCTGATAAATGGCAATGACGATGGCGATTTGCAAATGGATTGGGCATCAGCTCCAGAAGATACTAAGCCTCTGATGAATAGTCAAGATTTGTCTGTGTCGGACTATCTTACAGATCTCCCTATGGCAGACCAGACAGAAGATCTGTATCGAGGGGATGGAAATAACGGGGGAAGCAACATGGCATCTCGTCAAAATTTGTTACTACCTACTACTAGTGGGTTGGTCTCAAGTTCATTTGGGACCTTGGAATCTATTCTACCTCAAAATGTCCTGCACCCTGTTATCCCAGATGCAGTCTCTCCTCTTGAAACCTCTACATCATCTGGCATGCAACATGTTTCACAGGAAACACATTGTGGGACTGTACAGTTGCAGCCACAAATAGGTCCAGAACATGGATCCGAAGTGAGAAGGCTTTCTATACCTAGAAATCCCAGGAGAGAGCCAATAGGAGTCCAGGCATTGGGCGTTCCACCACAGAATCCTGGGTCATCAACAAGGTTGCAGCCAAATATCCTCAATTGTCCACCTCCTATCCTGCTGTCTAGTCCATCCTCTTCAACTTACCAAGCACATCAAGTGACGAATCCAGACAGTGTTATTGCTCCAGTGAACAGTGGTAGTGGGCCATTACCAAGGACTAGTGTTGCTGCATCATTGCACCTACAGTCAACAGCACGGGTAATCATTTTTTCAAGTCACTGTATTATCATCTGTTCTAGCATTAAACATAAGATGTTATAGCTTTATTTTATTTTCCAGTGAAACAATATATTCTGTGATAAGTGAAAAGGCTATCGTCAGAGCTAGGATAGTGAATTAAAGGAAAATCATATGGCGCCATTGTTAGCTAAAGGACTAAAATACAATGTTACAATGTTTAAAAAATCATCACAAAATCATGTATGTAGTACTCCTAAAGTTAAGTGTAGGCGCAACAATTCAGATTGAAATTGCCCTAAAAAATAATTCAGATTGAAATTCATCTTTGGTGCTGAGATTAGCAAAAAAACAGAAGTGTCACTGTCAGCACATGATGAAAGTTCCAGGTTGATTGCTTGTCTTTTTTGTTACTTGGCATCTAGGATGAATTTCAAACTGAATTGTTGCAGCTATAATTAACTTTATGTGTACTACATACATGATTTTTGAAACATTGAAACATGGTGTTTTGGTTGTTACACTAAAGTGTGTCATTTGGTCTGCATTAGTTGTGTCATACTCATACATATGAGGAAAAACTAGACCAACCTAGGAGGGACTAGGTGGCATTTTATTAAGAAGAAAATAGGCACCCAAATTAGACTCGACGAGGACTTAAACCTGGATGGTCTTGGTATACATCCACACCCTCGACCAGCTGAACTATGTCAGCTTCCTCATATGTATGTCAGACCACCTTGCAACGCTTGAATTGTTTTATCTTTTCTTTTTTGAGAAAATCTGCATAACACCTGAAATACTAGCATAACAATAATAATTTACACATAATATTTTAATGAAACCTCAGAGAAAGCCCATGACAACTCTTAAGTTACCTGGCCTAATTCAATTGGAATATGGTGATACTAATCACAAACTCCTTACTAGCTGACCAAGGGAACTGTTGCAGCAGTGGTGGTATGTGAGTGTTGTTTCCCTACAAGTCTTCCTAATGCAATGACAGTTTCTTGCATAATCGAGAAAAGGAGGGGTCAAAGGAACCTAGAAACTGGTAACCACTAATAAGAATCAGTGAATCACATACTAGTTTGCTATGTATTGCCATGAGCATATATTTGGTGACTGGTTGATTGCTGTACTAGCAAGGATGTTGGTGGCGCTAGGACCTGAAACTTGATGTAGTGAAGCATTTATGTCTGTTGACTGAGTCCAGCACCAGCAGCCAGTGACAGTCTATGACACGGCGAAAGGGTCTTCACTATTATTTTATACTAATATATCATAGTAGCAAACATGCATTGACATAATCATTACTGTTGGCAGGACACTCGCAACACATCAAGCCATCTACCCAGTAGAGGTGTTGGCCTGCCTGCGCCACACCTCATGGGTGCACGACCACCACCAGGAATTTCAGGACAGGCTGGAGCAGCGAATGCCTACAGAACTATGCAACAGACTCCAACTTTGGATACACTGAGGCACACCCGGATGAACATGAACCAAACAGCACTGGCTGCTGCAGGCCAAAGTGCTGCGGCACATGTCCGGCCAACCCAAGCAGACATCCAAAGCCATCTCTTTCCTGCACAGCAAAGCCAGGCAACGCAATCACAATCAGTGCCGCGGGCAGTAACTCTGCCTCTTCAACAGGCGCCACCACATCTGAGACCTCCCAGTGTACCACCCACTGTTCCAAGCACATCTCAGGCTGGATCTTCACATTGTCTTCCACCAGAGCTCCCTGTGGATGAGAGCTGGCGCCCCACGGGACAGATGAGAGGGAGTCTGACAGGCCCTGCTTACAGTTCTGCAATTAAGCACTATCTGGGCCAGTCTGAGCAGCAGCAGGGCCAGCCTCGCCCTCCCAGCACTTCAGGTGCGCGAAGGCCTCAGTAACTGCCAGGCATTGCAGTGTTGTGCTAATTATCAAGCAGGGCTTGGGCAGCTAATTTGTCAAGAGAGTTTACTTGATTATTTTCGGTTCGTGGTTTGGCACTATGATGTTCTAAGTTAGTGTAGGTAGGGAAGCCTAGTGATTAGTGAGTGGCGTAGTGCTCTGCTTATCCACTCACCTGTTTGTAACTAGCCAACAGTGCTGTAAAGAGCGCTCTGATGTTAAATTAGTAGTATCAGGTGAATCACCTGTATACCCAGTTGGAATGTGGGAATTTTTATTCAAATGTTTTACCTGTGTAATTGGACCGATTCATCTGAAATTCTTGAACAGGTAACTCGCATATGGACAATGTAGTGTATTATATGCTTTCGTCTGTGTGATGGTGCGATGAAGGAGATGAAGAATATCATCAAACACGCCGAAGTAAGCAGTCAAGTAGTTTCCAGTTGTGCTTTCTTGACCAAATCATTTTGAAGGCAGACGCTGCTATAGTTTTCAAATATAAATCTGTCATTCGCTTCCCAGCGTAATCGTCTTTAAATTTGTCGTGCCGGTTCTCCCCATCTGCGTTGTCTTCGATTTGCATTCCGAATTGTAAGTTTGGCGGAATGGCGAAGATCAGGCTCAATTAAATTTAGTCTATCTTCAGCTTGATGGCTTCTTACAACTCTAAAACGGTTTCAGCTTATCCAGATTTTAATTTCTTTTTAATCATAGAACAATATTTTTTTTAAAAAAATCCAGTCAAAGAGGATCGCTTGAAAGCTTTTTAAAGGCAAAGGTGAATCGGAAACACACATGACACATACTCCCTCCTCCGTCCCTAAAATATGGTCATTTTGGGTGTTTGTGTCAGTAGTTTAACTAGATTTGTAGGAAATATGTACAACATTTTTGTCTCTAAATAAATTTGTTAAAAAACTAGTCTCAAAGATCTATTTAATGATACTAATTATGTATTATAAATATTAATATATTTTTATATAAATTTAGTTAAAGATATTTATCGGGAAGCGAGAACGACACTTTTGAGTGACGGAGGGAGTATATAGAGACAAAAAAAAAAAGAGCAACATATTTTAATTTCACTGGCACACATCTGGTTCATGTGCCTGTATCACTAGCATGTACGGAGTACTCACTCCACTACTCCAGTTTCCAGCTCGTGTGAGTTGTGACGTCAGCCCGTCAAATGAAGCTTCCTCTCTATCCGGCTAATCCCACCCGCTATATATCGGATCGACGGTCTACCCGAATGGCCGCAGCGAGACTCCGTTGCGCGGCCGCCACCACCATCGCCACCGCCACAGCTGTCCCCGCCGCCGCGGCGCTCCCGCTTCACCGTCACCGGGCCTTCCTCCGCGCCCCCGACGCCGTCTGCCTCCGGTTCTCGTCGTGCCGGATCCCGGCGCCGAGGAGAGCGGCAGCGGCCATGTCGTCGTTAGCGGCGGCGGCGCAGGGGACGGATCACGAGGCCGGCGCGTGGTACGCGGTACCGGGCCTCAGCCTCCGCGACCACCGGTTCGCCGTCCCGCTCGACCACTCCAGTCCCGACCGCGGGGACACCATCACCGTCTTCGCGCGCGAGGTCGTCGCCGGTAGGTCGCGCTTGCCTGCTTCCCCTCACCCGACTGCGATCCACCGTCCGCGCGGTGTTACTGTTGGGCCTGTAGTTTTTGATGGATGCATGTGTGGGTGCGTTACGTCGGTTAGTGGTTACGTTATGTTTCGGTGGAAATTGGAACGATGTCTAGGTGTGTTATTTGGGAAGTACTGACGTAATCCACTAGATTTCTTGTTTTGGACATTGATCAATAATCACGGCACCGGCTCATCGGTGCTACTGCATCAGGCCAGCCTGCTTAACTTAATTCTAGGTATATATTTCTGACAAATTAGATGCAAATATGTTTGGAGAACTGACTAGTAGGTCTTTGTCACCAATGCAATTGTGTAAAGGATGTCGCAACCTGCAGATGTAGAGAAGAAAAGATTTTTGGTGAAGCCACTTCATGGAACAATTTAAACTTAGCTGATGCGATGTATCTACTGGTTTATATAGGCTTGTATATATGTGAATATTGGGAGAGCTAGAATCACTACGTGCATTAGCGCTTCTGTAGTTATTAAAAATATTAATGACCCTCATGTTTGAATTGTTCCAGCTGGGAAAGAAGGCGTATCTCTGCCTTATTTGTTGTACCTACAAGGAGGGCCTGGATTCGAGAGTCCCCGTCCCACAGAAGCAGGTGGGTGGTTAAAGAAAGCTTGTGAAGACCACCGCATTGTGCTGCTAGATCAGGTAAGAATGCACAGTAGAATTTCTTGGGTAGATCATAATTCTCTCTGTCCTTGTTCTCCCCTTCCCCTTGGATTGTTGACATCCTTCTTTTCAGCGAGGAACAGGATTGTCCACACCGTTGACTCCATCATCTCTTTCGCAAATTACATCTCCCGCAAAGCAGGTGGAGTACCTGAAGCATTTCAGGGCAGATAATATAGTTAAGGATGCAGAATTTATCCGTCAACGTCTTGTACCGGATGCTAAGCCTTGGACAGTCCTAGGACAGGTATGCTAGATTGCTATCTGACTTGAACTTAGTAGATCAATGATATCATCATAAGCCTTTAGGGACATGTATATATCTATCTCTTCTATATTAGATATTTCAACAGAAGAAGTATGTACTATGGGACAAATGCTCCTCAACATGATTCTGAACTTCTAATAGTGGAAATAAGGTTGATGATTTCTTTTTAGTTGTTAACATCAATTAAGTATGTGAAACGGCATGGGGACATGGACGATAAGGCTAACTTATCTGTACTTTGCTTCTCTGCAGATAAAGCATAGAAAAGACAGTGCTTAGTTATTGTTCTTCATTCACACAGTCATATATTCTTTTGGAGATGTAGCACTCTGCTTATGGTACCATTTATATGTTCTTAATTGCAGAGTTACGGTGGATTTTGTGCCGTTACATATTTGAGTTTTGCTCCAGAAGGCTTGAAATCTGTTCTTTTGACTGGAGGGCTTCCACCACTGGGAGAGCCTTGCACTGCAGATACGGTGTACAGAGCCTGCTTTAAACAGGTTCAACAGCAAAACGAGAAGTACTATAAGAGGTATCCCCAAGATATACAAGTTGTTCATGAGGTTGTAAGATACTTAAATGAATCTGAAGGGGGAGGAGGGGTAAGTCACTTTAACAGTCAATATATTTGTGATGCTGGAAACTTGTTCTTATGCAGCACTGCTTTTGCAGGTTCTTCTTCCATCTGGTGGCCGATTAACCCCTAAGATGCTGCAGTGTCTTGGATTGTCAGGTCTGGGTTCTGGTGGTGGATTCGAAAGGCTGCACTATCTGTAAGAAACACATTTGATCTCATTCATGATTTGAGGGAAGGACACAATTTATCTGATCTGCACCATTTCTTGCTATTTTGTCCAGTGCAGGCTTGAGAGGGTGTGGGATCCTGTACTTGTCGCTGGAGCTAAAAAGAGCATTAGCTATTACTTCTTAAAAGAGGTGAGATCTCTATTACTCTTAGTGTTGTACAGCATTTCCAATGCTAACCTAACATTATATTCTCTAGTTCGAAATGTGGTTAGGTTTTGATCAAAATCCTCTTTATGCCCTCCTGCATGAGTCTATCTACTGTGAGGTAACTTGTGAACCTTAGACTAGTACTTACTATGTCATGGTACGACAACACTCCTGAAGTCTTATTTTGTTTGTGGTCATGGATTCAGGGCTCTTCATCAAAATGGTCTGCTGAAAAGATTCATGGTGAATATGGAAGTTTGTTTGATCCTATTAAAGCTACAGAAGAAGGCCGTGCTGTGTATTTTACTGGAGAGGTACCTGTTTGGACATCTTGTTGAACCCTTGGGTAAAATCAAGTTAAAAGGAGCTTGTGCAATGTCAATAACCTGCCATGTGTTATTCTTTCATCTTGAGACAAACTATAAGCAGAAGCTGTCAGCCAGCCAACTGTATTTTTTTACATATGCTTCCCTAAAATTCTCTACGATTCATGTATTCAATTTTTGTTGCGCAGATGGTGTTTCCATGCTTGTTTGATGAGATCCCTTCTCTACGAGACCTAAAGGAGGCTGCCCATTTGTTGGCTGAGAAGGAAGACTGGCCTCCACTATATGATGTCAGCGTGCTGAACATCAATAAGGTACCTTCTTTGTAAGGATCATACCATAATCCATACTGTAAAAGAAGTTGCCATCTATATTGACATAATATACATATTCGGCTGAGCTGAAATTTAGTTGAGCTGAAAAGAGGAAAATATTGTTCTGTGGCTGAAAATAAGCTGAACTTAGCTCCAGTGAACTGTTCAGTATTTCCAGCTGACTCCAGTCCAAAGCCATCTCTTTCCTGCTGACTCTGGTCCGGATTGCAGCTTGTTAATTTTATTATCAGCACTTGGAATCCTTTCTAAACAAATTTAGAATCTGAATTCCCATGAAGGGTACAGGGTCTCCAGACGACTCTAGCCTACTATTAAGAATTTCAGTTGCATATGCTTTCTCTGTTATTGTATAGTAAATACACATTTTATGTAATTTCAGAAAATTAGCTGGTGTGGGGTATTTTGCTCATCACAATGGTATCCTGCAGGTTCCGGTCGCGGCTGCAGTATACTACGAGGACATGTACGTTAACTTCAACATCGCCAAGGAGACCGCCTCTCAGATTGCGGGGATCCGGTTATGGGTGACCAACGAGTACATGCACTCGGGCATCCGCGACGGCGGCTCCCACGTCTTTGAACATCTCATGGCTCTTCTGAACGGCAAGAAGCCTTTGTTCTAGCTGTTTTTCGAAACCCTACTATGTAGGCTCCGAGTGTCAGTTGAGCTGAACTTATTATGATTAATACGAGAAAAAAAAAAGGTCCGTTTGATTTCATGTAAATTAAAGTGAAAATTTTGTAAACATTTTTAAATTTTGGCCCGCAAATACATCATAGAAGAGTTGGTTGAACTCAGCAGACACGTTCTGAGCAGTATGAAACAAATGTTTGTGTTCTTCATAGACATTTGTGTCCAAGTCCAAACAGATCAAGAAGCCAGAGGTGTCATTGTGTCAATAGCACATTGTTTCAAACAGGTTCGCTTCTTTTTTAATTAACAGTACAAAATTTTCTTTACAAAGTTTCCCTAAGCCTCCTTTGTACCTGCCAAGCTCATGATGAGTCTCCTGCCCCTAAGGGCTCATGGATCTACAGAGAAGCTCAAATCCCCTTAACATATTCCAAGGAGATGGCAAGTAATTAGCTCTAGCTTCTCCCCTAGACATTAGCTCTTAGTGATTTTTGTGGCTACAACTATGTGTGGTGAAGAACAAAATTGTGAGCGACTACAAGCAACAACAGTAGATGCTACAAACGGTTGAATCTGGGCAGACAAGCAGCTTTCCATGTGACTACAGAAGTGACAAGTCAGCTTTCTCTTAAGTTCCGTCTCTAGTTGCTGAGTTCAAATGTATCTTGTGCCCCCAGGAATTTTCGGCTACTAAAATTCTGTCGTTCTGCGCAGATGGAGTCCTTCCTGGTTACCATCATGGCAGGAGGCCTGAAACTTAGATCTGCTAAAACTACTATTCAGCACCTCACGAATGCCACATTATACCATACTTGTTAGCCGACTAGCACTAGCCACCGACCCTTTCCTTCTTCGGCGGCGTTTTTGTTGCACTCTACAACTAAGATACAACATAAGGCCTGCATGTTGGAGAAAGGAATTAGGAAAGGAATAACACAGCATGTATTCATAACTTGGTCAATTAGTGTTTGTTACTGACAAGCAGTGGCAGCGAAGCAAGGTACCATCCACTGGCTTGCCATTAACATTCCTATGTCAACCTGCAAACAAAAATCAGCATATACAGCACTGTCCAGTGGATAAATTGCTAGTAACTGCTTCCCCTCTTAAGAAAAAGCTAGTTCATCTAATTATGTTCACTAAATAAATGTCATGAACTAATACCTTCTAACTAAAGAAGGCACCATTATTTAAGGCATAAACTTAAACTCTGTGACCTACACTCCTACAAAAAACAACACTTGAACTTCTTTCTATCATATATTCATATACATTGACATCCTACGTAAAGGGAAATATTGTTCATTACAACCTTCTATTTTTTCACTATACCAGAAATCCTATAGTAGTATCGTTAATCCTATCTAATGGCTCTATATTATCATCTGGAACTACAAGCATGATCTGCTACTATGTAGAATTTATACTCCAATATAACAACAGGAAGATGCCAGTCAAGTTTTATCAGTAAAAACTGTTGGATTAGTGTATATAGTGCAAACAATGATGGTTAAATAGTAATCTAAGCAAGTCAATTATTTTTCATGTATTGTAATACAGTTAAAGTCAAAGTTCAAGATGCATACCTCCTCATGATCAATAAATCCAAAATAATCTCTTTTATCATCAAATTTAGCAGCATTTGGTGTCGAAAGATTTCTTTGAAGCCTTTCAACTTTATCTTGTCTACTGTCAGTAATTTGTATTGTTACATTGGGAGAACTAGAACTTTCATGCATCTGGTACTCTGGAAGCTTTCTTGATGTGCCTGTTGGTTGGACACCATAACCTTTTGTTCCCCAAACCTCAAACCGGGAATCTTCGTGGCACATCAATTCCTTGCTGACAACTGATGAGTACGTTGAAAAGTTTACATCCGTTCTACGTGATGGCTGAGGGGTATTCTCAAAAACTGGAAACTTTAACTGCGCTGCCTCAGAGAAAAGGACATGATCTTTTACTCTGTTGCCAGTGAACTCCAATATTTTTCTCAAAAGCCAATAGCAGTTTGTTACCATGTGACTACTGTCAAGACAATTTGAATCACCATAGACTGCAATCCTCCCTTCCCCTGCTTCCATCACTCCAAGAATTGAGGAGAGCTACAAGAGAGAGAAACCAATAAGCCTTAAATATTAATGCATATAGAAATATAATATATTTATATAAAAATGTAAAACAGTACCATAAGACGAGTATTTAGTCATACAATGTGATCAAAACATGTTTAATCCACTAGAATTGAACAACGAATGGCTAACTTTGCTCATAAGCATTCAATCTAGTTTGAAGGATATATATTTATTATCAATTCTCATTACTAAAAATATTAGCTCTGATGGGTGTTCCATTTCCATACCTGTCAAATTTAAATTGTAAAAACTAACTGAGTACTTCCATAAAGACAAAAGCTTACATTACAATTTTCTTTTTAGAATTTTGGAATAATAAATTTTAGTAAACTGATATGTGGAGTAATCTAAACAACCGGACTTAAAAAATGCCAAGTTAGCACGGATCCGCATCATTAAGTTTAGAACCTTGCACTCACAGTTATAGATACGGGCTCAGAAGTACTGAATTAAAAGCCCAGAAGTACTGAACTAAAAGGCCATATCCACTAACCTTGCCTTTACCCTGGGCGCTTTCTGTATCCAGTGTTCCTATGTGATCCTGCACTGTCTTCGAGTTTTCCTGGAGCTGGAAGCTATGCAAGAAACCTCCCGCAGGAAATTGCACTATATCAGTTCCAGAAGCATAGTGGGTCTGCTCACCATTGATTGAGAAGTCACCAGTAAGTATTTTGTCCCCCAAAGCAATGCCAAATGGTGCCAGAAGTTCATTAATTGCAGGAATATTTGCACCCCCAGTAATTGGAGTCCACCAACTTCGGGTATTCTCATCAAAGAATGTCATCTTAACCATTGTATCAACATGATACCACTCAGCAAAAACAGCAATACCAAGTCCCTTGTGTATAACATCATCCCTAAGTTTCTGAATCTCTTCATCAAAGTATTCGTCCTCAAGATCAACCATAAGCAATGTCCCATAATTGCTAGCATCAAAGCAAGTAAGTGGTGATCCAAGTGTCTCAATATAGTACCCTGCATCTCTTAGCATGTTGAATAGAATGTGGAAGTTCGTGTGCAAGTGGTCACCATGCCAGTCAAGGATATCATTATGAACATTAAGGGAATCCCTTGGAACATATCCCGAGGGATACTTAATATTGTGATATTGGTCCCACAGTATCCTTTTTGACCTAACAGGTGTTGGAACAACCTTGATCTTCAAGTGAAGAACACACGTACTACTCTGTGGGTTGCTTTCTCCAGGAGCTGCTGGGGTATAAATAGTAAGAGTAACATTGCCACTAATTATGCCTGAAAACTGAGAACCCTCATCTTTAACTTGCAAATGTAGAGCAAGATATCCCGTCCAGGGCCAGATTACATCTGAGTAGGTGAAGTGAACACTAAGAAGATTGCCAATATCGTCAGAAGGTTGCCATAAAGGTTGATCCTTGACATAACCAATCACCCCCATCCCGTTCAGAATTGTAGCATTGAAGATTACTGGCATAGCTCCAGCATAAATAGGTTGATGACAAAAAGGCCAGAAATATGGACAGTTGGTGAAGTCAAGCATGGTAGGAAATATGCTTGCACGTGGTTGGTAATTTTTCAAGATTTCATATGACTGCCAGCTGGAAACAAATGGTACATTAAATGAGTATGATGTTGAGCAATGCAAGGGAAAGCAAAAATCAATATGATCCTGTCTCTGGATCCTAAATGGATACATCCTTAATGTCGTACAACAATGGAGATATGGAATAAGATAAATCTGATAGCACTAATCGGAAGTTCTTGCGCTGCAGCTGCTGCTGCGGCAAGCACTCCTGCAGCTACTGTTCTTCGCAGAAGTAAACAAACAGGGGCAGCTGCAGAAGCACAGCCGAGCAGGCCGGAAATATCCAACAACAGGAAACAGACCTTGTAATTACTGATTTTGTAATTTATGGAAAAGGTATCCAAAAAGAGGACAAGAAACTCACAGATCAAGCCTGCCAGCGCCTTGTTCATACATGTTTGGCCCTGAAAGTTTAGAAGCACCCTCCACAAGGGCTTGTTTCATAGCAGCAGGGTTGAGGATCAATTTCCGCTTGTCTTCAGGTATAACACTAACAAGCAAGCATACTACACCAGCAACCACCGGGCTTGCTACACTGGTGCCTGAAAGCGTCTTACAGCCTGTGCTGATCTTCGATCCAATTATATCTCGACTATATGCAACAACATCAGGTTTCACACGACCATAACTGCAGAAAAGAATACATACTTCTGAGATTGCTATTTTTTTCAACGAGTGGCATGAAGCGTGTAAAGAAATGGTTACTCTGAAAGGTCAAACTTTTTACCATTATACAATATGTATTCGCCTTTGCATTGCAAAGTTAATTAGTACCCCAATTTTTCCAACAATAACACAAGCTTGTTAAGACTGTCTACAAATTGGAAGCAAAGGAACAGCTTCACATTATGCACTGGAAAAACTCAAAATTAAAGTCTTATGAAACAAAATTATCATAAAAAACCATGCACAAATAGAAGTAATTGCTGAATCATGCTTCATCAATTCCACTATTCCCATGAAGTATCATAAGATAAGAGCAAAGGAGCATACGCACAAAAGACAATATTAAGATGTCATATGTTACTTCAAGCATTTGAAATAGCACAGGACCATCTTTTTATGTGCTAATGTGCAGGCTGCAGATAGTCAAGCTTGGTAGAATGAACCTGAAGTACCGCTTATGTGGGAGGATACCAAACATAACTTAAAACATTCATGAAGAAGACTATATGCATGGGACCACACACAATTATGATAGCAGTTTCATATGCTTTTCACATTGGTGAGACATGCGAGTAGCGGTCATGAAAGCTAATTCTTTTTCCAATAGAAGTCCAATCACTATTGCCTTTACAGAAATAATGAAACCAGACCAATATAAAATTTTAAAAAGGAACAGCAGTGAGATACTAAGAAAACTGCACCACCAAGATAGAGAATGTACCCATGAGGAAGCTCCCACGTAGTCATGCCTCTAGAGGAAAATGAAGCAATATGGTTATTGTAATCAATACCACCAACGCCAATAACATCGCTTTGATCAGCTGGGTTGTTTAATGTGCCATAAAGAGGCCCATCATTTCCAATAGCTGATACCATGATAATGTTGTTTGCTGTGAGCTCCCAGACCTACAGAACCAGTAAATAATAAAAATTTCAAGTTTCACTAGAGACCCTGTTTAAAATACTGTTAAGGAAAGGAAAATTTTCACTCATTAGCAACAGGCGTGATATAGTCATAGTTTTATGTTGGTTTTACAGGGCCCCTTTTTTGCACTCAATGGCAGGAAATATGGACAGCAAGGAAAATTCATAAAAACTACAAATACAAAACCAAAACAAATATCCATCATATTTTATAAAAAAGACTATCAGAACAATCAGGTAGCTACAGAAACAATTGAGATGTGTGAAAGCATAATGAAAAATAATAAAATCATCACAAGGCTGTACCTTTTCCACAAAGGGAAGATCCAGGTAATCAGGTCCACCAATGCTCAAGTTCAAAACATCCATACCGGTTGCTATTGCGTAGTTAAATGCATCCAAGAACCATGACGTGTAGGATATCTGCACTGAGAACAAGAAAAAATTCTCAAAATCTTACCAGTATGCACTCCAATGGGAATGATACTATGTAAATTTGTCAAAAAAAAGTATGTTCATGATACTATAAGTTTACTATGATTCATGAAAACATGTTAGAGTTGGAATTCCTTTTCTTTCTTCTTCTTAATGAAATGGCACACAGCTCTCCTGCGTCGTTCGAGGAAAAAAAAAAGGAATTATTTTTCTTTTGTGGCGGAAGTTGTTGAAAGTTGTGTTTTGGAGACCTTCTAGATATCTAAAGTGTCACTTTATGAGAAGGTAGTAGGATTGGACAATACCAAAAGTTGCATATTCAGCCAAATCCAGTACCTGAGCATCTGTGAAGACTCGAAAAGCATATATCTCAGTATCAGGTGCGAATCCAGGGCATTCTGCATCTTGGCCAGCAATAACTCCAGCTACGAATGTTCCATGCCCAAGGTTATCATTTAGTGTGTCTTCATTTGTCCAATTTGTGCGCTCCTACAAAATTAGCCTCTTAAGTACAGTATTTTACCTTGCTTCAAGAAAAGAAGAATCCTAGGGTAATGCAATTTCAAAAAACAATGTGAGATCAAGATTTTCTGCAATATCGTTTAATCTGGCAGAAAGTTCTGGTTCATTTTTCCATAGGGAATTAGATATCGTAGGTTTTGCTCCTAGAGTTCCAATACATGACTATTTGACATGAATCGATGCAACAGATATAGTTCTAATGTGGTAAGAAAAATGGAAGGAAATGACACCAAACAGTGGTGTGATACTAAACATTATTCAGGCCCTGTTTGGCACAACTTAAACTTATGTATAACAGTATAAACTAGCTTATGAACAGCTGCTGTGAAAAGCAGATTTCTGAAGAAGCTATGAGCCTAAAGGCTATAAAAGCTATACGTTTAGCATTGGCAGCCTAGTTTTCTCCAGCTTTTCATGGGTCCTCTCCAATGGGACCCAAATGTCATTGAGAGCTCAGCCTCATTCGTCCCTCTAAGCCGATTGGAGCAGTGATTGCCAGCGGTCGCGTTGCACCACCCTAGATCAGTCGTCAGCTCCCAAGGCAAGAGCTCGGCCAAGTAGGAATTGGATCGTGGCCGAAGAATCGGCTTCATCATCCGGCTTCGAGCGACTCGAGTTGTGATTGGCGAGGAGCACGCACATAGAGCCATAGAGGGAGTAGGCGCCTCGAGAAAGCAAATCTCGCTAGAGAAGTGGCCTCAGGCGAAATAAATCTCAACAACTGGTGGTGTAGGCATCAAGCAAGCGGGCGGAGAATCTTGATTGGCTCAGGCAGCGTTGAAGGATCTCGTTGAGGCAGGGTGCAGTGCAGACAGAGGCAGCGTGAGAATAAGTGGTGCCAAACAGGGCCTCAAGAGTCAAGACCAGACTGGTAGCATGCACTTACTTCAAGGCCTGTTTCATTGCCTTCCAAATTCATACCTTTTGAACTTCTAATGCATGCATATGTAAATATCATTATCGATGGAAACAAATGCAACAGTATACCTTAATATTGCGAAAGTGTGGATGATTGGCCCGAATACCAGTGTCAAAAATGGCCATTTTGACTTTCTTGCCAGTGAAACCTCTTCCCCATAACCGTTCAGCTCCAAAAAGAGATGTAACTTGTGATCTCTGTCAAATGACACATATATAATATTAAAACAGGAAAGCATAGGCTCATGTCAACTGACAAATTATGGACAGTTTGACAGTGGAGATTTATCAGATTATGTAACATTGTACTGAAGAATCCATATGCATAAATCATATAATGATGATCAATCAAGTTTGGTTATTAATATTGTGGCCGTATATATCCTTTGATTATATCCATGAAAAATTACAATTAATAGCCAAGAAGCTCAGTGAATGGGCAACTGTCAGATTACCATAAAACTAACATTAAATCACAATGGGTAACTGAACACTCCTCAACAGGCTGATATCAGAAAAACAGCAATCCCCAAATAGACTGAGCAACTAAAAGATAGGTGTTATTTATTTTGTGTCTTTCATGATATTCACAAAAATGCTTGAAAGAACATATTAGTGATTACACTGATATTTGACACAATATCTTCAACATGAACCTTACAATCTGATGAACATAACTTTCCCATTTCCAAAGATAATGCCAAAAAATAGGTAAAATATTGATCTTCTACGCATAATGCAGTCAACAATCTAATCCAAAACTTTGCAAAATAGCAGCTAGTACTGATCCATATAGTCCTGGCAACTTTCTACATATCACAACCAAGTACTTATGACACTGATGAACTGGGTTTGATCTCAGTGCCATAGAACTATGCTTTTTCAGAAATGTCCTAATTTCAGAGCTGATTATACACTACAATCATTTTAGACTCTAAGATATCTAAAACCATACCATTAAACAAGTAACAAGAAGATATATGGAATACCTATATTCTTATTTTAAAACCGAAGTTCTCAAGTTGCCAACGCTTGAGTAAAAAAGAAAAAAGAAAAAAGAAAGGCACCATTTCAATTAACAGGGCCAATGCTTTTGACTGACAGACGGAACGGTTGTTCATTTGACATCGAAAGCCACGATACAAAGATATGCTCAACACAAAGAAACAATCTTTGCACCGATCTTTGGTGTTCGTAAAATGAGCAGGGGTCGTGTACCTGCAAAAGAAGCCTGCGCCCCCAAGTAGCAGAGGACGAATTGCCCACCTCTCCGCCGCCCTCCTCCTCCCCCTCGAACGACATGGCGGTGAACAGCTTCCCCCGCCGGGGAGGCCGCGGCCGATCCGGCGCCGCCGCAGACAGGGGGGAGCGCGAGTAGGTGGCGTCGGCGTGCACGTCCCGCACGCGGCCGAGCGCCCGCACCGCCGCCAGGACAGCGTCGCGGTGCGCGTCGCGGATCTCGAGCACCGCGAAGTCGGTGGGGAACGCGGCCGCGGGGTTCCGCCGCTCCACCCACCGCCACGCCGCCGCGGGGACTTCGGCGGCGCCATGGAGCCCCGCGTCCAGGTACTCCCGGTGCTCCTCCGCGCGGCGGTACTCCAGGAACCGCACCACGTGCCTGGACGTGGGCGGGGTTTCCCCTTGCCCCTCACCGCCCACGCGGCCGCTGCGGTTGGGGGAGCCCGAGGGCTGCGGCATGGGCAGGATGCGGAGCGTGAGGAGGAGAAGCGGGAGCACGGCCGCGTACGCTAGCCGCTTCTCCATGATGGTAAGCGGCGGCAGCGGCGGCGAGATGGATGGATGGGATAGCCGCCGGAGATCGGCGGCTGGTCGCCGGCAATGCGGGCGTGGGTGCGGAACTGCGGGCAGGGGAGGAGATACGGGCTGCTGAATCCCCAAACTACTCGTAAATTGCAGCGCCTGAGACGTTTTCACCACTAGGTAATATATAAAATAAAAGTCATTAATTATTCAGTGGGCTTCATTCGGAGTTGATCGTTGGATTTGTGAAAGCCCAGCCCAAGCGGATTGTGACCGGATCAGGCCCATGAAGAAATATAGCGCGAGACGAGCCCAGCACCACCAAGTACAAACTCGTGTTTCTCAAAAAAAAAAAAAAGGTACAAACTCGTGAGGCGGTGCGGAAGATCGGAGGCTGGAGCTGATTAGTCCCACCTCGGAAGAGGAGGGACGGATAGGCACGGGAAGGCGGGTATAAGATGCTGGTGTGGGCAACCTTTGGATAGCATCTTTGCGCTTGGGGCAATGACGCAGCTTATGAGGTCATACCGAGGCGCGTCAATTGCTGGTTGAAAACTATTTCCAAACCCCCTCTTTGCCCCTCTGGGCCACTGAGAATTTCTGGAAGGGCTCCTTCTCTTCGGAGAATGTAAAGCCCTACAAATCAAAGTATGAAAGTATTTACGATGTTAAATTACAAAATATAATAATACTATAAAGACTGTGCTAAAGCGTGTTTGGCCGCGGCGGCCCCCTTGATCTTTCCTCCGGCTCTGGCTGCCCCCCACCCCCCCTAGTCTTTCTCTGGCTCCGGCTGCACTGACATCTGCCACCTTAGCCCTCTTTCTCCGGCTCCGGCTGCACTCCGCCACCTTCGTCTCCGGCATGCCGGTGACCTAGGGTTCCGGCGAGCCGCCCCTGTCCTAGGCCTAGCCCGACCGCCGGCCAACCATTCCCACCATATTTCCTGCCTCCCCCGGCAGGCCCCTTCTAAAGCCGCAGGAGTTAGGGAAGAAGGGGTGGGGTGGCTCGCCGAGATGGAGGAGGAGGAGCAGCAAGAGAGAAGAGAGAGGGGAGAGAAAATGAGGAGGCCTACCTGCGCATCTTCCGGCAGATCTGTAACATCCTAGGTGTTAAACATGCATTAGCATTTGTATTTGCACACATAAGTATTTATCACTATTCATAATCATGATCACATAGTAAAAAGAAGTCCATTTTTACTATTCCCTAAAATTGGTTACTATTCCCTATAATTATGTGGTGTTTACATATGAACATTAGGGTTTATTTATTTATTAAATATCCTTGGTTAACCTAAATCCATAATCAAGTAAAGTTAATATTATTGTTCAATGAAATAGTGCAAAAATTGCTTTGGTTAAATTAAAAATACATTTGAATTCATAATTATATATATATGCCCTAAGTTGACCCCAAATAGGATTTTATTTTCTAAGCTTTATATGAGTTTAGACCTTAAATAAAAGTGATAGATAAAAATGTTTGCTACAACTTTGATTTAACAATCTAGACCTAAATCCAATCCTAAATTGGTGAATTTGAAACCCCAAGTTGATTTATTTTAAATTAAAAGAAAAATCAAATTAATACCTATTCAAAGGATTAAACCCTAGTTTCCAAATTATTAAGAATATGACTTTGGTGTAAAAAGCAAAGTTGTAAAGCTATCTATTTAGGACAACTTTCATAGAGGAAGTTTTTAAAGTTGTTAGACAGAAATTTGAATTTCAAATCAAATTGCAAATGAATTCTATTAGGTCAAATTTGTATTTCAAAATCCAGAAAGAATTTGGGTATGGTTCAAAAAGCAAAGTTGTAGTATTTGAAATTTTGAACAACTTTTATTTTTGCAATTTTTCAAGTTGTTACATGAATTTGGGAGTAATTAAAAAGGGGAGAAAATTTGCTTTGCTGCTACAGTAGATCGCCATGTGCACGGCCCATACCGGCCGCTGCTCATCGCCGCCGTGGTGTCGCCGGCGCTTTGGCCGCGACTTCGGCACCTCGGCCACGTTTCCAATGTAGTTAAGGACCCTAACTCGCTGGCAGTGAAGTGGAGAAGCCCTTCTATCCTTCTCCCGACGCGGTGGCGGCCCGCCGTTGCCCCTCTCTCTCTGTTCACCGGCGAGGAGGTGTCGTCGCCGCTCGGCTCGTCACTCCGATGCCCATACCTTCCCTAGCCACGCACCAGAGTGCAATTAAGAACCCCAGGCACGGTCTCAACCTCTGAGAAACGCCCCGGACCGGTTGTCTTCGCGGTGGCGGCTCGCCATTGCCGCCCTCTCTCTGTTCATGGTGAGGAGGTGGCGCCGCCGGCATTTTCTCGTCGTCTTGGCCATCTTTACACCTCCTTGGACGCGTAGCCGAGCTTGCGAACTCGCTGGCCACCTCACTACCCGTCATGTGCCTATAAAAGCCGCCGGAGACCGCCGTTCTACTCACACCACTCACCTCGGTCCACCGCCGTCCGCCTCGGGTCGCCGGCAAAATTCGCCGTAACCACTGCACCACTGTCAAATTGCTTGCACACAGAGCCTCTCCACGAGCTACCCTACCCAGCGAACCCGACCTCGTCACCGTTAGGCCGCTGGTAAGCTCCCAGCACTCGCTCGCCACCCCTGTACTCTTATTTTTCATGCATACCACGCGGATTCACGAGACCAGCATTCTCTACTACGTTTCAGTTTGTGTTTCATACTATACTTGAGTTGTAGAAGCCATAGGATCGATAATCCTAAACGCTACCGACCTCGTTTAGCTGGAACAGGGCTTGTCCCCGCCGTGCTCTCGCTGCCGAGTCGCTGTGCATGTGTTATGATCATACCACCGTTTAACCGAGCCCACAGACTGATCCTACACCATCACCAGAACACCACGAAGTTAGAACAGTGCTCGGTTGAGCCTGTCACCACCGGAGACGGTGGGCACACCGACGAGCAGCGCCGCCGAGCCGCTCTGTTCGTCGCCACCGTTGTCAAAGTCAATTGCTGGCCCTCAAACCTAGCTCTATCGACGCGGGAGATTTCCAGGAACCTATTGGTACCCTCGTCGTGGTCGGAGATGCCCTGGATCGACGGGCAACCGTCGGTCAAAAGTTGTCGGCGCTCTGGTCAACTCGAGGAGAGACCAGGGGCCATCGGGTTAGAATTCGATTAACATCCGGGGGGTTAAATGAATAGGCACAGACTCATTTGAATAGTGTTAAAGTGGAGCGAGGGTTAGTTTATTGAAAACCCGAGGGCGCTTTTGCATTTTAGCCAGGCGCTGCGCGAGAGGCCGGCCTGGGCAGTTTCAGTGCCGACTGGGCCGAGCTGGGCCGAATCCGAACCCGTGTCGTTTTCCTTTTTATTTTGTTTTATTCATTTTCTATTAAAATGAATAGTATCTGTTTTTGTTATTTTTATAACTATTTATTTACAAGTGATAAAATCATGAAAAATTAGGTATATGCTCTGCACAGTGTGTACTATTGTATAAAAATATTAAACAGGCTTTTCCAGCATTTTTGTCATGTACTAAAATTCACCCTTTTAATTAATAAAATAGATACTTGGTGATTTTTGTAGCTTAAAATATTATTCCAAAAATTCTGAAAATTGATGTGAGTACTAATAATGCTACTGTTTACTTTCATAAAAAGTTTGGCACTGTTTTGAATAATTCCACTATTATAATTATTTTAAACCTAGTTTAAATAATGTTTTTCTTTAGTAAATAAAACACATAATACATGGAAATGATGTATAGTCAAATTAAGTGATTTTGGTATGTTGTTTGAAGACCATGAAACACCCACCCTTGCTGTTCCATGTCAATAGTAGTACTTTGCTAGTTTAACTTTGTTTTATGAATTAAAACCAACATTTTATGCTTTATTAAGCAAATAGGAATAAGTTTTGTTGGCATGCAACTTTATCGTGAATAGCATGTCATGCCTATTCAAGTGTTACTTGGTAGAATTGTAAATTTCCCAACCGAAGAAGAAATATGCACGTACTCAGTAAAATAAATAATAATAAGGTTATCATTTCATGTAAACAATCCAACCTAAAACCCCATTGTGCAAACTAAGGTCACATGAATGCACCTCACCACACATCATGTCACCATATCGTTATCATATAGCATATCATGGTGCATTATTTTCATGTATACATCCTATTCATACATATAGGATCGGAAGAGGAAAATCTCGTCGAGTACGAGACAATCGAAGAGAACCTACAGGAGTTGTCACCCGAAGGCGAAGAACTGAATACTAACTTACTTCCGGAGTGTCCTAATCACGGACCCTCTACCTTTCGCCGAGGCAAGCCCCGGACATTTTATCACCCCTCTATTTCTGTTTTAAAATTCCACTTGAGTATTATTAAATTACAGTTTATGCATTAAATTGATGAGTTATAAGTCAAACCGTTGATGCATTACCTACCTTGTTTAGAAAGGAGAGTTTCTTGATAATACTAATATTGGTTAGTCTTATGCTTAGCCATGCTTAGTAAATCAGGTGAATGGATATTGAGAAAGAATCATGAGATATGAATTTCAAACGGGATATGGTGTGCCATTATGGTCATTGATGTCGATTAGACATGCACCTTTGGATCCTACCTGTGAAACTTGACTAAGAACTAAATCCGTATTTTGGTCAATGGTTAAGATTGAACGTACCTTCACATAACGGCTGAATAAGTCGTTTCGACCGTGAAGCTATAGCACTTCTAGTCGGGCTAGGATTTGAACTGCAGTGCATCGCTGGCGGAGAGAAAGGATGTGCGATGGGACAGGGATGACCAAGGGCAGGCATTGCCTGAGCGTCCTGGCTCCGGCTGCCCCCTGAGCCTTGCACTGTGGATCAAGCCCACGGTATCCCGAATAGAGTGAAAAGGTACCCAACACAATACGAACTTTGAATGGGTTCATAAGGGTATGTGTGTGACAGAACCGCCTTAATCATAGGGCCCACGTGCCCCATCATCGTCCCTAAGGACCTTTGACTAGCCTGCACGAGTTCCCCTTGACTTAGGTGGCCTGCCGGGTCTCCTAAGAAACCCTAGTTTCCTCGAGGATCTCATTGTAAAGACCTTGCAATTATTACAACAGTTTACACAAATAATTTGAATCAGAGTAAAGAGTGCGGAAGTATTACTTAACATAGATTACAAATATAAATTACATTATTCCAAACTAGAGTTTCACAGTGGAGTAGCTGTATACAACTAAACACCCTGCCCAAGGGTTTCATTATATACTCATCTTCATCCATGCACGATCCGTTGACCGGCACGATCCCTCGTAGAATTGCATTCTTAGTTTACCTACAACAGGGGTTAACAAACCCTTAGTACATGGGGTACTCCGCAAGACTTACCCGACTAAGAAAAAGGAATGAGACTTAGGAATGCAGGCTGAGGGGAGTCAAGGTAAGGCTTGAGCAAGAGTCAAGGTAGTTTGCAGAAAAGTATTACTATCCTATTTCATTACTTGATCTCAATATTATTTTATTTATATCCATAATTCCAATATCAATTCTCATATATCATGTACTTTCAATTTCCTTTTCATTCTCGAAACACCTAATTCCGAACCACTCTTCGCTGTAAGTGTGAGAATCATGTCTCCATTAACCGAGGAGCAACGTCGATTCGAATCCAAAAGTACCCAGCTGGGGATCCCTATCCACACTGCATATGTAGCACTTAAGCTTGCATATGCCAACCCTGCCTACCACGGCTTTTCATACCCCGGAACCGGTCCTGCGCCACCCGAGAACACAGTACTCCTCTCGTCTCCAGGCACGATGGCCACGAGGGTACACGCTACTCTCACCATCTCTCCACTCCCAGTGCGTGGTTGTCGGTTCCAGCAGTAGGGCACTGGAGTCAGAGGCTTTTCGTAGTATGTGGCTAGTTGTAAAGTCATGATCGCAGCAGGCCGACAACGAATGGTCCCTAAATATTTTTCTGTTGGAAACCAAGCATTGGGACTCTAAACCAAGTACACTGGTGACCACCCGGTTTTCACATCCCTTTTTCGATGGCGACGATAGTTGGGACTCTAACCCAATCAAATGGCCAACCAAACGGAAAACCCATCCCCGTTGATGACAATGAACTGGCCAAGAACACTGCCAACGACGAGGACAAACCATTCCCATAAAATGATTCATTTGTTTCATATCATCACAGTTAAATAGCATTTTTGCATATCTAATCACTAAGCAGGGCTAAGCATTGTGGTCAAACATTTTTAAATAAATCAGGTTCTCATTTAGGATATGTGGTCAAGGATGGTAATGCATCAAAGGGTTATCACTCAACTCCTATCAACCTAATGCAATAGATTAACTCGAGTGATAAATATTTTTAAATAACAAGGAGGGGCAAATGCACCGGGGCTTGCCTGTTGCTGGAGTAGATAGAACCCTGAAGTCAATCACTGAGGAAGATCCCCGTCCACCAAGTGAAGACCTCACTCAGGATTTTCTTCCGACAATACTCGTCCCGCGTTCACTACACGAAATAATAATGCATTCTTATCATGATGATGATGCATGAGATGTACTACAGTGTGTGAATTAATGAAAAGTAAGCTAAATTTAGAAGGTTGAGTACAACTTTCCCTCACGGTAACGTAGTGTTAACTAGTCATACGTCGACTTGGTTTACCACTTATGAGGAATAATCTATCGGAATGTTTTTACCCACGAGGTTGCACCCAACATGCAACCTAGCCAGGTCTATTTGTTGAAGTACTTTTGACATCGACGCTTCCTCCTTTGGATCAATCAGCAACCCAGGGTTACCAATTCCAAGTCATTAGGATTCCCTAATCATTTCATTGATTATCTAATCACGCATGAAATAATACACGAATCAAGAACTAGGGTTACGCGAGTAGATGCATCTAGGTGCGTTAGCCCTAGGACTCGTAGGTTAAAGTAGGGAAAACATTTTAATCAATGATTTTTACACACGAAGTTGCATCTAGAGGTCAATTCATTTTCCTTTACATGAAATCATACCCTTTTACATATTTTGATTAACTAGACCTAAGGTGGATCATATTAATAACACTGTGAACAGTAACCTACCATGAACACTAGGGTACAGGGTTTCATCAGTTTTAGAAAGTTTCAGGGTAGCACACAAATCAAGAAATAATTCAAACCCTAGCCCAACCTACATTTTCTAGTCATTTTCTTTATTAATAATTAGGGATACTTTAAGAATTAATCTTTAAATTCATTTAAATGGGCTACAAATTTGTGCACAGGAAGTCCATGACCTAAACAGTACCTCACCAAAGTTTCATTATTTTTTTATTAATATAGAATTAATTAAAATTGTTTGAATTTGCATTTATTAATTAAAAGGGACAATTTCAGCCCTTATAGAAACTTCCCAAATTCTCTGTTTAGTATTTTTATTAAATTTTATACACTTCAGAGAGATCACAAAATTAATTTTATAATTTTTCAAGGAACATTTAATTCTACACAAAAATGATAAAGTACAGCACTAATCATTACATCAGAAAATGGAAAATATAATTTAATTCAAGATAAGAATGGAAAAGCCCTATTTCGGCCCGAGGCGGTCCAACTCCCCCTTCACTCCCGCCGCGTGCGCGCGGGCGTAACCGGGCCAGCCCAGCAGGCCCAACCAGCCCGGCGCCCACCTCTCCCTTCTTCTTCCTCCCTCACCCCCTGCTCTCACTCGACGACGGTGGCGCACCGGCTCGAGCTCACCGGCGGCGCCTCTCCCGCGAAGATGAACCTACCTACGCGTCCGCCTCAATCCTGCGGTTCCGTCCATGTGCTTAGTTGGGCGAGAGGACGACGCGAGTATGGCTAGTGACGACCATGGCGACACGGCACACAGAGCTCAGTCGGAGTGAGTCGTTCCGGCAGCCACGGAGCGGTAGAGGTGGAAAGAAGGCCTTGGGAACGATCGGGACCTCACCTAGAGCATGTTGCGTGCACCAATTTGGAAGGAGGTGGTCGGAGCGACGAACGCGGCGGTATCGGAAGCTTTGGTGGCGAGATCCGGCGACGGCGAGCACGTTCCGACGAATTCTGCGGAAGAAAAAGAAAACCGACGAGCCGATGTCGATCAACGGGTCAGGAGAAACATGAAGCGAGTGAAAAAGGAGAGAGATGTGCACCGAGACGAACCAGCCACGCGCGGCGGAGCACGGCGGTGCTCCAGCCGGCCGCGGAGCGGAAAACGGCCGCGCAGACTATTCCCACAACCAATCTCGGCACTGCTCGGCTCAAACGAAGTGCAAGGACAAGGCCAAACTAGCTGTGAAGCGGCGCGGATGACGAGGCTGCGGGCTACGTGAATTTTCGTTGAGCAACAGAGCACACCGGCGGCGGCAACGGAGATAGGGAGAAAGAAAACTGCGATGTCGAGGCTTTGAATAGGGCAGAGGATGAGTTTAGGACGTGAAAGGGGTCCCTACGGGCCCGGTCCCCGTCAGCGACACGCGGTCGGCCGGCCCCGGGCATCACCGGCGGGCGGCGCGGCACGCGCGCCCTGCCGCAGCAGAGCCCTGCGAGTTACTGTAGCAGCGTCAGCTCCCTACGGACCCTTTTTGCCGAATTACTTTTTATTTTATGTAACAAGTCGAAAAATTGCCAATGTAAGAGTTGCAGTGGATTTAGTGCTGAACATTTTTTATTCTTGAACCACATCCAAATTTTGAATGGATTTTGAATAAATCAAAAGGGGGTAAAATAGGGTTTGAAATTTCAAACTAAAATTTTGAAATTACTTATAATTTCTATCAACAACTTAAAAAATGGTTAAAATAAAAGTTATTCCTCTCGATGAGCTATACAACTTTTATTAAGGAAGTTTTATCAGATTCTCAATATTTTTAAAGTTGAAGTTTCAAATTTAAATTTCAACATAGTAATTTGAGTTTAATTTGGATTTCTGTGACACAACATCAAAATCTCCAAAAATAAAAGTTGTTCTATTTTAAAATCTCTATAATTTTTATTAAAGCACTTCTATCATATTCTTGTTAGTTTTAGAATCAATATTTCAAATTCAAACTTTAAAGCAAAGATTAGGGTTTTATTTGAAATTCTTTTAATAATTCTAAAATTGTCCAAAATAGAAGTTGCTCAACTTTTAGAAATTTACTACTTTTGTTTAAGACTATACCCCTAATTATTCTTAGTTTTTAGATTTAGGGTTTTAGGTCCGCCTTAGGATTTATATTTGATTTCCTTTTTATTTTTCAATTTAATTTAGATAATTGCATACAAGCATTTACATAATAAATCACTCTCAAGCACTTATGCACAATCACATGTTGAAATAAAATCATTTTTGTTAATGCATAGTAAAAACGAGCTTATGCGGGATGATTTACGTGCAATGATGATGACACGGCAGGTTTTAATTAACCGTAACACCAGAGGTGTTACAGTGTGATACGGGCTTACCCAGCTGGTGTAAATCGATTCGAATCGCCGTCTCTCCCGGTTAGGAGAAACTTATCAATGTGCCAGAAACGTAGCAACAACTCATTATAAAATGTTAGTATGAGAATGATATTCTTTTCCTGTCAATTATTACTATGTGATTCACTTTATAAAAGCTTGCTAATGTAGTTCTACTTAGCTCCATGATAAGTTGGTAGTTAAAACTTTGAACTAAGGATATATGATAGTAAGCTTTTTCCGAAAACTATGCTACCCCATGAACCCCACCAAATAAAGTCTTGCATATCCTTGAGAGTCTTTTTATTTACTCTCTGACGGGTAAGTCTTGCTGAGTACAATTGAGTACTTAGCGTTTTATTCCCAACGTTGCAGGTGATGTGCTGTATGAAGGCTATTGCCTTACCTGAAATAACCCTGCCATGGATGTAGAGGAGTAAAGACCACAGGGCATGGTCATATATCTTATACTCTCCTTTGCTGTGTATGGAGATATACGTGAGTATGGCAGTGTTTTATGGATTTGAATAAATGGTTTTTGAAACCAAGTACTTTTATGTATAATATTTGAACTTGGTATTGTAATAACTATATTACTCTATTTGTAATAAATTTTCGCTGTGAACTCTGTGCTTGTAATATAATGTTTCCTTAATCAGTACGATCCTGTTGTAAGTTGATTTACCGAGGTCCTTCGTGACACTCGGCGGACTACCGGGTTTATATGAGAGAGAGTATGTGTGTACCAACGTGTTAAACGGGGGTAATCATGCTTAATCTCGTATAAATTGGTCGGTTCTGTCACAAGATCCACCTCTACCAACGCTGGATCCAGCGGATTTGCCGCCGCCGCAGCCGGATCCGCCATGGTTGATGAGCTCAGCGCCATGGGAGAGAGAGAGGAGGAGGAGTAGGAGGAGGAGGTCACGCCGGCTAGCACGTTGGGCGCCGCCGCTGCTGCTTCTGATGGGGGCGCTGGTGGTGCCGTCTGCGGCGGCGGTGTCGCGTTGTGGACGAGAGGGAGAAAGAGATGAGCGCGACGGCAGTGTGCACATGCGTGGGTCCCCCGCTCTATGGATGATAGACGAACGATGGAGGACGTGCGCACGCGCAGTCTCCAGAGCGTGCATGCCCTTTAGTTAGCATTTAGGATACTATAAAGTATGAAAGTTTTATGATGTTAAATTACAAATACAATAATACTATAATATGTAATAAAATTTATTTTGATGTAATTGTTGAAGTACTTAAATATTTGAAATTTTAAGATATATTTACAATTTAATTTAAGTTATTTTGTAGTAAACGATGAAATATTTTCTGGAGTAATTAGAAGTTTGCCCGGGAAGCCCAACAATTAGGCTTTTGCTAGTTATTTATCACCTTGTCTAGGCAATTTAATCCAAGATTATGTGTTTGGTTTCTCAACTTAGGTGTTTTGAAGTCTGTGCATACAAGATTTGGCTTGCTGAAGTAAGACTATCTCCAACAATAATAGCAAAATACAATACATATTTCATGTTTAAGTTGTACTACAGTAAATAGATTAGATACCATTTAATCTTCTCTAACAACGATATTCAAAAAAGAATCATTTCTGGAAATAGGTTTTTCAGGAGAGAGAACACCCGGATTTGGGTTGTCTCTTCTGGCATCCAAAATGGTCTGCCATATGGGTAATATGTTGGAGGTTGAAATAGTACTGTCAGAAATCTATTTTGGATTTAAGTACCCATATGGATCACCTGTTGAAATTAGTCTAAGAGAGTCAAATCGGTTTACTTGAGGAGAACTTTTAATTGCTCACACCAGTCAAGCGAGGTTAGCCACTAGCAAAACACATCGGGTCTGTTTGGTTTCCTGGCTAAGATTACAACCAGGCCAGACTTGACCTGCTCCTAGCAAGCCAATCTATGTGCAAGTCAATCCATGTTTGTTTGGTTGTATCTATAGCCTAAGCTTGACTAGCTGCGAGTGTGTTTGGTTAGCTGGTTTGTGTTGTATAGAGTCACCTCTTCTTCAACCAGGTAAGTTTACCCTCTATGTGGAATTTTATCGAACATCTCTTGGGCACCATGGAAGCAGGAGCACCCGTGAGCATGTCGGCGATGCCGAACACGGCGAACTGCGGCGCCAGCCAGAATTAAGACATGCGCAGGTGCTGGATCCCTCGTAGATGGTGACGGCGAAGATGAGAAGATGAACGGGATGACGGGGATGGAGGCCGCCGGCATCTTGAAGTGCCTTCCGAGCGCCGTGTCCATCGTGCTGCCCTGCACCATGGAGAAGGTCTGCAGCTCTGCCAGGCAGGTGCCCATGATGATGGCGCTGCAAAAGATGGGCACCATGGCTAGCACCGTCTTGGCGTGCTCGTCAGGGTCCTCGAACAGGGAGCTGCTGGTTTCCGTTCCTGATTGCAGCGACATACACCTGCAGAACACAACTAATGCACCTCGTCGCCCACCACCGCGAGGTCCGCAGGGCGGTCCCGCGCCGGCGACGTACACCTGCAGAACACAACTAACGCACCTCGCCGCCCACCACCGCGAGGTCTACAGGGCGGTTCCGCTCCGCGACGTAGCGGGCAGCTCATAGAGGCGGAGGGCCAGACGAGTGAGGAGCTAGTGGGAGAGGCTCATGGCCTCGAACTCGTGCACCGCCGCCATGAGCTGCGCCCCGGCGAGGCGCGCAGGCCCGCCGCCCACCACCGCGAGGTCCACAGGGCAGTCCCACGCCGGCGACGTAGCGGGGCAGGTCAAGCGCTAGCGACGTAGCGGGGCTAGGGACCGCAGCGCCGCCGTGGTGCGGCAGAGTACGGTGACGAGAGGAGGTTCAGAATATGCAGCGGCCGGCGATGAGAGGCTGCATCCGAATCCCCACCAGGAGGTGAGCCGAGCTTCATCGCTGGCCTGGCTCCGAAAAAACGGATCCCCATCTGGTTCTCTCGAAGCCAGCTATAGTTTTCCAAATGGGCCAAGCACGATGGGCTGACACGGGCCCGGTCCGAAAAAGCACGACACTAATACGGCACGGGCACGATGTCCATAGTGCCAGTACCGGCACGGGCACGATATAGGGCCGTGCCTGGGCCGAGGGTCTGGCCCATAGTGCCGGCACGAAAATTGGGCCGGCACGAGGTGACCCGATTATTCTTAACCGTTGGATTCATTTACGGCACTCCTCACCGTATATCTTGGAAACCTAGATATATAAGCAAAGTCTACCATCACTTCCTCCCGTTCTCCTCCTCCTATCCATCTTGGCCGTCACTTTCTCTCAGCACCAAGCGAACAGCACATGGGCATGGCCGAGGCCACGGCAACCCACGCAGCGAGATGAGCGTCTTCCGGCGGCGAGGCGCGGCCACGATCGTTGTCCGCGCGGCGGCGGCGAGGCGCGGCTGCGGTCATCTTCCGCGCGGCGGCTGTGAGGCGCGGCGGCGGCGGCGTCTTCCGACGGCAGCGAGGCGCGTAGGTGCTGGCGCACATCGAGCAGCACATCAACGCGGCCAGAAGCACATCCTTGCGGCCGGAACTGTCCTCGGTGTCGTCCTCAGTGGCGTGCGGTGGTGCGTCTGCGACGGCAACGGCAACAGCAGCACGGCGCCACGCGTTCCCGGCGGCACGGCAGCACGGCGACCCACGTGCCCGACGGCACGGCACGGCACGGCTAATGGTATGTAGTGCCGTGTCTGGGCCTCAACCTCAGCACGGCGACACGATACGGCACGGCACGGCAGGGCCGCCGTGCCTGATAGTGCCGTGCCGCGGCGTGTCGTGCCATCTCGTGCTAGGGCCGGGCCAGTGCCGTGCCGCCCGTTTGGAAAACTATAAAGCCAGGCTATGGCATGGTCGGTGGCTCAATGAAGCCTGGCCAAGAGCTGAAAACAGGGAACCAAACAACACTAGGGTGGCTATCTGGGACCTGGTTAGAAGTTAGCCACTCAACCAAACAGACCCATCATGTCCTAAAGTGTCTCTATCTCATTTTCACCGAGTTTGAGTCTTTTTTTTCTAGAGGCACATTGAATGCTAAAGATTAAGGAGCATGATATTCATAAGTCTCCAAGATTTTTTTTATAGCTAGATTAACTACATTACTACTCATTTGTTTTATTCTTGATGATGAACAATGAGCACACACATTATCTATTTGGGGTCTATTCGACAGCTGGTATTATGGCCATTTTCGTTGCAAATTGCGGGAGTCGGTCCTCCAGGAGTTACTATGCTCTATACTGTTCGGTAGCACTAGTTTTGGTTTTGTTGATAAATCAGGCCACTAGGCGATGTCCTATCTTCTACTTGTTTGTGCATAGCATAACTAAGGCTCTGTTCGCTGAAGCTGAAAACCGCTGAAAATAAACGTTGATGCTGATTTCTTGTGAAAGAAAAATACTGTAGAAGGGCTGAAAAATAAGCGGTTTTAAGTTCAAACGAACAGAGCCTAAATGTTTTTATCTACTAGGTTGGTTGTATAATGGTGTTTATCTGCAATTTCGCAGCCGGCAGCCATTGTTGTTGTTTTTGGGATAGCATTAAACATAGAGCACCGTAATAATTTTCAGCAAGAGAGGATTTGCTAAAAGTTAATGAAACGTTTTCTTTAAGGATCAAGCTCATCATTTGCTAATCCTTAGGAAACTCATTTTCGGCGAAATCTTGTGTTACAAATGGGACATATTGGGAGCAATTCGATCTGGATCTGAATCTCGGTCCCTTTTCCGGCTTTGACTTGCGTCCATCCGAAGATCAAGCGCTGACCTCCTCGCCTCGTTCTAATCTAATCACATGCAGATGCCGCTCCGTCACTCTCCTTAACCCCTCCGCTGATTACCGTCGCCGTCGGCCACCGCCAGCCCATGTGACCTCCGCCCGCGGGCCCGCCACGTCCTCCGCCCGCGGGCCCGCCATATAATCCACTGACACCGGGACCCGCCGTCCGCTAGGCCCACCCGTCATCCTCTGCACTGCATCTCCACAGTCCCAGTTGCCCAGTCCTTGCTCGCCTCCCGCATTGCCGTTTGAACACTCGAGCTCGAGAGCCATTTACGGCTTCGCATCGCGCACTCGTGCCCCCCGATTCCTTCGATCCCCTCGTGGCGGTGGTGGCGCGTCGTGCGGGCGGGCGGGGGCTCTACTAGAGCTAGATCTCGAAGGAGTGGAAGGGAGACAGCCAGGGAGGGAGGGAGGGGAGTGACCGAGTGAGGCCGCCTCGGCGCCGCGCATTTCGCCGAGCACGATGAGGGCGCGGCGGGTCGGGGCGCTTCTGCTGCTCGCGGTCCTAGCGCTCGCCGCGTCGGCGGCGCGGCTGGACCTGGACGACGACGACGACTCGGGCGTGCTGGACGAGCTGCTGGCCATCGACGAGGAGGCCGAGCGGGGCGGGCTGGACGCCGACGGCGGGGGCGCCGCGGAGGCGGTGCGGCGGGCGCAGTCGATGGTGCTGGCGCTCGACAACGACAACGCGCGCCGCGCCGTGGAGGACCACGCGGAGCTGCTGCTGCTCGGGTACGCGCCGTGGTGCGAGCGCAGCGCGCAGCTCATGCCGCGGTTCGCCGAGGCCGCCGCCGCGCTGCGCGCCATGGGCAGCGCCGTCGCCTTCGCGAAGCTCGATGGGGAGCGCTACCCCAAGGCGGCCGCCGCCGTCGGGGTCAGGGGCTTCCCCACCGTGCTCCTCTTCGTCAATGGCACCGAGCACGCCTACCAGGGCCTCCACACCAAGTGAGAACGCTGCTTTGCTTTCTCAGTTTTTCTCTTGTCTCTTTTCGTTATATTATTAGCAATTTATCGTTTGCTGGAGTGTCCTTTCACGTGTCTGATCAATTGATTGGGAATTATCTGCATCTCATGTTGATAGGGACGCCATAGTTACTTGGGTAAGAAAGAAGACTGGTGTGCCAGTCATTAGGCTTCAGTCTAAGGATTCAGCCGAGGAGTTCCTCAAAAAGGACCAGACCTTTGTCATTGGTCTATTCAAGAATTTTGAGGTACTGATGTAATATGAAACGCTGGATGTGAAAAAAAAATGTGTCCACTCTGTTCGGCTGGCTGGTACGGTACGGCTGGCTGGCTGGCTGTTCTGAGAGAAAAACACTGCTGAGTGGCTGGCTGGTGCTGGCTGGACCAGCCAGCCGAACAGAGTGTCGTTTTCAAGTTTTAGTTTGCTCGAAATGTAAAAACTCTTGTGAAATAAACTGTCATCTGTTCAATTTGTGTTCATCCATATCCATGTTTTGGCAGGGAGCAGAACATGAAGAATTTGTGAAGGCAGCAACCACAGACAATGAAGTACAATTTGTAGAAACCAGTGATACAAGTGTTTCCAAAGTTCTATTTCCAGGTATTACATCTGAGGAGAAATTTGTGGGCCTCGTTAAAAGCGAGCCAGAAAAGTACGAAAAGTTTGGTAAGTATTTTGTAAAGTTTACTCTTTACTGAAACAAATATGCTGGGTTAAATTGCAATTCTTGTTCGATACACTGTAACTCATACAGTGGGATTTTGCAGATGGAGAATTTGAAGAAAAGGCAATTCTGCGGTTTGTGGAGCTCAACAAGTTTCCGCTAATTACTGTATTCAGTGAGCTCAATTCGGGTAAAGTATATTCAAGCCCTATTAAGCTACAGGTTGGCACTCACGACTTTTTTCTACTTTGCTGATCAATCACATATATGTTGCATTCAACTGCAATAACTTATTAACTATATAATGACCAAAAGAAAATTATATTAGACTTTTAAGTTATAATCCTTATGAAAGGTCAGTTGGATTTACTCTCGCGCAATTTTTTTTTCTAGGTCTTCACCTTTTCAGAGGCTTATGATTTCGAAGATCTTGAATCTATGGTTGAAGAAATAGCCAGAGCATTCAAGACAAAGGTGCCAAGCATATCGATGCTTTTATTTTGTTTCTGACCATGCTCACATCACCTAGATGGTTATTTTGGTTAAAAATGTTTTTCCCACTGCATTGCAGATAATGTTTGTATATGTGGACACTGCTGAAGAAAACCTTGCAAAACCATTCCTCACTCTTTATGGCCTTGAATCGGAAAATAAGCCTACTGTAAGTCTCATGTTGGACTCGTAATTAGGATGTTTGTCGTAAATGCATGAGGGCACATGTGTTCTATTGCTGATGTCTTATGACTTATGAGTGGGTATGGGTGGAGTCCGATTGGTTATTGACTCGGATAATCGATTCCATTAGGGTAGTGGGTGATGATAATAGCTGTTACTACGCTGGGGACATGAGCTGACAATTGTCAAATCTTTTTCTATGTAATTGAAGTCCATATATTTTTTTTATTTACTAACATTAGAAAGTTTCACCAGGTTACAGCATTTGATACAAGCAATGGAGCCAAGTATCTGATGGAGGCAGATATCAATGCAAAGAACCTGAGGGTATTGTGATTTTTATTTTGATACTATGTTGAATTACTTGACCAATAGAGGCAGTTACTTTAAGTGTATTGTGTTGCTGGACAACAGGAGTTCTGCTTAAGTCTTCTGGATGGCACACTCCCACCATACCACAAATCGGAACCAGTGCCTCAAGAGGTATTCTAACGTTGAAATAATCGCAGGTTAAGGGCATAGCATTGCAACTTACTATTTCTGAAATATGTAGTTCAAATTCTCGGTAACAATCTCCTCGTGAAATTGATAAAATTTGTGTACTAAAGGTGCAACCGTGCAAGGATGACTAAAATTGGAAAACAACATCCAATGGGGGTTCACGGGTATGGGGTGTGTGAAAACTAACTTACATGGTCTTTATGTTGGTACCGAGCTGTCCGATTTGAAATGTTTTTTTTCTTTTGTGAAATTTGTTTAACCACTAAGCAGCATGTTTGACCCTACATTGTGCAGAAAGGACTTGTTGAAAAGGTTGTTGGTCGTACGTTTGATTCTTCTGTGCTGGAAAGTCATCAAAATGTCTTCCTTGAGGTATATCGCGTTTTTTAATTGTTATATCTCTTCTCATTTTCAATGTACATAATTTGTTCTTTAAATGATCTTACATTCCTTTTTTAAATGAAAGGTTCATACACCTTGGTGTGTTGACTGTGAAGCGATAAGTAAAAATGTTGAGAAGTTGGCCAAGCATTTTAGTGGTTTGGACAATCTGAAATTTGCACGCATAGATGCTTCTGTGAATGAACATCCCAAATTGAAGGTGAGTCAATCTTTGCATTAACATTCAGGAAAAGGCATGGAATAATCAATAATTGTCACTCTCTCTACCATGTTCATGCATCACAAGTTGCCGATTTGCAGTGCAAATTTCTATCTAGTACCTGTATTCTGTGCTATAGCTTGATTAATGCTTATCAAGGGCACTTCGCCCACCTAATGGCTTGTTTGGATGTACTCGTATCCATCTCGATCCATGTGTATTGGAGTGAATTGAGGAGGAAATTAAATTAAGTTTCACTCAAATCCATTCCAACACATATAGATTGAGGTGAATACGGTGCAACCAAACTAGGTCTAAGTGTGTGGAGAATATTTTCCGAGGTGTAAACTTATACGGTTGTAAAAACACAGCGTGCTTGCATGCACACATGCATACTGCCTGCTACATGTATGGACATTGCCCACACACGTAGGCACACCACCTGCACACAAATATTTACAGTTCACCCATTGTTCATGATTGATGTTGTGATGCATGGACTTGCGTCTATAGCTTGGAAACATGAAATTTTCATGAGACCTGTGTGTAGAAGATGAAATTCTGGATTATTCACTGTACGTGTTGGGCTAGTTTTCTTCGTCTTCTTCTGCAAGCTCTCTATTTACTGTATGGAATCAGTTTAAACACAGTATATGAGATAAATGAATCGACCATGTCCATCCAAAGCTAGCAAATATCATGAGAATATGTAACTCTTCGTTAGAGGCACATTGCTTTGGCTACTGGAAGCACAGTTTAATGTATCTGCATGCCTGCATGTCCAAGTTGATTTGTCAAATTTTAAACTCTGCATAACAATCGTGCATGTTTATGAGCAGGTGAACAATTACCCAGCGCTATTCCTTTATCTTGCTGAAGACAAAAGCAACCCGGTATGTCTGCAGGAACAAATGGAAACATGCTGTTAAGTTGATTCTTTTCGACACACGTTAGTGATGTTGCTGATTCTGTCTTTTGGAACGCAGATCAAGCTTTCAAAGAAAACTAGTGTCAAGGACATGGCCAAACTCATCAAGGAGAAGCTGCAAATATCAGATGTGTTGGAGACAGTAGCGGCCCCTGACAATAATGTCAAGGATGAGCTATAACCAGTAGACTTCTCCGGTGGCCATGTTTCTGAGTAAAGCTAGGGCCGTCCAGTGAAGGAAAAGATTGCGGCATGTTTGCGTTTTTTGTGCCAACCTGATAACAGGACTTGCTTTGTTCGCGTGTTGTAACTTGTGTTCAGTTGACAACAGACAATGGTATAGAAAAATAGGTTACGCAAATCAAACGGACATGTAAATCAACTTTAATGGGGTTCAGTTCACACATGAATGTCCAGGGTAGTACCAGGTTCTCATTTCTGATTCAACATGAATAAAACAAATCTTGGTTTGTTCTTTTATCGGAAGAACTGGAGTGTTCAGTAAAGAATAATCACTTGACATTTTGTGACGTGAAGTCTCGAAGGCCACTCGCTGCTGCCAGCGGAGGCCCTTGTAAGCCCAGCCCAGTACCCGGTTGGGCCAACCCATGTCGTTGTTCGTTGAGCTCCTTGCGGACGGACCGGTGGCCATCATAATCATAAGGAAAAAGTTCATTTCACCTCTCTCAACTATTACTATAGATGGCCGTTCGGGCCGCCCGGCCCGGCACGGCCCGGGCCCAGGCCAGGCACGGTCCGACTAGGCCGGGCCTCCAGAGCACGACGGGCCACCGGGCCGTACCGAGATCGTGCTTCGTGCCTGACCATAGGCCCAGGCACAGCCCCTCGGGCCAAATTTTGGGCCGGGCTGGCCCAAAAAGCACGCATTGGCCAGCGGGTCGGGCCGGCCTGAGGGCACTGAATGCCTGGAGAAAAGATGGGGGAAGGGGAGGCAACGCAGAGGGCAGTCGAGGCTTATTTCACGGCTGGCAGCGGCGCGACGTCGCGGTGGTGAGTAACCTCCGACGGGCAGTGGCACATGATAACCTCAGACTTGAGTAATAGTTCAAGTTTGATTATGCTCTTTCAACCGCAAAACTAGAAATCTTTGCTCCCTCGACTATTCCATACAATGCAAATCACATCCCTTAGTGGTTTTATAAGCTGTTTCATGTGAAAATATGAGTCCTGTGCAAGATCGAATTTTTAGGGCCAGACTAGGTTTATAGGGCTATTTTGCCATGACCAAGTCGCGAACGACCATGCATGGTTGACATGTGGGGCCCATGAAACTACAGGATTCTAAGGATATACTCTTATGTACAACCTGATGAGCTCTTAAGGAAAAAGAATAATCCAACAATTTGTATAAAAGAGCTTTAATCTACAATGAGAAACGCTAACTCTAACTGCCTATCCATGCGTGAAAACGTGACCTTTTGAATTAGAGACTTCCTTGTACAGGACCATGAGCAACAACCCGTGCCAAGCGCCGGTGGAGACGTACACGGTGGCAAAAAAAAGAAAAAAGAAAAGAGGAATGGCTATTTAGGGTTTAGGGTAAAACCTAGCCTTAATAATAAATTGAGCTCAAATATGAGAGATTTATGGGTAAAAAGTGCTTTACATTAAATATCATGGTATCTAAAGATAGGGGCTTAACCTTGTCCGACCATTGGAGGTGGGACCCCTTTGATCCGACCCCGGAGGTGCAGGGCCCGTCTCGCCTGATCATTTGGAGACTCCATCTCGCCCGACTTCAGGGATGCAGGCTTCGCCTCGACTGACCCCTAGGGAGCGGGCAACACCTGATCCGATCCTCAGAAGTAGTGTTGACGAGATCTCTGTTTTTCTAAATACTCTCCGATATTTTTATTTGTATTTCTACTTAATCTGTTCCAATTTATAAGTCGTTTGACTTTTTCAACCCTAAGTTTTTTATTTGTATTTCTACTTAATCCGTTTTAATTTATAAGTCGTTTGACTTTTTTAACCCTAAGTTTAATCACTCGTCTTATTCAAAAAATTTATGTAAAAAGAGTTAAACTTGGCTTATTCTTAAAGAACTTTTATTAATAAAGTAGATCATAATAAAAAAGTGATATTTTGCACAATTTTTTGAATAAGACGAGGGGTCAAACTTGAAGAAAAAAGTCAAACGACTTATAAATTGAAACGGAGGGAGTACTTGAATAAGAGAAAAGAGCATTTCTCATCTCAGTTTATCAAATGATGATACAAAGTGCAATATGGTTAGAACTAATTGTTGCATAATACAAATCTAGGAAAGAATGGGAGTCTAATCCATAAAACTTTTTCACTCCTTTTCTATCTAATTAATTTATGTTTATTCTAGTTACAAAACAAACAAGAAAAAGTCTTTTATTTTTGCAGGTCAAATCTCACCAATGTGCTAGTCAGGACAGGGATCGTAGGTGATTTGGGCTGGGTTGCCATGTGCGCGCTCGTAGATTTGCATGTTGGAGCCCATCACACGTCTTTGGATGATGGCCCCGGTTTGGTATCAGCCAAGGATCTCCATTCGACCTCGCATATCTGACTCCCGATGCACCGGACCCCGTTGTCTGACTCTCCATTATTTGATCTTGATTGGAGCACAAAACTACTGGCAAACCACTTAGGGGTATGATTTGCACGGTATTAAATAGTTGAGGGAGCAAAGATTTCTGGTTTTACGGTTAAGAGAGTAAAATTAGATCTCAGGAATAGTTGGAGGAGGTCAAATGGACTTCTTCCCCGTCACAATCACAAAGCAAGCTAACCACCTGCATATTCGCATGCATTGCAAGTGACTCGTTCCTCGACCAAGCAGACTCATCGGCACTCAAACAAACCTCCCGCTCTCCCTGCTGCGACCCCGCGAAAGTATCGGCAGGCAGATCGAGACTTGCCGTCGATCGACGACCGCCGCGCCGGCCGCCATGATCTCGTGGCACGACCTGTACACGGTGCTGTGCGCGGTGGTGCCGCTGTACGTGGCGATGGTCCTGGCGTACGGCTCCGTGCGGTGGTGGGGCGTACTGACGCCGGACCAGTGCTCCGGCATCAACCGCTTCGTCGCCGTCTTCGCCGTGCCGCTCCTCTCCTTCCACTGCATCTCCACCAGCGACCCCTATGTCATGAACCTCCGCTTCATCGCCGCCGACACGCTCCAGAAGGCCCTCGTCCTCGCCGCGCTCGCCGTCTGGTCCTATCTCCCGACGACGACGAAGACGACGACTAGGCGGCCGGAGCCGCCGTTCGACTGGTCCATCACGCTCTTCTCCCTGTCGACGCTGCCCAACACGCTCATCATGGGGATCCCTCTCCTCGTCGCCATGTACGGCCGCTACTCCGGCGACCTCCTGGTGCAGGTGGTGGTGCTCCAGTGCATCGTGTGGTACACCCTGCTGCTCGTCCTCTACGAGTTCCGCGCCGCGCGGGCGCTCATTGCGGGGCAGTGCGGCGGCCCGCCGGCGGCCGGCGCCGCCGCGGCGGCGTGCGTCATCGCCGACGTGCGCGTGGACCCGGACGTGGTGTCGCTGGCCGGCAGCCAGGCGGAGGCGCAGGCCGAGGTGGCGCCCGACGGCAGGGTGCGCCTCGTCGTGCGCCGGTCCACGTCGGCGTCACGGCGCTCGCTAGTGGCGACGCCGCGGCCGTCGAACCTGACGGGCGTCGAGATCTACTCGGTGAGCTCGTCGCGCAACGCCACGCCGAGGGGTTCCAGCGGCATCGCCGACATGGCCGCCGCGGCCGCCGCGCTGCCACAGCACGGGCACGGCGCGTCGTCGCTGCGCATGTCGAGCTTCGGCGCGGCGGACCTCTTCTCCCTGCACCCGACGCCGCGGCCGTCCAGCTTCGACGAGCAGGCGGTGCGGGCCAGATCAGCCGCCACGGTGGCGCCCAGCAACGACGATCCCAGGGACGACGCGCACATGTTCGAGTGGAGCTCCGGCGCGTCCGCCGCGTCGGAGGTGCGCGGCTTGCCGGTGTTCCACGCCGGCGGCGACCTCCACCGCGGCATGGATTCCCGCCGGCTCGTCCCCTCCGATCAGGCGCCTCCGAGAGGTCAGTCACAGTCACAGGTGTGACGAACAAAACATTTGAAAGCCGATCGATACATAGATAAACGTGCAAGCACTGATCGATGGTTTGTTTCAGCGATGCGGCCGGGGGAGCGCGTCGTGACGGGGTTCAGGGCGGACGGCGGGCTCGGGCAGGACGCGCTGGCGAAGCTGGAGTCCGGGTCGACGGAGGAGGAGCGGAAGGACGGCGGCGGCGGCACGGGAGGGCAGCAAACGGCGGCGGCGCCGGCCGGCGTGATGATGCGGCTGATCGTCACGATGGTGTGGCGGCGGCTGATCCGCAACCCCAACACTTACGCCAGCGTTGTCGGCCTCACTTGGTCTCTCATCTCCTTCCGGTAATTAATTCATCAAGCTCTTGGTCGCGGTGCTTGTTGGTATACATATTTGCGTTTTCTGCATCGATCAGAATTTTATTTCAGAAAGAACAAATAAAAAACAAACACCATACCTTGTATTGCAATTATCGGATATGTTGCTGCAGATTCCACGTCGCGATGCCAGTCTTAGTGAAGAACTCCATCAGCATACTCTCCGATGCAGGGCTAGGGATGGCCATGTTTAGCTTAGGTGAGTTCTGAGACTTCCCATGTAGTAACACACATGGTGGCTACACCTGCAATAATACAATTCTCTTCTTTTGCTGCCCAGGGCTGTTCATGGCGATGCAGCCCAAGATCATCGCCTCCGGAAAGACCGCGGCGGCGGTCACCATGGCGATTCGCTTCCTCTTCGGCCCCGCCGTCATGGCTGCCACGGCCGCCGCCGTCGGCCTCCGTGGCACGCTCCTGCGCGTCGCCATTGTTCAGGTAAGGGGACATCTTGCTCTTATACATTCATTAATTCTGACGAGTTGAAAGATTTTTGGGCCAGCCAAAATGATGCTGACAACTGCTGACTCCATCATGCGCGCGTGATCGTACGGCAGGCTGCTCTGCCGCAAGGAATTGTGCCCTTTGTGTTCGCCAGGGAGTACAATCTGCACGCCGCCATTCTTTGCACCGGGTAATTAAGCCAATAAACCAAACAGCTAGTTTGGTTGTTTTCGTTTTCAGCAGGGTTGTCACTTGTCAGTGTGAGCTAGTTTGGTTCATATGTTTCCATCATTTTCAGGGTGATATTTGGCATGCTAATCGCACTTCCGATTGCCTTGGTCTACTATATTATCCTCGGGCTAATATGAATGCTGTCTAACGCCAAAGCTGACGTAAATGTAGCGCATTATCGGGCGATGCAATAGTACCACGGATGGTTATCATGCATATATGTCCAACAGTTGTGACCATGCATGCAGTGTTGATTTGATTGATCTATGGATCACACAAACTGATCAAACAACAACTGTCCTTGGAACCTCAAGGTCATGGCCAACATCAATGAGTTCACTGCAACAGCCAAGCGAATAATGGTCATGTCAGATGGCAGCTGCAACGAACTCGGCAGGGAAGCTTGTCCACGTATGTACTCCAGTTTCAAACATTCTTTTGGTGCAGTCCTCACAATGATACAATGCATACCTGAAACTCTGAAAGCTAGTACTATTCATCAATAATTTGTTTAGTGTTTTCTTTTCCATGGGCAGAGTAGCTTGTTTTGTAACCACATTAATCAAACACTTCCTCGAATTCCCATACTTGACTAATTAATTATGTCAACATACTGGTACACAAACACGATAATATCATTGCACCGCAAATGCTGTTTCCCATCCGTACTAGTCCTAGCGGAGTACTAATTAACTCCGTCAAAAGAAGATGTAACACTAGCAATCTAGCTCTATCACTAGTAAGGTTAAGATTATAGGAATGTATCATATGTACAGTACAAAATACGTGTACTGTGAAATATATTTTATGATGAATCTAAGGATATCTCTTTGGATTAAGTTCACTTTTGCCCCCTCAACTCTTGCTTTTGTCTAATTTTAACCCCCAACTATAAAACCGTCTAACTTTGATACCTCAACTATCAAAATCATTTAATTTTACATATAAATATCTAATTTTGTAAATACCTAAATATTTATGCAAAAAATTTATAAATTTAGATTTACTTATTGATAAATATTTAAACATTATATGATGGTTTTCCTAATAATGTGAAAAATAACGTAGTAGATTTCAAATGAAAAGATGACGAACTATAGAATTATATATCTTATTGTGATTCGCAACTTTCGATTTTGTCATTTCTCAATCCGATTTAGGTTGAATATTTTTTTAAAAAAATATGAGAACTTCAAACATATGGATTACATTTTAAAGAAATTCATGTTTTTATTCAGAACAAAAAAAAATCAAATGAAGAGTAGGTAATAGGTAATATATTAATACATATAAATATTTATTGATAAATCCATTTTTCACAAATATTTCGAAACTAAATTAGCTTAAGTCTATTTTTAGCTCCTCAACTCTTGTTTATGTCTAAGTTTGGCACTTCAACCATCAAAACCGTTCAGTTTTGACTCATGAGGCGATTTGGAGTGGTTTTCGATGACTCTGGGGGTTAAAATTAAACGGTTTTGATAGTGGATGTGTCAAAATTAGACGGTTTTATAGTTTGGGGGTTAAAATTAGACAAAGGCTAGAGTTGAGGGGCTAAAAGTGGGCTTAATCCCATCTCTTTAGTGTTATAAATATTTACATTTTTGTATAAACTTGGTCAAACTCAAAATAGATGTAACCAAGGTTTTGGGGAAAAAAGTATGAATAGTTTCTTCAGTTAGAAAAATATCCTCAATTATCCGTACATATGGTGGTGGCCCTTGCCTGCACAGACATGGTGTTTTTTTTTTCTGAGTTGAATTTCATCTAAGGTTGGAGTTTACTGCTTCATATATTCTAAATTCTAAGTCGTTTGACTTTTTTTTGTCTCAAATGTGACCACTCGTCTTATTTAAAAATTGGTGCAAAATATCGTTTTTTTATTATAACTTGCTTTATTAATAAAAGTTCTTTAAGAATGATTTAAATTTAGTTATATATATATATATATATATAGAGAGAGAGAGAGAAGACAAATGATCAAACTCGAGTGAAAAAGTCAAACGGCTTATAATTTGGAACAAAGTGATTACATCAGAGCTGAAGAATGGCATATGTTGTCTGGCGGCTGGCGGCGGCAGTGCCAGACAGCTAGAGTCAGCATCTCCAAGAGTTTGGCAAATGAGCTTGGCATCCTTGAAAAATTGGCAAAATAAGAAAATGTACTCTTCAACAGATTGGCAAATGAGCTTGGTATTTTTAGGAAGTTGGCATCCAGCACCTCCTCACGCGTATCTTTACGCGCGCGTATTCCTCTTGGCATCGCGAGGCCGAGCGTCGGCGCGTGACTTCTTGTAACACCCTAAAATTTGCTTTTATTAAAGTAGGGACAAATTGATTTATTTATGTAATTGTTTGGCATATTAACCTAGCAAATAATAGCTTTTAGCAATTAAAATAAATCATAGGATTTAGAAACATGATTTGTTGCATCCATGCTGCTCGATGATATTTTTGTTTGATTTGCACTTTATTGAGATTTGGAAATATTCAAATGTATTTGAAAACCTCCCCTCTTCCTTTTTCGCCCGCTTGGGCAGAAGGCCGCCCGAGAGTCGGCAGACCGCCCCATCTTCCTCGCGCAGGCGCCTTTCTCCTTTGGCTGCCATGCGGGGCCTGCTGCTCAGAGTCGTCCCCTTCCTTCCTCTGGAGTCCGAGCAGGACTCGATGTCCAACCGACCGCCGCCGGAATTTTCGGACGAGTCCGTCCTGAGCACGCCTCCACAGCCCGTAAAAGGAAGCTGCGACCCTTTCCCCTTCCCTCCTACTGGCACTGACGCGTCGGGCCACGGCACAGCGCAGTCTCCTTCCTCCGGACAGAGCCTGAACCGAGCACGACTGCCGCCTCCGACCGTATCCTAACCACCGAATCTCCCGAAGTCCGGATATCCTACGCCTCCCTCGCGCCCCTATATAGGTCGGCCGAGCTCTGCCGTCCCTCCCCACAAGTTCCCGAGCAAGCCACGCCCTCCAATCTTGCCCTAGCCGTCGCCCCGAGCTCCGCCGTCGCCCCGAGCTCCGCCGCCACTGTCGATTTCTCCTCGGGAAGACTTCTCCGTCGAAATTGGTTGTTCTCCAAGCTTCGCAGCAAGGTCAGGAACCTTCCCGACCCCTTTTCCCTCGGTTTTGTGCACTATAGCCATGATGCCGAGCTTCGCAGTCTCCATAGTTCCGCCACCTAGCTCGCCGCATCCTCCCCGAGCTACCTCTGTGGCAACCGAAACCATAGATAGGTTCGGCTTGAACTCCTCTTGCTTCCCGACCAGGTCCCGAGGTGTGCCGAGCTTCCTAGCCCCGAAAACGCCGTCTCCGGCCACCTTGCCTGCGAGGAATCGGCCGGGCGCCGCCCGACTCAGGCGACCAGGGTCGCCCCTCTTTTCCCGAGCTACCTGCGCCGTCCACGGCCGATCCAACGGCTCACAGTGGGAGATACCTTTTCGACCGGCACTTTTGCAGAAGAGTCCCTGAGCTTTTTAATGTTCTAACCCGCGATCCTTTGACGTATTTCTCATATTACGCTTTCCTATTTAGAAAACGTATTTCCTCGGTTTTAATTCAAAAGGGCGTTTTCAATATTTACAGATTTGTCACTCAGTTTATTTCGGCCATATTTTATTCGTTTTAGCTCCGATTTGACCCGTTCAAGTCTCGTTAGATTCGTAATTTTGTAATCTATCTAATGATGCTACTGTTACTCATGTTTTCAACTTTTAAAATTCGAGATTAGATTTAATCTATTATTTTATTAAAGTAAAACTTGTTTATTTCATAACTTCTCCGTTTGAACTCCGATTTTCGTGATCTTTATATCGTTGGAATCGTAGCGACGCGTAGATTATTTTTATACACCTTTCAATCTGTTTTTCCACTATTGGTGTACTGTTTCTAATATAGATCTTGTTTGCTTCGTGTATGATTGCCTCGATGATTGTGTGGTGATTTTATGAACGAGTTCAGACGGTGAGCAATACGTTGGTGATCAAGAGTACACGGAGGATCCAAGTTCTCCAGAGCACTTTGATCAAGGCAAGTATAGCATGGACCATCCTTGTTGCCTATTCACCTTAATCACTAAATTCATGATGCATGTGTCTACCTTGGCAACCATAGTATTTATTCCTAAGTTTTGATCACTTGATCCTTGTTACCTATGAGATTGCATTTGAGTAGTGATGCTAGCGCTTGATGATGCCATGATCTTATGAACTTGATTAATTAATTATGAAATAAAGGTTAAAAGATGCTTTTTAGCAACATGGACTAAGGACTTAACTGTAAGTATGACACCGGGACTTACAGCGCAACCATGAGGGTCATATGGCTCTGACTTTAGTCAAGTATGAAGTTACTTTCTATCATGTTGTAAATCTTGAAAGGTTCCTTGCCGAGCTGGTTGTTTTGCGGCTCCTGTCTTTGTGTGTACTGCTGCGTGTGTGTGCTACTAGAAGGAGGGCTCTACCACCCCTTGCCATTGCGCCTGGATTGATTAGTGGCATGCTAGGAAGGCTTTTGAAAGACTTCATGGTGTACCCTGCCGCACTTCCTTGGTGAGGTGACATGGGAGTCATGACCCTTGGCATATGGGGATCACGACTTATGGTGAAAGTGTGCAACCTCTGCAGAGTGTAAAACTGATATATCAGCCGCGCTCACGGTCACGAGCGGCCTTGGACGTCTTACAGGAACTTAACTAATTTAATATTGATTTATTTGGAGTTTCTATTGATGTTTATTCCATATTAATTATCATGTTTATATGATCATGCAAATCTTTGTCCTTAGAATATTCTATTGCTGCTACTCAAATTGCTAAAATATGATCAACTAAAAGCAACCGCTGTCAAACCAGTGTCTTGCCTTATTTGAGCCTCATAAACCCATGTTATTCTTGTTGAGTACGACATGTACTTACGCTTGCTTTATTTCTCATATTTGGATAAAAATCCCGGATGGGTAACAGACGACTATGATGATTCTTCTGAGGATTACTAGGATTGTGGTTCACCAGTCAACTACTTCCCTGTGAATTGGAGCTTCAGCGAGAGATTATAATTATTAGACCGCTGCTATTTATGTAAAGACTCTGTGATATTATTCGTTATATATTGAACCTTGTGATGGTACTATGTAATTTGTCGCTTATGTGTGTGATTGATCTCTGGGCGCACATAAGTTGGTTCATTCAATTTTATCCTTAAAATTGGGTGTGACAGATTGATATCAGAGCATAGGTTGACTGTAGGACGCAAACCTAGAAATTCTAGAGATGTTTTTCTCACCTCATTCATGCTTTCCACCTAACTTGCTAACTGCTAAAATTTGTATGCTTCCCTTACCCTTATTCCATTATAAAAATATTCAGTCTATTCTAATTCTAACTTTGTCTTGATCTGTATTGGAGAAGATGGTTCGTGGTCGCAAAACTGCACGCATGAGCACCGGAGGTTACTACCCACTGCGAGCTTTGGACATTCCAGCTGAAGACGACGTGGTGATCGCCCCGGAAAATGAAAGTGAAGAGGAAGCTATGTACATGGAAGATGTTGAAGAGATCCTTCCGTCGCCGACGCCTGCTACTCCGTCACCTCCACCGCCTGTTGCATCACCCGCACCCGAAGCCCCCGCCAGAGGTGAACCGCCCAGGAGGATGGGATGGATCCAGGAGGAATATACTAAGTATCCAGAAGAAGATGCATTTTTCCACACAACGCTCGTTAACATGCTGACCCTCTACTACGCCGACCTGCAACCTACTCTCAACTACTATAGCATGGAGCACACGCATCCTCTACGAGACACCTACTGGACCACAGAGCTGAATATCAAGGTTTGGGATGCATAGCATAGAGCCTACAAGACGGAATCTGTTCACAAGAGCGCCGCTCCACGTAGAACCGTGGAAGAGAGCATGGAAGATGCCGCTACTCATGCCTACCTCTACTACCATGGTCGTTGCTATGAAGATATGGAAGGAGATGTCCATAGATTCTACCCTCGCGTGGTGACTAAAGAAGGTGACGTCGCTATGACTATGCCCGAAGTGGATCAGCCCGCTCTTAGAGCTCTAGCAAGATTGTCTTGGGCACTTATGGGAAGAGTCCATGGTTTGGAACGTGATTTGGCAAGAGCTAAGAGTGCCAACACACAAGCAGATCAAGAGATTGATGGATATCGAGCAAGACTCAACCAACCAAAGCTATTCCAGCAGATTCCCACACCTCCACCATTTAAGGATTCCGCTCCATAGGGTTAGGAAAATTCCCTTAGCAATAAAAGACGCTTGTAGCGCTAAGTTGAGTCGAGTCGAGTCTTGTGTGCGTATGAAACTCTATGTGTTAGTTGCTTTGTTCTTATGAAATATTTGTGATTTGGTTTTTTGTAATGAGTGCTGAGAATTGTGGGCATGACTACAACTCTCTTAGTTAGGGTCTAAGATTTGAGAATTATTGAAGCAAAAGTTGTTTTGGTTAAATCTGTGTTTCACCAAATCTGTTTTTCAGACCTCTCTGTCTTGTTAATTATTCTTAATTAATTTCGTAACTTGAAAAATTATGACAATTTAATGGGGAATAGTAGACTTCCAGACCTTTTCATTGCCACAAGAATCAAGTTAATATCCATTATGGTTTGAGAGATGTAACTGTTGCAAATTGAAGTTTCTGCACAGTCTGGCAGCTTGGACAGTTTTTGTTTGTGTCTGTTTTTGGTTAACTTAACTTCCGAATCGGGAGAAGTGATCAACATGGAAGTTGTAGAAAATTTTTTGATCTTTCCAACGGTATAGAGAACGTCTCTGTTTGATTTCGGAAACTCCAGATATGATCATTTTTCTTCTCTACTGTTATCGGATCTCGCCCAGAAAATTCAGATTCGTTATTCATAAGTGATTGCATAATGGTAAAAATACTAAAACTCATTTATGTGTTGAAAAACAGATGGCCGGTAACAGGAGGAATGCCAATCCACCACCACCACCGCAACCTAGCATTCAAGACCTCATCGCTTCGCAGAACCAGCTGATGCAAACTATGATGCAATTCATTCAGCACCAACCAGCTGGAGGACCGCAGCCTGTTCAAGCTCCTACAAGAGATAAGCGAGGAGAATTTCTGAAGGGTCGACCACCTGTGTTCAACCATGCCGCTGACCCGCTGGATGCTGATGACTGGCTTCGTGCTGTGGAGAGGCAACTCAACATTGCGCAGTGCAACGATCAAGAGAAGGTGTTATATGCATCTGGACAGTTGCAAGGAGCTGCTCAAGACTGGTGGGAATCATTCCAGTATGGTCGTCCCAACAATGCACCTGCTATCACCTGGCAAGAGTTTTGTGAAAACTTCAGGTCATATCATATCCCTGAAGGTCTGATCGAGTTGAAGCAGGCAGAGTTCAGATCTCTGAAGCAAGGACGGATGTCTGTGCCAGAATTCCGTGATCATTTTGTTCAATTGTCACGGTATGCTCCTGACGATGTTGCTAATGATAAGGACAAGCAACGTCTCTTCCTCAAGAGACTTCATGATAGATTGCAACTCCAACTCATGACAACCACCTACCTCAATTTCCAAGAGCTTGTGAACCGCGCTATCGTGATTGACAACAAGCGCCAGGAGATGGCTGATAACAAGAGGAAGAAGCAAGGACCAGGTTTTTCCAGGAACAACCGTCAGCGTCCCAATACCGCGCAGCAAAAATTTCAGCAGAAACACCAGGGGCCATCCAACCAGTGGAACCAAGGGGGATCTAGTCAGTGGAACCGTAATCAGAACCAACCTCGTTCCCCCTATCCTCAGCAGCAGCAGCAGAAGACTCCCTCTCAAACACCCCAGCAAGCTACCCCGAGTAAGACTCCCATGAGGACTAATACACCGGGCACCCCCATCAAGTGTTTTGGTTGTGGAGAAACTGGACACCTCTCCTATAACTGCCCCAAGAAGCAGAACCAGCAGACTCCCCAGGGGAGCAACCCAAAGAGTAGATACCAGCCACCATCTAATCAAGGAAGGGTGAATCATGTGTCCCCAGAGACAGCTCAGGAAGCACCAGAAGTTATGATGGGTACGTTCAGCGTCAACTCCATCCTCGCTACTGTTCTTTTTTATTCCGGTGCTTCGCATTCTTTCGTATCACAAAGTTTTGTTAGAGTACGGAGTATACCACTTTTAGCTCTACAAAACCTAATATTAGTAAATTCACCGGGTGGGGCTATGCAAGCTCAATATTACTGTCCTTCGGTTAATATTGCTCTAAGTGGGGTAGACTTTAAAGTGAACCTTACCGTAATAAGAACAGCTGGGATTGATGTCATATTGGGTCTGGATTGGATGAAGAAAAATAAGGCAGTTATTCAGTGTGAGGAGAAGGTCGTTGTGTTAACTACGCCTAAAGGAGACAAAGTCAGTGTTGATGTAGTAATGCAACCACCACCTGCAGCGACAGTTAATCAACTCCAGGAGGATGACAGCCAGCTAGATCACGTTGTGGATGAGTTTCCGGACGTACTCCCTGATGAATTGCCAGGTATGCCACCCGACCGCGACATTGAATTTATTATTGAATTGTTGCCTGGAACTGCACCCATAGCTAAGCGTCCATATAGAATGGGAGTAAATGAGTTAGAAGAACTTAAGAAACAAATTAAAGAATTATTAGACAAAGGTTTTATTCGGCCAAGTTCTTCACCTTGGAGAGCACCAGTTATTTTTGTTGATAAGAAAGATGGAAGTCAGCGGATGTGTGTGGATTATCGGTCACTTAATGAGGTTACTATCAAGAATAAATATCCATTGCCTAGAATTGATGATTTGTTTGACCAATTGAGAGGAGCCTATGTATTTTCCAAGATTGATCTTCGTTCTGGTTACCATCAACTAAAAATTCGTGCTACAGATATACCTAAGACAGCTTTTACTACACGGTATGGATTATATGAGTACACCATGATGTCCTTTGGATTGACCAATGCACCTGCCTACTTTATGTATTTGATGAATAAAGTGTTTATGGAGTACCTAGACAAGTTTGTTGTGGTATTTATCGATGATATTTTAATTTATTCGAAAAATGAGGAGGAACATGCTGAACATTTAAGATTGGTGCTACAAAAATTACAAGAGCATAAGTTGTATGCTAAGCGGAGCAAGTGTGAATTTTGGTTAAAGGAAGTTGCCTTTCTTGGTCATATTGTCTCCAATGGTGGTATAGCGGTTGATCCTAGCAAAGTAGAAGATATTCTGAATTGGAAGCCACCAACAACTGTTAGCGAGATTCGTAGTTTTCTGGGATTAGCAGGGTATTACAGGAGATTTATTGAAGGGCTCTCAAAGCTTGCTAAGCCTATGACTGCTTTATTAGAAAAGAATGCTAAGTTTGTTTGGTCGGAAAAATGTCAAAAGAATTTTGAGGAATTGAAGAAAAGATTAACCACAGCCCTCGTGTTGACTTTGCCGGATTTGAGCAAGAGATTTGCTATATATTGCGATGCATATCGTCAAGGCTTGGGTTGTGTTCTTATGCAAGAAGGAAGGGTTGTGGCCTATGCATCAAGACAGTTGAGGAAACATGAATTGAATTATCCTACTCATGACCTTGAGTTAGCTGCAGTTGTGCATTCGTTAAAAATTTGGAGACACTATATTATTGGGCAAAAGTGTGATATCTACACCGACCACAAGAGTTTGAAATATATTTTTACTCAGTCAGATCTGAATTTGAGGCAACGTCGTTGGTTAGAGTTGATCAAGGATTATGATTTGGAGGTACATTATCATCCGGGAAAAGCGAATGTTGTCGCTGATGCCCTTAGTAGAAAGAGCTATGCTAATGAGATGCGAGTAACACCTATGCCAGAGGAGCTATGTGCTGAATTTGAGCGTCTCAATTTAAGTTTGGTTACTAATGCTATGGAGATAGTGGTTGAACCTACACTAGAACAGGATATACGCAAAGGGCAGCTGGAAGATGAGAAGCTCAGAGAGATAGCTGAAAATGTAGTGGTTGGTAAGTCACCCGGATTTAGAATAGATGAACAGGGTACTCTATGGTTTGGAAAAAGGTTGTGTGTAGCCGAGATAAGATCTATTCGCGACGCGATACTCCGAGAAGCTCATGACTCAGCCTACTCCATACATCCCGGCAGCACAAAAATGTATTTAGATCTTAAAGAAAGGTATTGGTGGGTTGGACTTAAAAGAGATGTGGCTGAATATGTAGCAATATGTGACACCTGTCAGAGAGTTAAAGCCGAGCATCAGAGGCCTGCAGGTTTGCTACAACCTATGAAGATACCTGAATGGAAGTGGGATGAAGTTGGTATGGATTTCATAGTTTGTTTGCCACGTACTCAGTCAGGGTATGATTCTATTTGGGTAATTGTTGATCGTTTAACTAAAGTTGCTCACTTTATACCGGTTAAGACTACCTATGCCGGAGCAAAGCTAGCTGAATTATATATGGCAAGAATTGTGTGTCTACATGGGGTTCCTAAGAAAATTGTGTCTGACAGAGGTACTCAATTCACGTCTCACTTTTGGTAGAAGATACATGAATCTTTGGGAAGTGAGCTGAATTTTAGTACTGCCTATCACCCTCAGACAGATGGACAAACAGAAAGGACCAATCAAATATTAGAAGACATGTTGAGAGCCTGTGCATTGCAAAAGGGTGATAGTTGGGATAAGAGTTTGCCATATGCAGAGTTCTCTTATAATAATAGTTACCAAAAGAGTCTCAAGATGGCACCGTTCGAGGCTTTGTATGGTCGTAAATGTAGAACACCTTTATTTTGGAACCAAACCGGAGAAACTCAAGTGTTTGGACCAGCAGTGTTGAGAGATGCAGAGGAACAAGTTGCGAAAATTAGAGAAAACTTGAGAGTGGCTCAGTCGCGACAAAAGAGTTATGCAGACACAAGAAGAAGAGAACTGACATTTGAAGTGGGAGATTATGTCTACCTGAAAGTGTCACCTATGCGAGGCGTAAAAAGGTTTAATATGAAAGGTAAATTAGCACCAAGGTATATTGGCCCATTCAAGATTCTAGCAAGACGCGGAGAAGTTGCTTATCAGCTAGAACTACCCGAAAGTTTGTCGGGTGTTCATGATGTGTTTCATATATCCCAACTTAGGAAGTGTTTGCGAGTGCCCGAAGAGCAAATACCATTGGAGGAATTGGTTGTTAAAGAAGATCTGGCATATGAAGAATACCCAATTAAAATATTGAAAACAGTAGAGCGAGTCACAAGGAGCAGAGTTATAAAAATGTGCAAGATTCAGTGGAATCGGTATTCAGAGGATGAGGCAACCTAGGAAAGAGAGGAAGAATTGAGAAAGTCGTATCCCCAAATATTTGAGTAAGCTAAACTAATCTCGAGGACGAGATTAATTTTAAGGGGGGTAGAATTGTAACACCCTAAAATTTGCTTTTATTAAAGTAGGGACAAATTGATTTATTTATGCAATTGTTTGGCATATTAACCTAGCAAATAATAGCTTTTAGCAATTAAAATAAATCATAGAATTTAGAAACATGATTTGTTGCATCCATGCTGCTCGATGATATTTTTGTTTGATTTGCACTTTATTGAGATTTGGAAATATTCAAATGTATTTGGAAACCTCCCCTCTTCCTTTTTCGCCCGCTTGGGCAGAAGGCCGCCCGAGCGTCGGCAGACCGCCCCATCTTCCTCGCGCAGGCGCCTTTCTCCTTTGGCTGCCATGCGGGGCCTGCTGCTCAGAGTCGTCCCCTTCCTTCCTCTGGAGTCCGAGCAGGACTCGATGTCCAACCGACCGCCGCCGGAATTTTCGGACGAGTCCGTCCTGAGCACGCCTCCACGGCCCGTAAAAGAAAGCCGCGACCCTCTGTAACAACCCTAAAAACCCACACAACCTAAAAATCCCAACCAATTAAAAATTTTCATTTATTTATTGTGAAAACCCATTTTTCTTGTGCAAGCATATAGGTTTCATTATGAATTTGGTAAATAAAGGAGTGTAGTTTGCATTTTAATTCCATTCACATAGAATATTAACTTATGCATCACATTTGGGATTTATTGCAATTTATGTTTGTATTTACTCAATATTTAAAATGGGCAATATATGTATTTATACACTAAAATGAAAATAGAAAAAGGAGAGAGAGTTAGGCCAGCCATTCAACCGACCTGCTTGGCCTCACCCGCGCGCGCGCTCCACCCCGCCTCCACGCACTGGGCCGGCCCTACACCGCGCGCACGCGCGATGCCGACCGCACGCGCGCGACCGTTTTATCCGCACCCACTGCCCCGCAGCCGCTGACCACCCGGCCCCGCCTGTCAGCCGCTCTCGCCCCCCCACTGTTCTTCTTCCTCGCAGAGGCGACGGGGACGAGTGCACGCAATTCGCGTGACCCCGGTCCCACAGCCGACAGCGCCACGCATGGCAGAGCCCTGACCCCGCTGTCCCCCTCCTGTCCCCTCCTTTCTTGGCCGCCAAGCGAGCCCGCGTGCACCCTGAAGCCCTAGCATCGAGCGGCCGTAGCCCTCTGATCTACCGAGATCAATCGCGGCCGTCTGCCATGGGAACCTGCCAAGCTCGCCTATAAATTTGAGCACCCGAGGAGCCCTAGCCCATTCCCACTCGCAGCCGCCACGCTGCGGCTCCACAAGCCACCGCACCCCACCGCATAGCCGAGAGAGAGGGAGAAGGGCGGAGCGGAGGAGGAGGAGCTGCCGGAGCGCCGCCGCCGCGGAGCACGCCGAGCCGGACACGAAGGAGAAGCCGGAGCCCCGTCGTGGTTCGGCACGGCACTGCGATCACTCTGCACGGCTCCAACTCGCCACTGCACCGCCATCCTAGCTTCACCGACACCACGGTGAGCCATCGCTCGCCATGTCCGAACCTCGCCCTGCTTTTGCCATGGTGTTCCGCCCACGGGACGCGCAGGCTCGAGCCTTTACCGGCTCAGGAAGATCACCTGCACCATGCACTCATTCGACCGGCCGAAACCCCCGGACTACAAGCTTGCTAGACCGAGAACGCAGCACGACGCGTTCTCGGCGGAGCGCGCTCACCGCCGACGCGTTCCGACGCCGAATCACCCGTTCCGAGTAATCCGACTAGCACCCGTATAGGTTAGAGCGTCGTGGAGCACCGCCACGACCCCTTGAGCTAGCTACGCGGATCTAAGCGCTAGAGGAAGCCTGAATCGCCTTGGCCGCGTGCGCCGCGACCTTACCGGAGCGCCGCCGCGAGCCGTCGCCAAAAGAAGGTCATGCCATGGCTAAAGTTCGCCACCAGAGTGTTGTATGCTTCTCTGGCCTCACCAATTTGACAAGACCGCATTCGATTGAACCAATACTTGGTCGTAGCCGCGTTGCCGCCTTCCGCCGTCGTCGGCGACACGCCGCCGCCACAACCGAGCACCTTGGGAATCTCGGTAGCCAAAATTGGTAGTTGGTATACCATAGCCATAGACCCTGGACGCGTATACATCTCCTAGAAGACCTCCTTAGCCCCGCCGGAACCTCCCAGTCGCGGCGACATCGCCGCCGATGACTGGAGCATCTCAATACCGCGACCCGCTAGCGTGACCACCAACTCACCGACCACCTCGGACGAGCTTAGTTGCGGGAGATCAAACCTCCATAGCCCGGAACACCGAGAGGTGCGTTCTCGGGGAAACGTGATCGCCGCCGACACGATCCGCCTCGCCTAAATCCGTTTCGAGTACCCCCGATCACCTCGCGCTGCGGAGAAAGGCCGCCGAGGTTCGCCAAGTCTGCCTCAGCACCGCCGCTAGATAGCCGAGCCCCGAATCATGTCTGTCGCCTTGGCTACGTGCGCCTCCACCTCGTCGGAGAACCGCCGTATGCCGAGGGAGAGGAGGCCATACCACGACTCAAACCCGCCACCATCTGGTCGGACGACTGCCTGAGCACGCCAATTGGGGAAAGCCGAGCCCTGTCTTGCCGAAATATGGTCATCGCCGCCCTGTCATCGTCCGCCGCACCGGAGAGACACCGCCGCCTTGAACAGACGCCCTGGAACCCTGCTAGCACCAAATCTCCGATTCACCCGAGCCTCCCCGGTAGACCTCGGGAGAGCGGCCCCCTCGGCGCCCAAATTTCCGATTCGCCCGAGCCTCCCCGGTAGACCTCGTGAGAGCGGCACCCTCGGCGCCCAAATGTCCGATTCGCCCGAGCCTCCCCGGTAGAGCTTGGGAGAGCGGCACCCTCGGCGCCCAAATGTCCGATTCGCCCGAGCCTCCCCAGTAGACCTCGGGAGAGCGGCCCCCTCGGCGCCCAAATTTCAGATTCGCCCGAGCCTCCCCGGTAGACCTCGGGAGAGCGGCACCCTCGGCGCCCAAATGTCCGATTCGCCCGAGCCTCCCCGGTAGACCTCGGGAGAGCGGCCCCCTCGGTGCCCGAATTTCCGATTCACCCGAGCTACGCCAAGCTCCGCCGAGCTACGCCGAGCTCCGCCGAGCTACCCCCGACCACTGCCGAGCTCCGCCGAGCTACCCCCGACCACCGCCGAGCTACCCCCGACCACCGCCGAGCTACGTCGAGCTCCGCCGAGCTACGCCGACGCCCCCCCGACCTCTGAGAACCACCCTCGACCACCGTCGAGCTCGCCCGATCACCGCCGAGCTACGCCGACGCCCTCCGACCAACGTCGAGCTCGCCCGACCAACCACCGAGCTGCGCCGACGCCAGCGACTCTCTGGGAACCAGCATCGAACACCTGGTGGGCGACCATCGGGTCTGTGTTCTGATGAGGCGCCACATGCCGCACTACTGGACCCGCGCGCCACGTGGACCAATGCCGGGCTGCCCCTGATTAACCGACCAATTTTCCCATTTTCAGAAAATAGGATAATCTTTGGAAATTCATAACTTATTCATACGAAGTCCAAAAATTGCGCACCATATATCAAAATTCTCATAAAATGAGATCTACAATCTAAGACTATGTTTGTGTGCATTTGGCTCTTTGTTTTATTGGATTTTTCTGAAATACTCTATAGGAGTCGCTGACGCGACTGTTTCGTGTTCGATTTCAGAGCCGGAGGAGGATCTGACTAAGGAAGACGACCACGAGTACTTTCAGGAGCTAGGAGACGACTACGAAGGTGCCACGTCCCACCAAATCCTTAGATCCTAATTACGCATTGCAAATGACATTGTTGCTATTGCTTTATGATTATGTATGGATTGGTTGCATGGTAGTATATTTGATTTCCCTGCCTTGATAAGACTTTACCCTGCTGTCCGCTGCTAGGTTAGCTGCTGCTTAATTTACTGTTACTCTTCCACTACTTACTACTTGCTATATGCTATGTGGTGGAATTGGGACGGTGTATGACTGATTATAACCACTGGGAGAGAGTGCTGCGTGCGTCTTGGGTGCGTGGTAAGGGTTGATATCGACCAAGTGGGATGTGAGACGAGCCCATGGGGCAAGTCGTGCCGGGGGTGCAACCTGGGCATCCCCAAGCGAGGTACCTGTGGCGGGTAAAGTTGTTGAGGAGGTTCCGGGTGGGATAGCCTTCGTGGTTTGAAGCCCGTGGACGGAGGTGCTGTGATGGCACGGGGAGAGTATCCCCTAAGTGAAGATGCCTGCTTGGTCAAACCTAGGATGGACTAGTTTGAGGTTCATGGGAATCCTTTACTACTCACTCGCTTCTGATGGGCGGGAGACGGCTGGACTACTTGGTAGGACGGTGCCACTACTGCTAGGTTGAGAGGTGATAAGGGTGGGCGGAGACGGTCGATGGGTTCCCGTTCCGTTCTAGATGCACAGTACCACTGGATGGGCCCGGTACTGTGTCTCCCAGTCTCAGCATAACGGTGTAGGATCCGGAATATCCCAGGGCTGAGTGGTAGGGTGGCATCGACCTAGGCAAGCAAGCACCCGGAATTCTGCCTAGGTGTTTGCGCAACACCTATGATGGCTAATCTTGTGGGTAGTGAAACCTCTGCAGAGTGTACGGTTGATCGATCGATACATATGCCAACCTGTCGGCTATGGACCTTTCCTGTAAAGCTTCTACTAGTGTAGTGAGTGTTCTCTTCTCCCCCTGGATGACATTTTTCCGGCAGTGTACCCGTTGTGGTAATGTGCCGCTGAGATAGGCCCGAGAGGGAGTTGGGCCTGTCGAATGAGAGCGAGGTGTGGGTAAGTGAGATGTGGTGATGGGAAAAGGGATGATGGTGTTAACTGGAGATAAAACTTGACTAATTAAACATTGATTACAGCTGCATAGGAAACCTCAGTCTATAGGTCCGCTTGTATAGCCTTGCATCCACTTTCCACAAAGCGAATGCTGCATAGGTGGGCTCCGTGGCCAGTACAAATCATACTGATAAATTTGCTGTCAGGTGACGAGAATGAGTACGACTTCGAGGGAGATGATGACGAGGAATAGGGTCACGTGCTACACTCAAGTTGGCCGTGAAGGATGAATCGCTTCCGCATCTTCTAAAGCTTCTCTGAATGTTGATTCCGCCAATGTGGCGATGTAATAAATATTTATGTAAGACTTAATTACCGTTGTATGGATCCTGGTGTCAACTGAGATATGGGTAATTTCATGGATTGTCCCAAGCAATCTGTTGAATTACAATTCGAGCCTGTGGATTTCCCTTCGTGGAAATCGAGGTCGTTTCACCCTCTCCCCTTCCCTCCTACTGGCACTGACGCGTCGGGCCACGACACAGCGCAGTCTCCTTCCTCCGGACAGAGCCCGAACCGAGCACGACTGCCGCCTCCGACCGTATCCTAACCACCGAATCTCCCGAAGTCCGGATATCCTACGCCTCCCTCGCACCCCTATATAGGTCGGCCGAGCTCTGCCGTCCCTCCCCACAAGTTCCCGAGCAAGCCACGCCCTCCAATCTTGCCCTAGCCGTCGCCCTGAGCTCCGCCGCCACTGTCGATTTCTCCTCGGGAAGACTTCTCCGTCGAAATTGGTTGTTCTCCAAGCTTCGCAGCAAGGTCAGGAACCTTCCCGACCCCTTTTCCCTCGGTTTTGTGCACTATAGCCATGATGCCGAGCTTCGCAGTCTCCATAGTTTCGCCACCTAGCTCGCCGCATCCTCCCCGAGCTACCTCTGTGGCAACCGAAACCATAGATAGGTTCGGCTTGAACTCCTCTTGCTTTCCGACCAGGTCCCGAGGTGTGCCGAGCTTCCTAGCCCCGAAAACGCCGTCTCCGGCCACCTTGCCTGCGAGGAATCGGCCGGGCGCCGCCCGACTCCGGCGACCAGGGTCGCCCCTCTTTTCCCGAGCTACCTGCGCCGTCCACGGCCGATCCAACGGCTCACAGTGGGAGATACCTTTTCGACTGGCACTTTTGCAGAAGAGCCCCTGAGCTTTTTAATGTTCTAACCCGCGATCCTTTGGCGTATTTCTCAAATTACGCTTTCCTATTTAGAAAACGTATTTCCTCGGTTTTAATTCAAAAGGGCGTTTTCAATATTTACAGATTTGTCACTCAGTTTATTTCGGCCATATTTTATTCGTTTTAGCTCCGATTTGACCCGTTCAAGTCTCGTTAGATTCGTAATTTTGTAATCTATCTAATGATGCTACTGTTACTCATGTTTTCAACTTTGAAAATTCGAGATTAGATTTAATCTATTATTTTATTAAAGTAAAACTTGTTTATTTCATAACTTCTCCGTTTGAACTCCGATTTTCGTGATCTTTATATCGTTGGAATCGTAGCGACGCATAGATTATTTTTATACACTTTCAACCTATTTTTCCACTATTGGTGTACTGTTTCTAATATAGATCTTGTTTGCTTCGTGTGTGATTGCCTCGATGATTGTGTGGTGATTTTATGAACGAGTTCAGACGGTGAGCAATACGTTGGTGATCAATAGTACACAGAGGATCCAAGTTCTCCAGAGCACTTTGATCAAGGCAAGTATAGCATGGACCATCCTTGTTGCCTATTCACCTTAATCACTAAATTCATGATGCATGTGTCTACCTTGGCAACCATAGTATTTATTCCTAAGTTTTGATCACTTGATCCTTGTTACCTATGAGATTGCATTTGAGTAGTGATGCTAGCGCTTGATGATGCCATGATCTTATGAACTTGATTAATTAATTATGAAATAAAGGTTAAAAGATGCTTTTTAGCAACATGGACTAAGGACTTAACTGTAAGTATGACACCGGGACTTACAGCGCAACCATGAGGGTCATATGGCTCTGACTTTAGTCAAGTATGAAGTTACTTTCTATCATGTTGTTAATCTTGAAAGGTTCCTTGCCGAGCTGGTTGTTTTGCGGCTCCTGTCTTTGTGTGTACTGCTGCGTGTGTGTGCCACTAGAAGGAGGGCTCTACCACCCCTTGCTATTGCGCCTGGATTGATTAGTGGCTTGTTAGGAAGGCTTTTGAAAGACTTCATAGTGTACCCTGCCGCACTTCCTTGGTGAGGTGACATGGGAGTCATGACCCTTGGCATATGGGGATCACGACTTATGGTGAAAGTGTGCAACCTCTGCAGAGTGTAAAACTGATATATCAGCCGCGCTCACGGTCACGAGCGGCCTTGGACGTCTTACAGGAACTTAACTAATTTAATATTGATTTATTTAGAGTTTGTATTGATGTTTATTCCATATTAATTATCATGTTTATATGATCATGCAAATCTTTGTCCTTGGAATATTCTATTGCTGCTACTCAAATTGCTAAAATATGATCAACTAAAAGCAACCGCTGTCAAACCAGTGTCTTGCCTTATTTTAGCCTCATAAACCCATGTTATTCTTGTTGAGTACGACATGTACTTACGCTTGCTTTATTTCTTATATTTGGATAAAAATTCTGGATGTGTAACAGACGACTATGATGATTCTTCTGAGGATTACTAGGATTGTGGTTCACCAGTCAACTACTTCCCTGTGAATTGGAGCTTCAGCGAGAGATTATAATTATTAGACCGCTGCTATTTATGTAAAGACTCTGTGATATTATTCGTTATATATTGAACCTTGTGATGGTACTATGTAATTTGTCGCTTATGTGTGTGATTGATCTCTGGGCGCACATAAATTGGTTCATTTAATTTTATCCTTAAAATTGGGTGTGACACTTCTTCCGCGTCTCCTTCCTGCGTGGGCCAAGCCCAGACTTCTACTCTGCGATCTGTTCCCGTCCTTCGTCATCGCGATCTGTTCCTTCTACTGCCCGGAGCCCCGGATGCCGTTGTGAGAAGCAGTTCCCGCGGAAGTGAAGCATCTAGGTCCTAGTGGTTTCAGTGATTAATGACAACAAAGAGCTTATTATGACTAACGTGTGTTTTGCAGGATAACCTAGAGGTTAGGTCATAATAACATGCAGGTTCAAGCCCCTAGCGATGGAAATCGATTCGGTTTTCAAAGGATGGAAGACAAGACGATGATAGGTTAGTTCCAAGTGTCGATTGGAGTTGAGAGACACTTGAAGTAGTTTTACGTTTTGTTTTTCTCTTTGACCGTACTGTTAAGAGGGGTTTGGATGGGTAGCTTGACTTAGGACAAGGTTAGAGAGTGTAGATGTGATGCACACTTGTCCAACATAACTCTAAACAAGCCAGGGAGACTCTTGAGAGAGAGAGGGGATCAAATTTCATTTTGGAAAGTTTTTGATTCGGTGAAGTTTTAATCAATTTAAGGGCGTCGGACTCTGTCTAGTATGGTCGTCGGACCAATGGCTAGGGTCCGACGGGTTTGTGGCAGCCCCTGGTTGCTTTTCAGCAGACCAGGGAGCGTCGGACGCTGCTGGAATGGGTGTCGGACCATTTCCCAGCGTCCGACGATGCCAGAGTTTTCACAGGCGAGCGTCGGACTGTGAGGACACGAGCGTCGGACCAATGGTTCTTAGAGTCTGACACTTCTAGAGAGGTCCAGGGAGCGTCTGTGAGCGTCGGACCGAGTCCGACGAAGGGCGTCGGACTAATTTTGCGTGGTTTTGCCGTTGAGAGCAACTGTGTAGTGCTCACCCGAGAGCACAGTGGCGTCGGACGCTGGTGTGCGTCGGACCATTGGTATGCATCCGACGCCCCCTGTAACACAGTGATGCCGGCAGTAGTCGTGTGAGAGTCAGACCGGTGCGGGATGGTCCGACGGTGTCACTATTCAATCGGTCCGACGGTTCGTAGAAAGCTGATTTTTGCTCGGACGGCTAGTGTGAGGCTTGGGGGGTATTTATACTTCACCATTGGCTTCATTCTAGCTCTCTTGCTCATTTGTTCAGCTGAAACAACCCTTGTGACTTGGTATTAGTGCAAGAGCCCTAGGGAGGATTGAGTGAACTGCATTGCTTGTGAGCTTCTTCCCTAGAGAGATCAAGAGTGACTTATGTGCTTTCATCACCCTCTTTGGCCTTGTTCTTGGTCAAGTGAGAGTCTTGGCTTGTTACTCTTGGTGATCGGCATCACCTAGACAGTTCGGTGGCGATCGGAGGCTTGGTGACCGCTTGGAGAGCTTGTGGGCGGCGCAAGCCAAGCTTATGAGCGGTTGTGGGCGATCCACCGCGCCGGAGAGGCAAAGGATCAGCCCGTAGAGAGCACTTGGTCTTTGCGAAGATCAAGGGGGAGTTGTACCCTTGCGCGGGTGCTCCAACAAGGACTAGTGGGGAGTGCCGACTCTCTGATACTTCGGGAAAAATCGGCTTTATCTTTCTATCTCATTTACATTCCCGCATTTACTTTGTGTTCTCTACTTTCTTAGAGTAGTATACTTGTGATAGGACTTGCCTCTAGGTTGCATAACTTGTTTTAGACTTAGATCATACACAAGCACTTATGGGGTGAGATTGGCCAAATGGCGATAGGTTGAATTGTATTTTGAAAAATTTACTAGTTGCCCAATTCAACCCCCCTCTTGGGCATCCTCGATCCTTTCAGGAAGCCCGAACGCCGGCCACCGTTGTGCGATCAGGTACGTATATACTCATACTCATGCGTTCGATCTATTTCATACCAAACGCTATCCCGTCGATCTCCATGACTTCCGCTATTTGCTGCCGGTTCTTGCTGTTGGCAGGCACGGAGAAGGACTGGAGGAGGTCTCCGCTGGGAGGAAGACATCGCGTGTGAAAGGTTGAAGCTGCGGCGGTGATCGTATGCTCATTCTTCGTACATGAAGATGATTGCCGCGGCGCAGGAGCAGCACGCGACCAGGAGAAGGACGCACATCCAGGAACAGCAGATGCACGTCAAGCAGCAGCAGATGCACGTCGACGAGGATTGCCGCGGCGCAGGAGGACACGCACACACGCGGCGGCGTCACGCACGCGACCAGGAGGAGGATCGCGGCACAGCAAAGGATAGTGGACCTACTATTTTGATTTGAGTAAAATGCGCTGTGGGTCGTTAAACTTTTGCCTACCTCTCATCTAGGTCCATGAACTTTTTTTCGCTCTTCTGGGTCCATGAACTTTCCTTCATTTCTCATCTAGGTCCAGATACTTTTTCTTCGGTCATCTGGGTCTATAAACTTTTTTCCACTTCTCATCTAGGTCCACAGCATACCACATAGGACTCTGTTGTCTACGTGGCTGCTGATGTGGCACCGCGTGCTCTTTTTTTTTAATTTCATAAACTGGCTGAAACCTTGAAAAATTGTATAAAATCACAGAAAAATCGTAAAAAGGAAAATCTAATTTTGTTAGACTTAACATGAATAAATCTATGCAATAGATATATAATATGATATGCTTTAATTTAAAGTTGAGTAAAATACGCTGTGGGTCCTTAAACTTTTGCCCACTTCTCATCTAGGTCCATGAACTTTATTTCGCTTATCTGGGTCCATGAACTTTTCTCCACTTCTCATCTAAGTCCAGGTACTTTTTCTTCGCTCATCTGGGTCCATAAACTTTTTTTCACTTCTCATCTAGGTCCACAACAGACTACATAGGACTCTGTTGTCTACGTGGCCATTGATGTGGCACCACTTGCTCTTTTTTTTAATTTCATAAACTGGTTGAAACCTCGAAAAATTGTATAAAATCACCGAAAAATCGTAAAAAGGAAAATCTAGTTTTGTTATACTTAACATGAATAGATCTATACAATAGATATATAATATGATATGTTTTAATTTAAAGTTTTTGATGTAGCTGTAGATCTATGTAAATCTATGTGCTCCTATGTTTAATTCATAACTGCAGCTCCTGTGCTCCTGAGCTTTAGATTTATCTTTACATCACATGTTTTATTGCTATTAAAACTTGTTTTTATTGTAGTAATTAATTTACTAATTTTAGGTATGTAATATTTTTATGCTAGCTATGTTTTGTTATCATCCATCACCATAAAAATCTCAACTTCAAATTAAATGTTTGGTACACCAACTATTTATTAAGAATTAAACATAGAAACATATAGATATAAAACTATAATAAAAATTTTAAAATAAAACGTGTCACATTTTAGTGCCACATCAACAGCCACGTAGGAAGCAGAGTCCTATGTGGCTTCCTATGAACCTAAGTGAGAAGTGAAAAAAAGTTCATGGACCCAGATGAGCGAAGAAAAAGTACCTGGAGCTAGATGAGAAGTGGAGAAAAGTTCATGGACCCAGATGAGCGAAAAAAAAGTTCATGAACCTAGATGAGAAGTAGGAAAAAGTTTAAGGACCCACAATGCATTTTACTCTAAAAGTTTTTGATGTAGCTGTAGATCTATGTAAATCTATATGCTCCTATGTTTAATTCATAACTGCAGCTCCTGTGCTCCTGAGCTTTAGATTTATCTTTACATCGCATGCTTTGTTGCAATTAAAACTTATTTTTATTATAGTAATTAATTTACTAATTTTAGGTATGTAATATTTTTATACTAGCCATGTTTTGTTATCATCCATCACCATAAAAATCTCAACTTCAAATTAAATATTTGGTACACCAACTATTTATTATGAGTTAAACATAGAAACACATAGATGTACAACTATAATAAAATTTTTAAAATAAAGCATGTCACATTTTAGTGCCACATCAACGGCCACGTAGGAAGCAGAGTCCTATGTGGCCTGCTATGGACCTAGGTGAGATGTAGAAAAAAGTTCATGAACCCAGATGAACAAAGAAAAAGTACCTGGACCTAGATGAGAAGTGGAGAAAAGTTCATGGACTCAGATGAGCGAAAAAAAGTTCATAGACCTAGATGAGAAGTGGGCAAAAGTTTAAAGACACACAACGCATTTTACCAAATAAATTAGCAACTTGCCAAAACTCAAGATTTGACAAGTGAATTATACTAAACTCTTGGAGATGCTCAGCCTCCTCCTGTGCAGGGCTGTAGGGTGTGGTCAGCTACGGCTTTGTCCGTTCGAACACAAGTGTTCCCAACAGGCAACAGCTTCAGCATGCCGTGAGCCCGTGATGCAGCCGTCTCCGTGTTTCCAGTGTTCCCAACCGGCAACAGAATCTTGGCAGCTCCCAGAGCAAAGCCGCATCCAAAACGTGACGTGGTTCAGTGGCTGCACGTCATTGGCCACGAGGAACAGCGTTCGAAGCAACGGTACCCTTTCATGAATATGTCTGGATGTGTTCTTGGACGAGCAGCCATGAGAAGTTGTGGCACAACTACAAAGGCTGCGTTCGGATGGAGAGAAAAGTGCTGAAATTTCAGCACTTTTACAGTATTTCTCTCTCACAGGATTTCAGCACTTCTACAGCACTTTCAGCACTTTTCAGCTTCAGCGAACAGAGCTAAACAGTCCCGCATCATTTGCTCGCTCCCAAGTCCTAACTCCCAACAGCAGCTAGCGCGCACAACTAGTGATGTTCTGAGCTTTTCCATCGCGTCAGTCGTCTTCTTCCACCAGGGCACCAGGCGCACGATGGCAATGGCTGAGCACCCCACCATTTTGTCTTTTTCGGCACTGAGCCTGGGCCCTGAGCACAGCACAAGGCGGGGCCAGCGGTGACCACGTCGCTTGTCGCAACCGACAGTTCCTGGTTCATCCAGTGACCACGGTGCCTTTGTTTACTATGATGTTCTCCCAAAAACCAATGGCTCTCAAGTGTGAAACTGCAGATAAGAACAATTTCACAACCACCCATCCGTCCCTAGGATCACATCACACGCCCAAAAAAAGATACACAAGCAAGAGCAAGAGCAAGAGCAAGAGAACACCCGCCTCACAGCGCTGCTGATTTATCGACAAAACCAAAAAAAGGCTCAAACAAACCACATATGTGTGCGCTTATTGTTCTTCACCATCAACACACAATAGCTAAATACACAGGCATCGATCCTTTGCAAGAGCACGCAAGCATCGCTAACGCTAATGCTCCGTCGGACGGATCACAAAGTTCACGAAAATTGCTTTTGCCTTTCAAGCTCGTTCGTTCAGGCCTTGTACACGGCGCAGGCCTTCTTGGAGAACCTGACGGGCTTGGTCTTCTTGGCGTCCACGACGACGGGGCACGTCACGTGCACCTTGTGCGTCACCCGCACGAGCTTGCCGATCACGTAGCCCCGGGAGGTGAGGTCGAAGTTCAGCGTCAGGGGAACCGCTCCGCCGTTGCTCGTCGACAGCATCAGGCTGCCGCCGGCACCGTACAGCGGCACCTTCTCGCCGTGGATGACCGCTGTCACCATCCGGTGGCTCTTCCTCGGTTGGTAGTACCTGCGAACCTGCGTGATCAATCACAGGTAAGCCACACTGGCTATCATGGAAATTAGCAGCAATTATGATTTTTGACGACTCGCAGTTAGAAGGGGGACGAAATTCAGACAGATGGAGAGAAATGAAGCAAGGATTCAAGCAACAATGGATGCTGATTTGCTGGACCATTTCGTACTGTCTTGTTCTGAAGCAAAGCATCCCTAGTGTTCATTGTCATAATCTGAAATTTTTCGTCCCCACATTCCCCTTTGACCATGCATTTTGTACGATTAACTCGACATTAATCACATCTTTGATGCGATGGTTGGGAGAAATATGGAATTATATATGGATACAAAGGTGAAGCACATGAGAAATGTTTCACTAATGCAGTTTGTCTTCAAAGGTGAAGTGAAATTGAGACGTCAAAGGAGGAGATTCAGTTACTCATGCAGTTTACTTTCAGCAGAAGATAGCGCAGTATCATCAATCAATGCATGGACAACACTTGAAGGCGGTAATAAATAGCCAAGGACGGAGGATGGATATACCTGACCGGTGGCTATTGAGATCTCTGAATAGATCAGATGGATGGGTCCAGAAGTGACATGAATTCCAAACATGGAGGCAGGGTTGTACACGGATATGTGCAGGGAACAGTTTGTTGTGACTAATTTCGTTGGAACACCGCTGTGGTCTGTGCCTTCACCAGCATAGAAGTCGTCCATCACCAAGCTCTGCACAAAACACAAGTGGGAGAAGTTCGTGCTTTAGGACAGATTTGTGGCAAACACCATGCTCAGATCTGCGGAAAGCAAGTTTGGCCATGACAAATAGTGCAAATCATAAATGCATGTTGATCATTGAAGCCATTTTATGTTTTCTTGTAAAGTACAGTACACAAGATTAGGAAATGTAGCCCAAAAGTCAGCATGCTAAATGCAGTGCCAGCCAGCAACATCCCCATCACTCTTCATTATTAATGTGCAATGAGACTAATCTAGTAATACAACTTGGTATTTAGACTTTTCTTCAGTCCTCAGTGCAGTCCATTGTTTAAGACCTGAGGTATCAGGTTCTCATTTCTGATTCTACAGAAATAAAAAAAAATATTGGTTTCTCTTTCAGAAGAAATGGAAAATGTTAGCACAAATGAACTAGTTTGATATTCAGTAAAAAAAGCATCAATTGAACTTCTATAATTCGAAGATCGCCAAAAAAAAAAAATAAAAAAAAAAATCGAAGTCATGAACCGATCTATACTCTAACCAGAGCTTACTGGCTACCACAAAATTAGTCTCCCCAATTTACCAGTTACTTGTAAGCACATGCAGCCAATATCTGAGCAACAAAACTAAAATCACCCAGCTTGCAATTGTAAACTCCCAATCTGCATTCCTGTCTTATTCCTCATTAATTCCCAACACATCACTGTCTAACTGAACCACCAATCAGTTGGATGATGTAACCCATCTCGTCTACCGCTGGAACCGTGAGAAATGAGTCAAATTTAGTAACTAGCGGTCAATTGGTCGATTTGGGGATTGTATAGGAAAAAACCAAACAAAGAGGAACAGAACGACTAGTATCATCCCATAATAGACTGAAGAAGAACTGAAGAAGTGAATTGAGCTTGCTCAGGCTCCGATGCTCCAAGGACGGATGGGAAGGGTGTGTAATTAATCGTGTACTATACCTTGACGATGACCTCGGGCTCGTACGGCCGGGCGGCGCCCCAGATGATGAGGCAGAAGACGGTGAAGAGGAGGACGAAGGTGAGGAAGCCGAGTATGATCTGGCAGCGGCGGGAGAGGCCGCTGTCGCCGGCGAGGTCCTCGTAGGGCCCTTCCTCCTCGATGACGTTGCACTCGGGCCAGCCCTTGTCGTTGAGCACCTTGCGGTCCCCGCCGCCGCCGCCGCCCTTGCGGAGGTTGCCGGAGAAGCGGCTGACGGAGGAGGAGCGGGAGTGGCGGCCGTAGGACGGGTGCGACGGCGACTCGTTGGGGCTGTTGTACACCGGCGTCGCCTGCATCGACGACGACTTGTACCCGCCGTCGTGCGACTCCCGCGACGGGCTCTGCACGTAGTACCCGCCCCCGTTGCCGCCGCCGCCTCCGCCAACGCCGCCGCCCCGCTTCGGCGACCGCGGCGGCGACGACGCCGCCAGGCTCGTCACATCCGACTCCGACTTGGCGTGCATCATCTCCCTCCCACAGCTTCCTCCTCTTCTTCCTCCTCTTCCCCCCTGCTAGCCAACCCAAAACCGACAGCAGCACACGATCAGAGGCAGAACAGCACCAGCTGCACACGCGGTTTTGGCAGGGCTTTTCCCGATCCAAACACACCCAGTCAGAAATGGAAGGCCTCCGGCGATCTGCACGCACCTGCGCGAAGCGGGCGGGCGGGCGTAGGAGAGCGCGAGTGGTGGTGGTGGTGGTGGTGGAGCAGAGCACGCGCCTCCTCTCCTCCGGCACTGGCTGGCTGGGCACCGCAGCAGCACCCACTAAAAGAGGCGGAGACGGAGAGAGAGCGAGAGAGAGCAGTAACGCACAGAAAGGCCAGGGGCAACCTCCCTTGGGATCCGTTGCGGCAGGGGGAACCGTGTGGCGCGCTCGTGGTCCAGTAGGCAGCGGACGCGTGGCGTGGGGAGACGCGCCCGGAGGTGGGAGGCGGAGCAGCGGATCGGGGATCGTTGTTAGGGGAGCACGTCGGCAGCGACTGGAGTGTCGGCAGCGACCGGGGCAGGGAATGTGTGTGTGGCGCAGGGGATTATGCTTTCTGTATGTGCGTAATAGCAGCACTACTTCTATATTCCATACCAATGTCTCTTCTTGGAGCTGGAGCTTGGAATCCCAAAAATTTTGAAAGAATTTGTACGAATGGAGCTGTAAATTTGTGCATCTTGATTTCTTTGCTGTCACCCTGGATGGCTTCTTTTTGCGCACTTGTTGCACTCAAACGGCTCGTGTCGTACACTCGTGCTACTGCTAGGTTAGGGTGGTACTTACTGCCAGTGCCGAGCACGGTTGTCCTGAGGTTTGCATCTCTGTAGAAAGTCTAGTACATTGCCCAAACTATCAATGCCATCCGGCTAATATGAACATCCAATTGGAAAATTTGAAAAAAAAAATCTACAATGGTCATTTTCAGTGGTTTCTCGTTGATTCTGAACAATTGTTTTGTTCGGCTGGCTGAAGAAGAAAAACATTGTTTCAGCTGATGATTTGTGTGACAAAAACTATTTTTTATGGTTAAAAAATAGTGTTGATTTTGTCCGATAAGATCATGCCGAATATCACCAGCCGTAGTTCAGAAGCTGCAGTGACAGTGGCTGACATTGCTTGTATGGATTAGCAAATGTCTCCACGGAGATGGAGGTTGTCTGTAAGAATTAGCTTACGCTCCGACATGTGTTTCGTTTCGCCACAAGTTTGTCTCACTTTGCAGCTTCCGTTTACAAAAAGAATTGTGAGCTCTTCGGAAGACGCACAAGGAAGCATAGGCCTTCAAGAGAATTGGCAACTGAATACTGTACATCAAGAAACATTTTTTAATTTAACAATTTATATGAGCAGTAGCCAAAGCCGTCTTACGATCCCGGCGTTTTTGGCAAGAAACGAAGGAACCTTTTTACACGGATGATTGGCGTGGCCCGATCCAGTCAGGTACGCGACCGCTCTATGGATGCGGACCGGACGGATGAGATTCCTTCCGGTAAAGCTAGCCCATCGGCGTGTGTCGGTCGTGTCAGCTTGTGGCTTTGCCGATCCATGGATGCAATCTTCTTTTTTCTGTTCTTTTCCTTCTTTTTTTTTTAACTTTTGAGCTTTGTCTAGTTCCTTAATCTTTATTAGTCCTTCATTCACATTTTCTATGCGACTGCGCCTCCGCACCAGTCAAATGGAATGGAGCATTGCAGAAAGGAGAGCAAACAACAGCGACAGAGGCAAGGCGACAAGTGCAAAAGGAGGAGATTGTTTAGGCTATGGCTTCCTATAATCTGTATTGATATCATGTACTTGTTGTGCCTTGTAAATAAAAAAAATGCTTGGTACCCAGCGCCCGTTCATGGCTTATGACTACTAATTAATCCAGCGTGGATAGTACTATCAAAGAAGGCAGAGATATTATTATACATTGCTGATGCGTCCATTACTGAGACATTAATCAAACAAAGCACACGTTAGAGTCTTAGAGGATCTTGTTCGGGGAACAAGGTTGTATCGCTTTATCGGACGCCTGTGTGGTTGGTTGAGACGGGCCAAGCAGGAACCAAATTACCTAACGTTCTCTCTGTGTACGTTGTTTCTCATCAGTCATCACCGGCGTCGATCCTGCACCCTGTATGTACTGCTGAAGAGAGGACAAACAAAGCCGTGGAAAAAACTCCAATTGCACATTGACTTTCGATGGTGGTAGTGGATCTGTTTAACCTGTTTTTTTTGTTGTTGTCCCAATCTAAGTTTTGGCCGCCAAATAATATGACCGAACTATTCTCATTCAGTTTTTGAAGAAAGAAATATAAACAATTGAAGTTGATAACCCTCAAAGTTTCGTAACTCCGATGGAATGTCCACATGAATGCAAGCCAAATCACAAAGGCGTGAGCCAAGGCTGTACCAACAAGGAATCTTTGCTCCATCTTAAATAAACAATAAGTATAATGAAAGTACTACCAGTCAGATGAAATGTGTTAACGGTTGGTTGGAGGTGAGACGAGGCAAGAGACAACAGACTCACACTCCACCGCCGACGCCCCAATTTCGGCGTCGCGCTGAAATGGTTAAGCGTAGGAGCCCGAAACTGACCTGGCAACCAACCTGCTGCTGCGTAGGCGCCCTCGAGACCGTCCGTTGCATTTTGCCCGGAGGACGGACGTTCAAGCTTCAAATTGACACGCCGCCTACTGCAGGCTGCAGCTCCATCCGGGGCCGGGAGAAGAAATCGGTGAGGCCGACGTGCCAACGCCCTCCTCCCGTCGACCGTTCTTGAGCGGCGTGCGGCCTGCGGAGGGAAACCGTTTGGAGAGAGCACCTTGACGATGGTTGAGCTATCGCTATGATATGACATACCGTCGTAACGTAACGCCAGTAATAAGGTAAAATCAGTGTTTTTTCAGCTACGAAACAGTATTTTTCTCTCACCATAAATTAACATCAGCTGTTTTCAGTTGAAACGAACGGACTGAACAAATGACCGGCACGAAGAGACTGAACAAATGACCGGCGATTTGCAACTTGGAAATGATCAGCCAGTGGTGGGGCGGCAGGAGATGCTCCGCAGGTCCACTTCACCAAATCAGTGGACCATCACTAATTCACCATACTTAAAAAGGAAACTTTTTAATACAAGAAAAATCTGAGGAACACGAACATATGTGCTCATGATTAGCGTGCTCGGTTGATATGTCCGAATAATGGAAATAAAAATATGCATATGGATGGCCTGAGACTGAGAGACCGGTAGAACATCTCTAGCAGCAGAATTCCTGTAGCTGTTGGCAACTTGGGATTATTATTGCCTTAGCTGGCCGCCTAGCCGCACCTCATCGGCGTCGACAGCTTTCCCTTCCACAACAGACATGGTTCATCTTCTCTGAAAACCTTGGCAGATTGGTACTCTCTCTCGCAAACCCTGCCCAGCGAAATTAATGAATGTATGCTCGCACATCCCCAGCAATTATATCACGGTATACAGACAGATGACAGACTTCAACTAAGTGATCGATGCGCTGTTGGAGTAGGAGTGGTCGTTCCAGTCACTTTCGACGAAATGCAATCCAAAGAGGAGAGGAATTATTAGAGGGGACGACGACGACGACGACGGTAGTGAAATTCGGCTGTCCAATACCTTCTATCGAGAGTGTTTAAATCTTTACAATAAAGTATAAAGATGTCACATCGACCGTTCGACGGGGTATCGTATGTGTATTCGGATACTAATTAAAAAACAAATTATAGAATGTGTCTGTAAACCGCGAGACGAATTTATACTTAAAAGATTCATCTCGCTATTTATATGTGCAATTAGTTTTTCTTTACCTACATTTAACGCTCTATCCATGCGTCCAAACATTCGATATAATGTGATGCAAAATTTTAGAGTAAAGATTGCTCTAAAGCTACTTGCATTACATATGCAGGGCTCGCTAGAGGAAGCGATTGAACCAGTCGCATGCTTTCTTCACCATGTTTGATTGTTTGTTGTCATCTTATGGCGATTCCAGGCTCTGCAACTTTTAATGAGGACACACCCATTCCTCGTCCCGAGCGCTAACCAGGGGCGACTTGGGGGGAGGGGGTCGACTGTCTAAAAAATGGGCTCTCGTTCACACCCTCTCCCTCCCCTTCGCTCCTCCACCATCCTCCTCCCCCTCTTTGCTCCAATCCGACAAGGAATGAAGGTCGACCGGCCGGATCCAGGCCCCTTAGGGCCTGATCTTGTGCTTGCTCACTACGCTTGACCTCCTAGCCTCTTCCTCGACGGCGACCGGCGGCGACGGGCGGTGGTGGTTCTTGGTCCACGCAACTGCCTCTTTTGCCACGCACCTCTGCATCGGTAGCCGACCGGCCAAATCTAGCACCCAATGGTCGAATTTGATGTCGGTCGGTTGGGTTACCTATGGCCCACCCATGGCGGCGACTGCCTATGGCCGAGGTGCTACGTGCTAGGTGTTGCGTTTGGTGGCTGCTGGCCATGGTGCCTGCAACTGGCGCCTCGTCGGTACTGCGACGATAGGCGGTGGCTGCTTTGCGGGTGGCTGGTGCCTGGGGTTCCAGTGGGCAACGCCTAGCTGCGTCCCGCCCCTGCCCACATGCCACGGTGGCGTCCAAGACGGCGGGGGCTGGCGGATGGCTGTCTGCTGGATGCTTCGCCCCTTCCGAGACCTCCGCGGTTCGTTTCGGGCGGGCAGCCACGACTTGTATAGGCCGGCAGGTCTGGGTTGGCTTTTGCTCCACATTGCGGCTCGCATGCTTTCCGTGGGATGCCCTAACAGCTGCCGTTGAACAGCTATTGGGTGAAAACTCTGCCCAGCTACTTGAAGATTCTATTCGTCATGCAATTCGTTGGGTCAATTCTAGGACGAAATGTAACACCCTAAAATTTGCTTTTATTAAAATAGGGACAAATTGATTTATTTATGCAATTGTTGACATATTAACCTAGCAAATAATAACTTTTAGTAATTAAAATAAATCATAGGATTTAGAAACATGATTTGTTGCATCCATGCTGCTCGATGATATTTTTGTTTGATTTGCATTTTTTTTGAGATTTGGAAATATTCAAATGTATTTGGAAACCTCCCCTCTTCCATTTTCGCCCGCTTGGGCAGAAGGCCGCCCGAGCGTCGGCAGACCGTCCCATCTTCCTCGCGCAGGCGCCTTTCTCCTTTGGCTGCCATGCGGGACCTGCTGCTCAGAGTCGTCCCCTTCCTTCCTCTGGAGTCCGAGCAGGACTCGATGTCCGACCGATCGCCGCCGGAATTTTCGGACGAGTCCGTCCTGAGCACGCCTCCGCCGGCCCGTAAAAGGAAGCCACGACCCTCTCCCCTCCCCTCCTACTGGCACTGACGCGTCGGGCCACGGCACAGCGCCGTCCCCTTCCTCCGGACAGAGCCCGAACCGAGCACTACTGCCGCCTCCGACCGTATCCTAACCACCGAATCTCCCGAAGTCCGGATCTCCTACGCCTCCCTCGCGCCCCTATATAGGTCGGCCGAGCTCTGCCGTCCCTCCCTACAAGTTCCCGAGCAAGCCACGCCCTCCAATCTTGCCCTAGCCGCCGCCCCGAGCTCCGCCACCGCCGTCGATTTCTCCTCGGGAAGACTTCTCCGTCGAAATTGGTTGTTCTCCAAGCTTCGCAGCAAGGTCAGGAACCTTCCCCACCCCTTCTCCCTCGGTATTGTGCACTATAGCCATGATGCCGAGCTTCGCCGCCGCCATACTTCCGCCACCTAGCTCGCCGCATCCTCCCCGAGCTACCTCTGTGGCAACCGAAACCATAGATAGGTTCGGCTTGAACTTCTCTTGCTTTCCGACCAGGTCCCGAGGTGTGCCGAGCTTCCTAGCCCCGAAAACGCCGTCTTCGGCCATCTTGCCGGCGAGAAATCGGCCGGGCGCCGCCCGACTCCGGCGACCAGAGCCGCCCCTCTTTTCCCGAGCTACCTGCGCCGTCCACGGCCGATCCAACGGCTCATAGTGAGAGATACCCTTTTCGACCGGCACTTTTGCAAAAGAGCCCCTGAGCTTTTTAATGTTCTAACCCGCGATCCTTTGGCGTATTTCTCAGATTACGTTTTCCTATTTAGAAAACGTATTTCCTCGGTTTTAATTCAAAAGACGTTTTCAATATTTACAGATTTGCCACTCAGTTTATTTCGGCCATATTTTATTCGTTTTAGCTCCGATTTGATCCGTTCAAATCTCGTTAGATTCATAATTTCGTAATCTATCTAATGATGCTACTGTTACACATGTTTTCAACTTTTAAAATTCGAGATTAGATTTAATCTATTATTTTATTAAAGTAAAACTTGTTTATTTCATAACTTTCCCGTTTGAACTCCGATTTGCATGAACTTTATATCGTTGGAATCGTAGCGACGCGTAGATTATTTTTATACACTTTTCAATCTGTTTTCCTACTATTGGTGTACTGTTTCTAATATAGATCTTGTTTGCTTCGCGTATGATTGCCTCGATGATTGTGTGGTGATTTTATGATCGAGTTCAGACGGTGAGCAATACGTTGGTGATCAAGAGTACACGGAGGATCCAAGTTCTCCAGAGCACTTTGATCAAGGCAAGTATAGCATGGACCATCCTTGTTGCCTATTCACCTTAATCACTAAATTCATGATGCATGTGTCTACCTTGGCAACCATAGTATTTATTCCTAAGTTTTGATCACTTGATCCTTGTTACCTATGAGATTGCATTTGAGTAGATGCTAGCGCTTGATGATGCCATGATCTTATGAACTTGAATAATTAATTATGAGATAAAGATTAAAAGATGCTTTTTAGCAACATGGACTAAGGACTTAACTGTAAGTATGACACCGGGACTTACAGCGCAACCATGAGGGTCATATGGCTCTGACTTTAGTTAAGTATGAAGTTACTTTCTATCATGTTGTTAGTCTTGAATGGTTCCTTGCCGAGCTGGTTGTTTTGCGGCTCCTGTCTTTGTGTGTACTGCTGCGTGTGTGTGCCACTAGAAGGAGGGCTCTACCGCCCCTTGCCATTGCGCCCGGATTGATTAGTGGCATGTTAGGAAGGCTTTTGAAAGACTTCATAGTGTACCCTGCCGCACTTCCTTGGTGAGGTGACATGGGAGTCATGACCCTTGGCATATGGGAATCACGACTTATGGTGAAAGTGTGCAACCTCTGCAGAGTGTAAAACTGATATATCAGCCGCGCTCACGGTCACGAGCGGCCTTGGACGTCTTACAGGAACTTAACTAATTTAATATTGATTTATTTGAAGTTTCTGTTGATGTTTATTCCATATTAATTATCATGTTTATATGGTCATGCAAATCTTGTTCCTTGGTACATTCTATTATTGCTACTCAATTGCTAAAATGTGATCAACTAAAAGCAACCGCTGTCAAACCAGTGTCAAGCCTTATTTGAGCCTCATAAACCCATGTTATTCTTGTTGAGTACGACATGTACTTACGCTTGCCTTATTTTTCATATTTGGATAAAAATCCCGGATGGGTAACAGATGACTTTGATGATTCTTCTGAGGATTACTAGGATTGTGGTTCAGCAGTCAACTACTTCCCTGTGAATTGGAGCTTCCGCGAGAGATTATAATTATTAGTCCGCTGCTATTTATGTAAAGACTCTGTGATATTATTCGTTATATATTGAACCTTGTGATGGTACTATGTAATTTGTCGCTTATGTGTGTGATTGATCTCTGAGCACACATAAGTTGGTTCATTCAATTTTATCCTTAAAATTAGGTGTGACACGAAAGTCCCTCTAGTGCACTCTTTTTAACTTTGTTGGCATCCGCATATGTCATCCCCTTCTTGAGGCCTCGTTGGAGCATCTTTGCTGTTGTCTCATATCGCTCACCGGAGTTGCTCCTGGCTGTACTGTGCCTGCTGTGCTTCAACTTGCTCTTCGCCTTGGTCTGCCTAGCTCAGATGTTGGTGTCGTCGTAGTCGCTATATGGGAAGAAACTTTGCCGTCAAAGTCGCTACCCTCCAACAGATACTTTGTCGCTTTGTTATTATGGATACTTTGTCGTGTTGTCTCTGGCGGATGCTTTGCCGCTATGGTTCGGGCGGATGCTTTGCCGCGTGTGGTTGGGACGGATATTCTGCCGTTGTAGTCGTCTCTTCACGGTGGATGTTTTGCCACTGTGACTTCATCTCCCTTGTTGGCAGTGCTTTGTATTGTTCTTTTTTTTTCCTTTTCAAGTCTAGTTGGTTAAGCTGTGGTGGACGGGCCTTTCCCTACCGCATTTCTTTCTCTCTCTTATGTTTTATGTTTTCAACCATCAGCTCTATAATCTTGTACGTATCTTGCGCCATGGGTTCTCGTGCAGCTTCGTCGTGTTAGCCGTTTTTTTAGCACTCTACCTTTTTCTCAATAAAATATACGTGGAGTCATGTTTTAAAAAATTCAGGCTCGGCGATGAACTGTGACTCTGTGAGGAGTGCACGCTTGTTGCCGTGGAACGGGAGCCAAGGGCGTCGTTCTGGGGATTAATGGGGCCGATCTCGCGCCGCAGAAATTGATGGGCCGCGCCCAACTAGCCAAACAGGCCCAACTAGCCCAACTACCTTTTTCTGCTAATTTGTGCAAAGCTGGCCTATTACCACGCGGTATTTTGTTACTGTACGCACTGTTTTTTTTACTATGTGCGCACGTTTTACTTGTTATATGACAGCATTTCAGATTGCGATTGGGACAAGTATTGTAACTGATGTACCTATCGAGTTGCAACTGGTCTATTTCTGGAGCTGCAGGGGTGTGCGCAGTGCGCAGCATGATTAGCGTACCAAGGAAAAGCTTCGCCGAGCTGCCCTTGAATTGTTCCGTGCTTCGTCGTCGTCTACTCTGCTCGCAGCGGAGCACGGCGCACCATGAATGCTCCTCCAGAAGCTGTGATCTTAGCCTTCTCCGGCCATTGTTTGTCCGACCGGCAATTATCAAGGTATACCCAATCCAAAAAAAAAAAAATCAAGGTATACAGAGGACATATTTAACTAAGGTCCTGTGTGGTTTGGGTGACTAAAGTTCATTCACACCACTTTAGTTTAGTCCCTTTTAGTCGCTGTTGAACCAAACAAGCTGACTAAAAGTGCTTTTAGTCTTCTACTAGTCACTTGGGGGTGATGACTAAATGGGACTAAACTAAAGTGGGTACCCCAAACCAAACAGGCCGATGCTGTTGGATTAGTAGTTCCAGTCACATTTGACAGAATACAATCGATACAGAGACATTATTAGGGGACTGTTGTGATATCATTCTATTAATATCCCATCCCATCATGAATCATGGTAAATGATGGGTTCTGCATTCATGCAGGGCCCACTAGAGGAAGTGATCGAACCAATCGCTTGCTGCCTTCACCATGTCTGTTGTCATTCGATGGCCAATTTCAGGCTCTGCAATGAACTGACCAGTACAGATAGAAATGTTAGTTACCCAAATAGTAAAGGTTTGATCTGAAAACAAAAATAGTGAAATTTTATATTTCAGAGAGAAACTAGAGCTCTTTCTGTTCATCCAAGCCAGTGCCCTTCTAAAGTTCCGTTTTGGTTGTTCCGATCGAGCGTTTTTTGAGTTTCAGATGTGTGTGTTCCTTGAACAAGTGTGATGAGAGTTTACGTGCCTTGAAAATATTTTCTCTCCTTCTTGATGCAATGATACACAGACAACACAGTTCTTTTTGGGACAGAGGATTTATATGGGAGTCAGGAGTCAGGACTAGCAGCAGGAGAACTGCTAGCAGACCAGACCTAGCTGGCAGTCAGTGCTACTTCTATGTCATTCACCAGCAATAATCAGTTCTGCACCAGGCCGAGGCATTATTTCAAAGAATATTCTGGCTTGCATTCATAAGATATACGAAGATATCGAAATGTTTGATAGTTTTCGTTGAAGAAGCACCGACATCCCTCCTTGTAAAATGATAAGGATTATATATAATAACGCAGGCCCTCTACTGGGAGAAAACTCCCAGAGTCCATGGTCTTCTCGTGTGGCTTTTAATTTGGGCCCAGATTTAGGTATGCTACAACTCTCCAAACTCTTCTTTAAGACTATAAGTGTTAGATGATGATTATTCAAAATAAAATTAAATCTTTATGATTCCAAATTAGTAAAAGTGATGTAAAATAAGGTGGGAAGAGACAGTAGTATGCACGCTACCATAAACTTCTCTGCGCAACCAGATTCTTTATAAGCCTTTGCAGCTCTTGAAGTAGCTTCTTCTAGACCACTTATTGGGCAACGAGGGTCTTCAGCGCCTATGGACAAGTATAAACATCAGAATATATATATATATATATATATATATATATATATATAGGGAAATTATTTTCTACTCCCAGGGAGTAGTTACTCCTATGCTTATATCTTCAGATTTAGGGCATATATGACCAAATGAAGTGTATGTACATAAAGTATATGATCATACTAGACCATCTATGTTAGTATATTTATGAAGTATGCATATATACACCGAGTATATGGTCATACTTATTTTATATACTACAGTAAGTGGCATTTTCGTAATATATTAAAAAGTATGGGTTCTCTTCAAATTTTTTCGCATAGGAAGATTTGAAGCATCTTAATATGAGTATGTAAACATACTCAAAGTGATAAACAAGTATAAACACATACGCAAGGTGATTTTTTAAAGATAGGAGTAACTACTCCCGGGAGTATAGAAAATGCACTATATATATATATATATATATATATATATATATATATATATATATATATATATATATATATATATATATATATATATATATATATATATATATATTACTTCCTCTACTTCAAACTGTAAGTCATTTTAGTTTTTTCATAAGTCAAGCTTGTCTAGTTTTAACCAAGTTATAAAACAATATATCAACATCAATAACATCAAATAAATGCACTATCAAAATACATTTCATGGTAATGAATTTTGTTTGATGTTATAGATGTTTGCGCATATTTCTATAAACTTGGTCAAAAGCTAGAAAAGTTTAACTTAGGACAAAGCTAAAATGACTTGCCCCTTGCATTCCAAATTATGCCATTTTGTCTTTTCTAAGTACATAGCAAAAGCTAAGTACCTACAATTCTAGAAAAGCCAAAACAACTTATAATTTGTAATTGAGGAAGTATGTATTAACTACTGAATTATGCTAATTTCAGGGGCCAAGCGCTAAAATTAGTTCTCTGGCCCAATCATGAAACCCAAACATAATGCAGATTAGATGTTCCGACTATCCACCCTTACACAATCATGTGCTGACACATGGAAGACAGGTGAGTGTTGTGTCATATTACTTATGGAAGTAGTACCAGCCAAACAAGAACATTTAGCAACCCCTGCTCTTCTTCGAACGACGACGTCGTGCAGCCTTGCTCACCGTTGTCTGCGCCGTCGAAGCTGATGCCTCTCCAAACTCCTGTGCAGGGAAGACCCACTCTCAGGGTATCTATAGCCAAACCTAGCGTGCGAGCGCCTAGGAGGAGCACTCGGTTAGCTGCTAAACCTCGGGTGGCCAACCCAACTCTTCAGGCACAGCAGGGTCTTATGGTCAAGATGAGGTTCACGAATCCAGCACAAACCGTTGACTCTGCAATTATGCAGAAATATGAGTCCATCTTTGCCGAAACGCTCTCGGAGTCCAAGCATGAGGCCTTCAAGGTCATGTTCAAGCACGACACATTCCTCGACAACTTCGCCCCAGAGGTTGACATGCTGCTGGGCGATCCGGATGCAACGCCTCATGGTTAGGGAGTTCATAGCCCATGTAGCCTTTCACTGGGCACTAACAGGTTTCCGCGTTTGAGGTCGTCCCTTTGTTGGTTGTAATTCTCAGCTTTTTCGATTCTTTTTCCTTTTTTTGTGTTTTTGGCCCTCCCCCTCTTTGGTAAGCTCGGCGCTTACTATCGACGGGGTAGCTTGTAATGTTTACTTCTTCTTAATGAAAAGCGTGCCACTCACGGTCGTGAAAAAAAATATTGTTGGCACCTTCTCCCTCTGTCCCAAAATGAATACGCAACCCGCTTTCTGAGAAGTCAAAATATTTAAGTTTGACTAGTTATATAGGAAATGGTATTGATATTTGTATCTCAATTTATTATAAAAGTATAGTACTTTTATGTATATATTTGGTCAAACTTAAAAAGTTTGACTCGATAACTTAGATGTGCACTTTATTTTGGGAAGGAGGGAATACCATTTATAAGTAGCAGCGGCCGTGGTGCAAGCAAAGGAAGTGAATATGGGGCATCAAATTGTGAGTCCAGACCTGGTGCTATCTTTTCCCAGACCTGGTAAAATATGTAAAACAATGGTAAATTTGTTCATAAATGACATCAGAAATAATGAGCGAAACAAATAAACACTCACCTTTTCAACAACTTCTGTATCTATTTCGCTCTTTCCTAAGTCAGTTTTTGCTTCTGCAAGAGCAAATAACAGGAAAAAAACATCCTCATGCATATGTTTTTGGAACTGTAAATATAGCAGGGGAAGCCCCCCCCTCCCCCCCACCCACACACACACACACAACAAAATTTTACTATAACCAAAGAAACAACTGTACAAACAAAAGGGAAAAAAAAGTAAAGCATTATGACTGACATTATTCCAATGGCACAAGCATCAATGCTCAAATAGGTGATACAAATAGACAGTGCATTTCCTGCTATTTTGACTGGCTAGACTTACTGTAATATAATTCCTTTTCCTTTTTCCTTTTCTCCTTCCTTTCACAGAGTTATGCTATTTTATTTACATTAGTCAGTAGGTGGCTTGCACCTCGTGTCCCTTTAAAAAAAGAGAGACATAGTGCACAGAATCCCACCTTCAAATAAAGGTTTTATGCTATTCACCCTATCCTGCCACTTGTTGTTATCAATGGCCCACCTGAATCCCTAGCCATAGAAAGGAAACAGCTTTACACAGAGCAAATCATAAAATTATGTGCAGTATTTATACCTGTATATAAATTTATACACAATAATTGTATATGTACCTGAACACCAATTATAGGAACAATGACACTGTACCGTGTGTCCACAAAAGCAGCAAACCATGTGTGCATTCCTGAATGCTGCTAACATTAGTTAATGAAGTTCATAATCTTATTCAATATAAAGTTGAGACCATGATCTGCAATACCTCCAAGCGATTCACCAGTAATCCCAATCCTACAGGGATCAATGTCCTCCCTCTCACTAAGGTGGTCTCCAAGCTTTATCAAGTCCCACACCTGCAGATGTCCAAATTCCGTTAAGATTTCTCATCGTCATAAAATCTATATCAAACTAAAAAAGGACTATCACATTCAAAAAGTATGATATATGTGTTCGTAAGGCATGATACAGTCATGTACTGAGAACCAGGACAAAAGAACAACTCCAGAATTAGAAAAATCCAGAATCAAACTAACAAGTTTATAAGGCATAATTCAGCCATGTTGAGACTTAAGGGCCTAGAGATTAAGCTTTAATAGCTGCATAAAAATATAGTACCGTGTCAAAAATAAAAGGCATTGTATCCCCATTCCGCCAAGCCGATTTCAGTGCCTGAGTTTAAAAGTAAAAGTGTCAGGGTGAATGGAAGCGAAATAAATGGATGTCACTGTCAAACTTGTGGTATGATGTAAGATGGATCCATCATAAGTAGGTTACTTCTGTATAAGTTGTTTCATTGCTGGCCCTTTCACCATGATAGCGAGAGTCAATAGCAACACAAATGTAACCCCTGGAGGCATATGCCTGCAAAAGCAAACTCAGTGAGATTATGCACTTCTAAGCAGAGTTCCAAAGAGATTATTTTACCTCAAGCAGTGGGCGCAGCCATTCTTTGCATTTGTAAGAGCTGTGCAAGAATACAATAACTGGTTTCCTTTTAGGGACAGGGTCATTAAGTTTCAGCAGAAGTACAGGTACTCGTCCTTGTTCACCTAGCTGCTTGGAGAAAGTAATAACAATTTCTAGTTACAAAAAGAGAAGGAAAATAAAAACAATAGTAATTCGTTGACTGTATAGTTTAGTGTGTGAATACATGAGTCTGGATCTGAGAACTTCAAAAGAGATACCAACTATCATGGTATGCCCAAGTATTCAAGAGAGGATGGTATGCCCAATTATTCAAGAGAGGGATGAGGAGAACTGAAACTAGTGTGTGTCTTGTGACCCCACATGTGGAACAAGTGTGCACTATTATTGCTCTTCTACTGCCTCATGAGGCTGCTTCGATGTGTTTTGGCTCCTTATCGTAGGCTGTGGTTGACAAGTTCCATCTTAAGCAAGCAAACTGAAGTTTGATCCTATTCGGTTGGAAAGAAATTAGGACTGCTGGACTAATCTGGCGGCTTAATTACCTCAGTGATTAAGTAGAAATTCTCTTCAACCAGCTTCTCCTTGAAGTTCTGCACCTTTTTACTGGGGCACGACTTCATCGGATCTGCCTGAAATGTCCCAGAGATACAACAGACAATCAACACCGACATGTCGGTCTCAGAGAAGATCTTGGCTCGAATCATGGATCCTGACCTCGTTGGGCCGCGGAGGCTTCTGGTACAACGGGTTCTTCACTGGACTCCCTTGCTCCACCGAGAGAGGCACTGATGGAAAAATAAAAAACCAATCCAATTGAAGGCACAAGTTTCAGATGTGGTATTTTCGTCTGAAGGATTCAGTTCGGTTTACAGCATGAACTGTGATTAACTGATTGTTAAGCTTATGCTTCCTGCATCTCAAAAGGTCACACTTTGATCGCTAATTGCTTTCCAAAAGGTCACACTTATGCTTCGTTTTTGTATCTGTTTTTTTTCCTGTACTGAACCTCATTTTCCCTTCCAATAAAAACCAGTAGGGGCGCGCCCCTCCTGTTCAACGTCAAAAAATTGCTTTAAAAAAAAAAACAAAAACATTTCAATCGCTAATAAGATCCTACCCAGGCCAGCGATTTTAACCGAACCGTACCGAAGTACTTATGACTCTGATCATTCAAATTCCATCGTCCCCAGCAGAGAGACGCGGGCGAGTTGCGCGGGAGAGAGAGAGAGAGAGCCTGACCTTGGAGGTGGCGGCGGCGGCTGAGCAGGACCTGGAGGAACTCCGACCTGAGCCCCGCGGCGGCGTCGGCGGCGCTGGCAGGTTCACTGACCATCCCTGTCAAACATAACCCCATTTCGACCTTCTTCTCTCCCCGGAAACGCAGCTCCCGCGGCTGCTGTTGTGGCGTCACGGCTCCTGGGACCGAGACTGGGCAGTCTGGGGCTCTGGGCTTCTTGTACTTGGTTGGAGCGGTGGCGGCGGCGGCGGCCCCCACTTGCCGCATACTATACTCCCACTCCCATTCCCTCTCCACATGGCAGCCAGCGCGCGTGCGGCGTCGAGCGTGGGCGCTATGATGGCCCTCCTCGGGAGCATCGGCGGCGGCGATATACGCCCTGCGCCGCGCTGTGCCTGTGCCTGTGCGGGCCGCGCCGCGGTGCGGTCGGGACTCGGGAGTGGTATCGGATAAGGGGCGGGCGGTGCTCGCGGCTCGCCGGCGCGTCGCCATCGGAGCAGCGTGGCGTCGCGTGTGGAGCGGAGCGCGTGCCGCAAAGTGAGAACTCGTGCAGACAGAGACAGCAGACGTGCAACCGCGATGTGATGTGTGATGTGCAGCGTGCCCCCTCGGACTCCGACGTGGCGACTCCCGTGGGTTTGGCTGCTAGCGCCTAGTACGCTGTCTTGATCTGTCCACGCCGGTCTCCAACAACAATCATTAATTAATTAAAGGAACGTTAGATCCTGTTGGGATCACATGTCTAAAGTCCCGTTTAGATGTCAGTTGCAGTTGTAATTCTGTTGTAGCACGTTCGTCTAAATAGGCTTAAAAGATTCGTCTCATGATGTATATGCAAAAAGTACAAACATATAAATATTTCATCTATATTTAATGTCCCATGCATGTGCCGTAACATTGATGTGATTAGTTGCAATTGTAATTTGCAGTGGATCTAAACAGGACCTAAAAATAAGTCCATCTTAGAGCAGGTTCATCTTATTAATGAGACTGTAATCATCTAGGTTCAAACCTTATTACACAAGGAAACAGAGTAACAGACTCTAGCCTTGTTTTTTTTTCTTTTGCATCAATCTCAGCAAGAAGTCACAATTCACAAACTCTTGGGGGGGGGGGGGGGAGGAGGGGGGTGGGCGGGGTGGAGTGGCAAGCGATATAGTGTTGTTGATTATTGTGACACCGAGGTACAAGAAGGAACATTTGATGGCCATTCATGCACAGGATTCACAGCTCCAAAATTTCTAGCACAAGACACCGTAAGTTGCAACATGAGCCGAAGCACGGGAAAGGCGGCGGCCTTTGGATCAAACACCAAACCCTAAAAGGTCAAAGCAAAACAACATAATTACACAAGTACTTCCTCCATAAAAAAAACTTTCGTATTATTGAAATATCAAAATAAATAAATTATTACTGAAGTATCTAATTGATAAAATAAGTCATTATAAAATAAACAATATATATATATATAATTTTTTTGAATAAAATAAACGGTCAAATAGAAAGTCTAAAAGTCATGTGTTCTTTTTACTCTATCCATTTGTTTAAATGGTTGCACTGCTCAAATTATTTAGTCACACATGATAATCAATAAACTCCCTGCATCCACAAATGATGCAAATCTCACTTTATAAGAAGTTAAATAATTTAAAGTTCTTTAAAGTTATATAAATATTACTACCATTTATAATACAAATTAAATATCATTAAATTAGATAAGAAATATATTCTCTATAAACTTAGTTGGAGATATAAATATTAATATTATTTAATATTAACTTAGTCAGAGTTAATCTACATTGACTTACAGAAATCGAGTTACATTCTTTTATAGACAAAGAGAATATTATTAAGGCGCACAAACAATAGATAAATGTGTTAAAGAGCATCTTCAAGAGATTAGCAAAATCGTTTTCTAAAGGTAAATGTGGTATTGTTAAAGAAAATCATCTCCAATAGACTCTGTCAATGACTCTCCAAATTTACTAGCTCTCTATCCCACCTCATTCGCTCTCTCTACTTTTGAATAGATTATCTTATGCGTCTCAGATTACTCTACCAAAATTGTGGGTTTTCTCCTATTATTTTCAATAAGTAGTAAAACACTACAACTAGTTACAACATATGGAAATATTACTAGGAGACATTTAGTAGAAAAGTTATTTATACTAACTTTAAAATGGTAAAACACTAAGAGAAATCCAGTTCACTTGGAGAATTCTGAAATTCTACTTTTGTTAGATGGCCTGTTGGAGTAGTAATTTTTTTTAAGTGAGATGCATTTTAGAGAACAACTAAATCACTAAATTTAGATATTATTTTAGTTAGTCTTTTAGAGATGCTCTTTTTGCACCGCTGCTTGAGCTGCTGAATTGCTAGGCCATTGTTGTTTGGTCGCTTTAAGATGGAATTATGTAATATATCACTATATAAACTCAGCATCGGCATCAGCATCAGCAGCGGTATATATGTACACAGTTTGTCGGTGGCTTGCCTTTCGTGCTCCCTACCCTTCCGCCTGTCAAGCCTGTATTGGAAACTTCTAATCCTTTTAATGAAATAAATGCTCAAAAAGCATGTTGCGACAAAAAAAATGATGCACTACTTTATTACTATTTTCTAAACAACTCACTACTCTGAAGCACTAGGGCACTCACAGTGCAGACTCTACCGGTAGAGTCTATACTTTGAAGATTCCATCATAAGAAACCATGGTTCCCAATGCATAGTTTGTAATAGTAATTTCTATAGATAAAAACATCTATTAATCAGTCCAAAACACCTTGATCAGTTGTGGCAAATGATTATGTGATCCACCCTACACCTCTCAATAATATCGACAATCACAGAGGCAAACAAAGAGGATATATATCATCAGAGGCAGTCACGCATACAATAAGGATAGAAATACGTGCACCACAACTATAGCAAACACAGACCTTCAAGGATAGAAATATCAGTAGCATGCACCATTACAGATAGCGTCGTCCATTACAAGAACAAAATTATAGATAAGAAAACCAAAATGATGCCTACACTTTGTCAGCCGAACATTGTCGGATTGCTCATCAAGAATTCTAAACAAAGACTGAAACCTAACAAAACCTACTGATTTCGGCCACCATCCCGTACAACAATCATTAACTGAAGTCTTACCCTTCGGTAGGAGACAAGGTTGGCCACCATCCACCAATAGGGGAAGCACCAGTTCGACGAACACCATCAGCTGGAGGACGAACACCATCATCAGCTTGAGCACGGCCCGCAGCAGCACCCTGGACGGATGGAGCAGTTCTAGGGACACCTTTGCTTCGCCAAGAATCGGTCTTTGTTAATCGATTCATCTGTTAAATTTGGGGATATGAATCTGAGACAGAGGGAGGTGATTTGAATCTGAGGGAGAGGGGGAATCTGAGGCAGAGAATAGAGATTACCGGGAGGCCGGCGGCGGGCGTTGGTCTCTTTTGGTGCTCGGGCTCTGGTGCTGGCGGGAGAAGTGGTGGCCGGGGGAATCTGCGTGCTCGGGCGCGGGAGAAGTGCTCTTGTGGCGCGGGAAGACGAGGGCCGCGTCGCGCGCGAGAAGTGGAGGCGCGCGGGGATTTGGCGGCTCGGAATTGGGCACGGGAAACGGCGGCTCGGGTGCGGAAGGGCGAGGGATGGCGCGCGGGAGAAGTGGAGGCGCGCGGGAGGGCAAGGGATGGCGCGCGGGCGCGGCGGGATGGGTGGTGCCGGTGTACGGGATCCATGGAAACCACGCTGACCTTCCTAACGCGAGTCTTGCGGCCTCGAACGAAACGAGGACTAGGCGTCTTGATAAGAAACAGAGTCTCCGATTTTACTTCTCTCTCTTCGATAAACACGGTACCACATCAGCAAAATATACTAAATAAAAAGATATGGACTCTACGTAGAGTCTACTGTAAGTGCCCTAACACTGGTGCCGAACCAAAGTAGCATAGTTCAATCGGCTAGAATGGTTCGCTAGCTGTAAAGGGTGATTGGTGGCCCGCTCGATAGGTTTATTGGGCATCGTTTTTATTGATATCGTTCCACTCTCTCTCCTGCTTCGTCCTATATGGTTTTATATTCTAGAATTTTTTTGTCATGTTTACGGGGTAGACAACATAAAGTTTGCTACCCATGTGAGACCACATATCAATGACATATATGTTAGGCTTCATTTGGTACAACTCAACTTTACAAGTGAAGCCTTTTTTATAAAATAATTTTATAAACAACTTTTTTTCTTGAGGATGAGCTTTTTTAATTATTGCTAGTAAAATAGCTTCACTAACAACTTCACGTATGGTTGAGAGAGAAATAAGAGAGAGAGGTAGAAAAAACCATTTTTTAGTTTTATGTCAACTTATCTCTTTGTGAGAGAAGAAGAAAATAGCTTCACCCGTAAAGCTATTTTGTAAAAGAGTGTTTAGTAGGAAAAAAAAAACAGCTCATGAAGTTGAAACAGCCCCTTAATATCATCCGTAAGGATGATAAATATATAAATACCCTTAAATTTCATCTTTCCTTGCGAGCTGGGACTAATTCACTCACCATATAGAAATCTATGTATTAGACACTCAAAACTCTAAGGTATCAACGTAACCAAACGTAAACTCGTCTGAGACCAAACTATACTGGACCAAGAAAACTAACACAACCGGGCACAACAGTAAATAGCCTTGTCACGACTAGACGGGCACTCAATCGGGCTCGCCTACGTTAAAGTATAATAATGTGAAGCAGCATATATGTGCTGAGCATATACTATCTATATCATTTAAATCTGCTCTAATATTCATGCTATACACACTTTCTAATACGCTAGGGAGGAGATGGAGATAGCATGTGCTCCTACACTCAAAAAAAAGCGTTCGCGTTGGAGTATCCAATCACGCTCGTAGAGTACGACTCCCCTAGAGGCGCTCGTGGCAGTGGCAGAAGGCCTAAGGCGGGGCCCACCTTCAACGAGGGTGTCCTACCTGACAGAGAGACAGAAACCAAACCTCTGCACAGAGGAGAGAGATTCTCCCCCACCGGCCGAAGTCTCGTCACGTCGTCAGGTCGTCCCGTTGTAGCCACCACCCGCCACGCCGCACCACCACAAGCCACGTGCGGGCGAGGACGCGCTCGCAGTCGCCGGAGCGCCACCGCATCACCCATCCTCTGACCGTTGGGGGCCTTGCGGGTGTCACGCGATGGAGGCGGACGCGCGGGCGGAGGAGGCGCGGCGCGCCAAGGAGGCCGGCGACGAGGCCTACTGCAAGTCCTTCCTCCAGACGGCCGTCGAGTTCTACACCCGCGACGCACTCCTCGACCCCAGAGACATCTTCTTCCTCACCAACCGCGCCATCGCCTACCTCCACATGGGCAAGGTCTCTCTCGCGTAACCGCACCGCACCCTAAGGCCCCAACCCTCTCGACGCGGTGGCTGATGCTTTAGGACATCTCCATTCTCCAGTATGATGAGTGCATGAGAGACTGCGACGAGGCGGTGAAGCGCGGCAGGGAGCTCAGCGCCGACAACAAGCTGATCGCGAAGGCGCTGATGTTGAAGGCCGCGGCGCTGATCGAGATCGCGGATTGCGCTAGGGACTACAGGCCGGTAATCAGGGCCCTGCGGCAGTCGCTGGACGAACACCACAGCGAGGAGACGCTGGAGTGCTCAACAAGGCGGAGAGCACGAGGGAACGAGCGACTGCATGAGGCTGCCGACCACCACCGTGAGAGAGGTCTGCGTGTTGCTCGATTATGGCATTGTTTAACGAATTTTTTTAAATAATATTTTTTTTATTTATTAATTGTAAATCTATTATTTAGATTCTAAAAATTGCAAAAATAGGACCCTGTCGGCCGCTCCACGGCCGACTAGTGTCCCACGCCAGCAGGCCGAGCCAGAGTTGTCGGGCCTGTCGAGCCGATAGACCTATTGGACCCTGCCGACCCGATAGGGACCTGTCGGCTCCTCGGCGGCCGACAGGTCCCTTTACATACCGCCGCCGCCAACCGGCATCCCGTCGCTTCGGCTGCCGTTTGCCGCCCCCAGCCGCCAGATCCGGCGGAGGGGCCCCCGCCGCCGCCCTCCACCCTCCCCACGCGGGCGCGGAGGCCAGGGACGGCGCTCGCCACCGACGATAAGTTTTTTTTTCTGTTTTTTTTCTGTTTTCTTTACAAATTTGATTACTTTGTTAGGGTTAGTTAGTTCTTTTTTTAGGGTTAGTTAGATTTAGTTAGTTCTTTAGTTTTAGTTAGATTTAGTTAGTTCTTTAGTTTCTGTTTTTTTTACTTTACAAATTTGATTTAGTTAGTTCTTTACTTTAGTTAGTTCTTTAGGGTTAGTTAGATTTAGGGTAAGTATTTAGTTAGATTAAATTAGTTATTTAGGGTTAGTTAGATTTAGTTAGTTCTTTAGTTTTAGGGTTAGGGTTACTTTTAAATTAGTTTAGAATTAGAGTAAGTTTTAAATTAGTTTAGAATTAGAGCAAGTTGTAATTAGTTTTAAATTAGTTTAGAATTTGAGCAAGTTGTAAATTAGTTTAGAATTAGAGTTAGTTTTAGTGGTAGATTAGTTTAGGGTTAGTTTGAGATGTAGTTTCGTTTAGGGTTATTTTTAGTCGTACATTAGTTTAGGATTCGTTTTAGTTGTAGATTCGATTAGGGTAACTTTTAGTTGTAGATTATTGTACCGTATATGGTTTTAGGGTTATTTAGTTCTTTTATTAGGGTTAGTTAGGGTTAGGTTAGTTTCTTTAGTTGTTTAATTAGGGTTAGGTTAGTTGATTTAGTTAGTTAGGGTTAGTTTATTTAGTTTTTCAGATTAGTTTATTTATTAGGGATTATTTATTAGAATTTTAGGAATAGTTACTGTTAGTTTATTTATGTAGTTAGTGTTAGTTTATTTATGTAGTTAGTATTAGTTTATTTTTAGGATTATTTTTTATTTTGTCTAGTAGTATTTGTTTATTTGATTTAGGGTTATTTGAGTTTGAAATTTTTTTGCCTACTTGTATTAGTTTTTTAATTAATTTCTTGGTAGGGTTTAGGGGTTATAGCAATATTCAACTGGCAGTGTAATTTTAACGATGTGAGCAGGAATGTCGTCCGATCTATTTCGTTTCAGAATTTACTATGGCAAGGGTGAAATCAGAACTGAGGATAGCGGTGTAGACCTTAGTCCGTTCTAGTTCTTTGACACATAACTGAACTCACCGCTGGATCACAGCCGGAGACAAATATTAGCCTGGTTGCATGAATGGTTTGGTTTTCCGCCGTTGCAGCAATGTTTGAAGATTAGTATGTTGGTGCCCAGGTTAAGGGACAATGGATGGAGATGGGAGCTATACGAGGCAAGCAATACGAACAAATGGAAGTTTCTCGTCAGTAAGGCTTTGGAACTTGGGTATGACAACATTATGCTTGATCAGTTCGTCGATGGTGCCATGCAAGGAGAGAGTAGCAGCACAGTTCGAGAAATAGAGGACTTAGAGGCCACAAACGAAGAGCAGACCTATGTTCACGATTCTGACGATGTTTAGTTGGGGACAGAGGATGCAGGACAACAAGAATATGCAACAAATGCTGAGCAGATCTTGGTTTCCGATTCTCGAGGGGTTGAGCATTGGACAGAGGATGCGGAAGAACAAGATTTTAGTACAAACATGGAAGCTGACGAGGGCAAGGAGGATGAAAGAATCGTGGAACAGATGAAACTTGACAATGCAGAGCACCTGGCATTTGTGGATGAGCACGCTGGCAAGAGGTTCGAAGACGAGACCGACATCCCCGCGGAATGGACTAACTTCTCATCAGATGCTATGACGGTGGACGATAGTCATCACTCGGCGTGGGAGTATTCAAGGACGGAGGTGATGCAGGGGCAGATGTTTCATGATAAGGTTCATCTGTAGCACGCCGTCAGGCGGTGGGCTTATTGTGATAAGAGACAGTTTAGGGTTGTCATTTTCAACCCCAAGACGTGGGACGTTAAGTGCGTCAGCCCAGGGTGCACAATTTGTTCATTTACATCCACACATGTAGCCTTGCAAGTGAATCCAATGGGTGGATCGGGAGATGCCCGCATGGCCACAGAGGCGACCCAAGGAGCTTGAAGACAAAGCTCAATATCTTTTGAGATGAATGAGGCTCGTGAGGTTGACCGCAAAATCAGAGATGACAAAGAGCGATGAATCAGGGCAGATCAGATCCGTCTCAAAGCTAAGGAGGACGATCTTGCCGGGAGGAGGGAGGAGTTAAGCTTGCGTGAAGCAATCATCAACCGTAAAGAGGAAGAGCTTAAAGCGCGAGAGGCAGCACTCAAGAACAAGAGGGATGCAGTGGAATCGTCTTCACGGCGCGACAACAAGGGCAAACAACCACGCTGCACCCAGTAGAACAATGTAATAGACCCAGCAAGTTAAATTCCTTAAGGCATGTTTACAATAGTCTGTGGCCTCTTACCAGAGTCACACATATATGCCATTGCAAACCACCGTTGTGTTCATTTTCTCTAAAGCATGTTAGGATTAGGTTTGGTACAACCTAGAGTACCATACATGCCATGCACCGCTCATTTCATGTATCGCTGGGTTACTCTTTTAAATTGAACATGTGTTGTTTTAATTCTATTTCTCATAGTTTGCAACACACTTCATTTATAGAACAGTCTTAAAAGACGTGAGTAAGTTTTCAAATCGAACCGTATAACGAATATAAAAAAAACGTGAAAATGAACATCAAAATGAAAAAGCAAATGGAAGTAGTGGCATGTCGGCTTACGGTGAGCCGACAGGCCTATCGGCCGCCCGGGAGCCGACTGGACCTATCGGCCCACCAGAAGCCGACAGGCCTGCTGTCGGCGCCGATAGCCGCTGCCGACGTTTGTCGGCTGCCTGGCAGCTGACACATGGGCCTATCGGCTTCTGGAGGGCCGACAGGTCCCCTGTCGGCCGCTGGATGGCCGACAGGATGCTATTTTTGTTATTTTTCGATTCCAAATACTAGATTTGCAATTAATCATTAAAAATATTATTTAAAAAAACTCATTGTTTAACATGGAAATGGGAAATGGAAGAGATGCTCCGAGGGTTCCCAATAACTTCCCATGACTGTGCAACCTATGTGTTTAAGCATCATATATCTGATTGTGATACATAACATACAATACAAATATAAGATTACAACTGCTTGCCACAAACCTTGCAGGCAATGAATTGTTCAAGCAGAAGAAATACCATGAAGCAGCAGCACACTACACTCAAGCTATGAAAATGAACCCAAAGGATCCTAGAGTAAGCATTTTTTTTTTGGCTATTCCTCTGTTTTTCCTTCTCAAATAAATAGAGCTAGAGACACTTGATGAAGTCATACCTCTTTCGAAATTACAATGATTTCTTATAAAGAAAATTTGCATTGGTAAATATGCCATCTATGATCAGGGACATTTCGCATGCTTGTTCATTCTGAAGCCATGTTCTGTGGCTTCCTCTTTTCTCCTTGGCATGCTTCTTTGTATGCTTTTATGTGACCTGTACTCCTTAGGCTAGTCTCAATGACCTGTTTCATTGCACGTTTTCCAAAATTACCACGTCATCCGGAGGGAGATGAAATCGTGAATGAAACGACCTCAACAATGCATCGGTTCACTTTACTATTTCCAAGGCTAGGCAAAGCATTTCATTGTTGTAGATTATTGGGATCACATGCACCCTATGAATTCTGTAGCCATTTTCATTTTGCTACATCTAACGCAAAAAGATAGAGTTCAGATACATAGATAACATTCAGGCAAAACGATAGGAGCACATTCAGGCAAATAGCATGTTCAGATAGTCTGTCTCTCCTAGTCTCTCACATTCAGATAACTGGATTCACATATAACAGTTCAGATAACTTGAGTAACTCCAACCGAGATGCATCCATGGCAATGGATGATAGATAACTGGAGACAAATTGACGAGAGATAACCAACTAGAACTAAGATTGTAAACTAAGATAGATAAAAAAAAAGTCCAGATAGCCTTCAGCCTTGCACACGGCCTCTCACTGGTTCTTCTCACAAGACTGAACTGCGCCCCATAGGTTTTGCTTTCATCCTGCAGTAACAAAACAATTCAACATAAGCTCTCAGTTACAGTCAAAAGACATGCAATAGTGCAGGATCAGATCACAGATATCACATATAAAATAAAGATGACTTGGAGTTAAATTCTTAATGTAGATAACTAACTACAATAGATAACCAATAATGCAAAAGATACAAGTACCAGATCTATGTGCACGAGCACCAAACTTATTCCAAATATGTTCGATCAAATCATTCTTAAGTCGGCGATGAGCCGATTGATCTGGAATAGAAGTATCTTTTTCTAAAGCTCTCTCTAGCGGAACATCTTGTTCCGGAGAGAATTCTGGTTCTTGAACGGTTGATGAACTAGGAGGCACATTTAGATCTAGATTTTCTTCAATAATGTCTAGTTCCTTCTCATCCTCAACTATCATATTGTGAAGTATGATGCAAGCTAGCACGACATCACGGAGTACAGCTCTGTCATATAGACGAGCTGGTCGTTTTAAGATGCAAAATCGACGCTGCAATACACCGAAGGCTCTCTCGATATCCAGCTGAAAAAAATTCATAAAACCAGCTGGTGGATAAACCTCCCTGATATTTCCAAAATAGAGATACATCAAGCTAATTGCAAATTACAGAGAAAAATTACAGAGATACATGTACTGCTCTTTCAGGTTCAGTACAACAATCATGCACTTGAGGTACAGATTCAAATGCAGACATCGATACAAATGGACTATCAGTTCAAGCACTTTCAAGCATCTTCCAAGTATCAGTAAACATTATTGGAACTAAATGCACAGATCGAAATTAACTTCTTGCATAGATTAAAATCAACCATACCATAGATTTGGGGCTTGTTGGTTTCCTTGTTCAGATGGAAAATTTGGGGCCATGTCCCCCAATATTGCTCCTTGCGGTGGCCTCGGCAGGACTCCTGCTCCTTGCGGTGGCCCAGGGGAAGAAGTTGCCACGGCATGGGCGGGGCGCAGGGGAAGAAGCCGGCACGACCGGAGAGAGGGATGAAGCTGGAGGGGCCGGTGGCGCATGGAGAGAAGTCGGTTGTGTCAACGGGGAAGATGAAGATGCTGGAGGGGCCGGCGGTTCATGGAGGGAAGTCGACGCCATCTTCATTCCAAGGCGGCTGCTCCCGCGCCCTTTGCCTCCTTTGCCATGCCGCCCGGAGCTCTGACCGGCATCCATGGCGCTGGATCTAGGCTCCGCCAGAAGCTCCCAACTCAAGGGTTTGCTGCGTGGGATGGAGAAGATGGCGCGCGGGGGGGGGGGGGGGGAGGAAGAAAGCGCGCGGGAAGGAGAAGAATGGCGCACATGGCGGGGGTCGAGGCGGGAAGAATTCGAGCGGCCTAGAGCACACGATCGGGGAGGATGAAACTTTCCCCCTCAATGGCAGTGTCGTGCGGTTACCGAGCGCTCGGTAACTGTGCGCGCTAGTGTCATGGCCACGAAACTTTTTCTTCTCTCTCCTCCCTGTTTCATGCAAAGGTTCCATTTTTTGCTGATGTGTCATCTAATTAATATGCATGACACCTCCATGAAATGGCCATTGAGACTAGCCTTAATGTAACAAATGGTAGTATGCTATTTAACACAGAAACTGTACCTTTACTAGCAAGGTGCTTAAATGTAATAAATCTTAAGAAATAGCACTTAAAAACTGTGAACAGGTATATGGGGATTGTGAAACATAGTCAATGAACATCTAACTAATTATGAAATGGGGAATACGATCAACCCAATTTATCCAAAACTTGGTTAAATAAACTTGGTATGTTATGACTTATGAGGTACAGTGAAACTTTAACTGGTCTGGTAGAGCTCTAGTCCTGTGCAGTTAGTAGTTTAGATTTGTGATTTCATGCCCTGTCTAGAATGGAATTTATATGCTAACAAAGTGCAGCTAAGGTAGAAGGTACATTCACTTATGGAATTGATCTTTAGTTTCTCTTGTGTTTTTGCATGGGTTGAAGGATGGGGGAAGGGTTCTACGGGGTGCTATTCTAAATGAATACTTATCAAATATCCTTTCAGGGAGTTTTTCTTCCAGAAGACAATTTGCGTGATATACAAAATGCGTTTTCTACAATCTCATCATTGCAGGAAGCTTCTGAAGAACCCTTGTGGCATACCAAATCTGAACGGGTGGTAAATATGTTACTGAACTATTGTCATCTAAATAATTTACTGAAGCAACAAGTTAAATGACATTGATTGGAGGCCCAACATCATAATCCAATCATTTTTTTCCCTAATACTTTCATCATGTTAAACACAGACTTCTCTGAACATTGCTGACAATTGCCAGGGCTATGGCAGATTGGCAGTCATATGAAAGTGTTGACGCCGAAACGGGACAACACACAGCAAGGTGTTAGATCGCACAGTCGCGTACGAAACGAAACAGCACGGAGCAGCACACCCGCGAAACCCGGCCTGGCCGGTTTCAGTACCCGGCCGAGCCGCCTACCCGGCCTGGCCGACTTTGATAGTCGGCTGGGCCGGTTTCCTCGGGTTCGCCGAGGAAGCTAGGATTCCGGTCTTCTGGTCGTCGGGACGACCGTCTTCAGCAGTAGAGGACGTTTGGTGGTCGATGTAGCGCCCGTCCTTCGCCGGAAACTCCCGAACACCCATCGGAAAGATCCGTCGGAGAGATGCACGTAGAGGTTGCCCTAGGGATCGCGGAGATCACCTAGAACGCCGACTAAACTCGCGGAGAGTCAAGCCGAACAGCAGGATAGAGATGAACCACCGCGAGAATCTACTTTGTAGATGTGTTTTGACGATTGGATGGTTAAGATCTCAATCGGCCATGATCCTCTCATATATATAGAGGGGGGTGGTCTTATCCCAGTAGAAAACACGTATCTAGGCAAGTCTTCAAATTTCCCACGTCCAAAAACTATCAAAAATCAATTAGATCTCTTAATCGGCTCGGACTCTACCAAACCCGGCCAAGCCAGTTTTCACGGGGCCTCTCGGGGCGCCACGTGACAGCCTGCCAAAAGTCGGCGCAGGAGCCAAACCCGGCCAGGCCGGGTCACCAACCCGGCCAAGCCGGTTTTGCCGACTTGTCCAGACTCGGGTGCAAACATATGCCCCCCTGTTTTCAGGCGAATTCTCTGCATATGAACCTGAAAAAAAAAACTAAGCAGCAACGATACTTAACCCAACGGCTGTTTAGTGACTAAGCGCGATGCATACATCGGCCATTTTATTCTAAGGGCGATACATGTATCGGCCATTGCTTGGAGAGCTCCTGGGCCTCTTGCCAAACACTTGGAAAGTATTTTTTCAAATACCTCCCGTTAATTGCTCTTGGGAGACGATCACCTTGCAACGTCTCTAGCATATATGAATTTCCGAATATCACCTTGATCACTCTGTAAGGACCTTCCCAACTAGGCGACCACTTGCCGAACTTATTGCTCTTTGTTCCAATTGGTAGTATGGTCTTCCACACTAATTCCCCAACTTGGAACGACTTGATCTTCACTTTCTTGTTATAAGCTCTAGCAACTCGGACCTTTTCCTTTTCCATCTCCTTTAGAGCCGCTAATCTTTTGTCAGTCATCTCGTCAATATTATCCATCATCAAATCATGATACATAACGGCAAACAAGTCATTTTGCTTAGCGAGCCGATATGCATTTAAATTCACCTCGACGGGTAACACAGCCTCCTGTCCATATACTAGCTCAAAAGGAGTAACCTTTGTAGCACCATGACGAGATATACGATGAGCCCACAGAGCCTCTGATAATACCTCGTGCCACCTTTTTGGATTGTCCTCTATCTTCTTCTTGATAAGTTTGATCAAGGTCTTGTTACTAGACTCAGCCTGGCCATTAGCTTGAGCATAGTATGGAGATGAATTAAGCAACTTAATCTTATATGATTCGGCAAATTCTCGCACCTCTTTTGATATGAAAGATTTCCCCTGGTCTGTAGACAAAGTTTGAGGAATGCCGAATCTATGAATAATATGCTCAGTCACAAACTCAATCACCTCCTTATGTGTCATATTTTTCAAAGGCACCGCTTCAGTCCACTTAGTAAAATAATCTGTGGCCACTAACACGAAGCAATGACCCTTTGAAGAAGGGGGATGAATTTGACCAATGAAGTCTAGTCCCCAACCACGAAAAGGCCACGGTTTGATTATAGGATGAAGCATTGCAGCAGGCACTAATTGAATATTACCAAACCGTTGGCACTCCTCGCATCCTTTGTAGTAGCGAAAACAATCGGCTATCATAGTAGGCCAATAAAAACCAGCCCTTCTCAAAAGCCATTTCATCTTAGGAGCCGATTGATGCGTACCACAAACACCTTCATGAACTTCCCCCATAGCCACTTTAGCTTCATCAGGTCCTAAGCACTTGAGCAACAAATCATCGGCGGTCCTCCGATAAAGCTCATCATTATGTAAAGTGAACTTAAACGCGATCCGCCGAATACTTTTATCGGCTTTAGTGCTGGGATCTCGCAGAAAATTTAACAAGGGAGTCCTCCAATCCTCCAAATCGGCCTGCCCGTCAACTTGGCACAATTCTGGCCGATTTGGATCAAATCCGCAATATCCGGCCGAGCCGGCTTCAACACCCGGCCTGGCCGGTTCCTGGCCAGAACCGGCCTGGCCGCCTTCTGCACCTGGCCTAGCCGGCTTTGGTCCAGAGCCGGCCTGGCCGACTCCCAGACCCGGCTGGGCCGGTTTCCACGTACCTGCACAGAAACCAGAAAAGATGCTTTGCACCGGCTTTAAATCTTTACGCCCACCGACGTCAAAGCCTGATGCTCGCTGAGCTAACATGTTGGCTCTTGAATTTTCATGTCTTGGTATGTGCCGAATTTTAAATTCGGCGAAAGATGCAATTAAATCAAGACAAGTATCAAGATGAGCATTAAGTGATTCCCCTAAACATTGGCATTCACCAGAAACTTGTTGCACCACTAATAAAGAATCACCATAAGCCTCAACATGTCTTACTCCCATGGAATTCAACATCTCCAAGCCGCAATAAAGAGCTAAATATTCGGCTTGATTATTAGTGCAATAATTTTCTAATCGGTTTGACACGTCCACCTCAGCACCATGTGGTGAAATAATAACAATACCAACACCTTGGCCTTGTTTGCAAACCGATCCATTAAAATAAAGTTTCCATGGAGTAAAAGTTATATAATTGATCTCATCTCCTAAATCAATTGCATGCTCAACAATAAAATCAGCAAGAACTTGACCTTTCATGGCTCTCAAAGGCTCAAAAGTCAAGTCATACTCAACCAATGCATATGCCCATTTACCGATCCTTCCACTAAGGATTGACCGATATAACATATGTTTAATTACATCGGCTTGGCAAGCAACAATGCATGTACTAGCTAACAAGTAATGTCTCATCTTAGTACAAGCAAAGTATAATGATAAGCATAATTTTTCAATATGGGCATACCTTGTCTCGGGATCAAGAAGACGACGACCAATATAAGCAATAACATACTCCTTGCCATCATCCTCTTGAGTCAAAACCGCACCAATTATTTTTTCTTCGACAGCAATATATAATTTAAAAGGAACTCCTCTTCTTGGAGCACGAAGAACCGGTGGCTTCGACAAGTATTCCTTGATCTTCTCAAATGCCTCTTGTTGCTTTGCCCCCCAAGCAAACTCGTTCTCATCTTTCAATCTCAATATGGGGGTGAAAGGAATAACTTTCCCGGACAAGTTAGCAATAAATCTTCTCAAGTAGTTCACCTTTCCCAGAAACTTTTGCAAGTCTTTTTTACATGCAGGCGCCTGAACTTACTTGATACTCTCTATTCTCTTGGGGTCAACTTCTATGCCCTTCTCATGAATAATAAATTTCAAGAACTTGCCCGCCGATACACCAAAAGCACATTTAAGCGGATTCATCTTTAAACCATACCGGCGCATCCTTTCAAAAGTAAGACACAAATCGGCCAAGTGAAAATTATTGGCAGCCGATTTGATCACAATATCATCAATATATACTTCCATGATCACGCCAATTAAATCATGAAAGATTAAGTTCATAGCACGTTGATAGGTAGCACCGGTATTTTTCAATCCAAATGTCATGACAATCCACTCAAATAATCCAACAAACCCAGGACAAACAAAGGCCGTTTTAGACGTGTCCTCTTCGGCCATAAATATTTGATTGTAACCAGCGTTAACATCAAGAAAGCTAAGAATTTTATGTCCTGAAGCATCATTAATAAGCATATCGGCAATAGGCATAGGATATTCATCTTTTGGAGTGGCTCTATTCAAATCTCTAAAATCAATGCAAACTCTAATCTTGCCCGATCCCTTCTTTTCAATGGGCACAATATTAGAGATCCACTCCGCATACCTACATGGGAGAATAAATCCCGCTTCCAACAACCGATTAATTTCTTCTTTAATGCGGTCGTAAATTTTAGCATGAAAGAAGCGAGGACGTTGCTTATGAGGCCGGAATCCAGGTTTAATGGGAAGCCGATGTTCAACAAGCTCTCGGCTCAATCCGGGCATCTCATTATAACTCCATGCAAAGCAATCAGCATATTCTTTTAAAAGCGCGATTAATTCAGCTTTATAATCGGCTTTCAAATTTTTATTAATGAACGTCGGCCTTGGTGTAGAACCATCCCCAATGTCAACTTCTTCCAATGGGTCAGCCGACGTGAAACCTTGGCCCAACTTATTGAGCTCATCAAAGTCATCAATTGTTTCACAGACATCGGTCATAGAAGCCCGATATGGATCCACACGATGTTTCAACCATTCAACATTAGCATCCATTGCAAAAAATTAATTACACGATGATATTGAGCCGATTATCAATCGGCTTCAATGACACAGGTACAAATCCTTCCTTAGTGACGCTAATAAACTCAACGCCAGACAAGTCATGACCAGATAAGCAAGCAATACCATCGTGCCCCCCCGAGCGAAGGAGCATCGGCCGTAGCAATGGAGGCCGATGAATCAGCATGAATAACCTCAACTTGATCCCCCACCCATTGAATTAAAGTCTGGTGCAAACTGGATGGAACGCAACGATTGGCATGAATTCAATCGCGACCAAGGATGAGATTATAGCTACCTTGTACCTCGGCGACGAAGAACGCAGTTGCCAATGTTTTGCTACCGACGGTCAACTCCATCGTCGCTACGCCCAAAGCTGGAATTGGCTCGCCGCCTCCAACTCCGGTGATTGTCATGTTGGTCTTCACTAGCTCCCCCTCCGTGCCGCCGAGCTTCTTGTAGAGCGAATGCGGCATTAGATTGACAATCGCGCCGCTATCCACCAACATATGATGAACCGGCGTGCCGTTGATATGCCCCTTGATATGGAGCGGCCGAAGGTGGTTGACAAAATCCTCCGGCTTTTTGAAGACGGCATCCTCGGCGACGAAGCAAAACTGAGCCGTTGCTGAACCTTCATCTTCATCGATTACATAGTAATCGGAAGACAGGTAAACGACATTAAGTTCGGCGCGTGGCGGCGTCGGCTCATAATCGACCATCTCCTCATCTTTTGCGTCACCAGAACCTGCAACAACAGAAGAAACAACAGCAACAGCCGATTCCAGTAAACCGGCGTCGGTGGCAGCGGTGGGAGATGAAGCCGCAAAACCCGGCCTAGCCGGGTCTGACGCGGCCTGGCCGGCTTCAGGCAGACCCGGCCTGGCCGGCTCCGACCCGGCCTGGCTGGTTCCTGAGAAACCCGGCTGGGCCGGCTCTAACCCGGCCTGGCCGGTTTCTGCGACCTGTGCAGGCTTCGCTTCTGGCAGATCTTTCTGCCCATCAATCTTCTCTGCAGATTTTGGGAAGCACGCCGGATCACTTCCTTTCTGAGTTTGCGGAAAAATTGGGTGTGCAGCATTGAAGACCTCCTCTCTCATTTTTTCCAACTTCTCCCGCTTTTGCTGCGTTTGGCGTGCTCGCTGTAACTTCCGCCGCTGTGTCTTGGTCAATCCCGGTGGGCACCACTTCGGTTGAAAATATTTTGGATCAATCGGCTTCTTCTCTACAACCTTAGCGGCGACCTCCGGAGCGGTGGATGATGGCTCCTCAATCCTCATCAGCTCATTGTTGTCAACGATAGGCACCTCTTGAGAGCCGATAAGAATTGTTGCCGAAGGTGCTTCCTTCGGCGGCGGTGCAGTAGGAACAATAGGAACAATGGGAGACTCCACGACCCTCTTAGGCACATAGACTTGTCGCGGTGGAGCCTTCTCTCTTCCATCACCAATCACCAACCTCGCTGGCGGCGGCGGGAGTGATGCCCCTTGGCCGCCGTAGCCTGATTGACCGTAGTCCAATCGGCTAAACACCGATGATGAAGACGCTCCGTTCATCGGCTGCTGCATGAGAAAGGGATATGGCACGAACACCCCGTTGGGGCCCCAATGCGGTTGAGGTGGAGGCGGGGGACCCCAACGAGAGACGCGAGGGCGAGCAACCTCCTGCGACGGCGACGCTGCCGGAACCACCGTCATCTTCTTTGGTTGCTCATCTCGCTTTGGCGGTGTAGCCTCTCTTTTTTTTATAGGCCGATTCTGGGAATCGACCTTTTCTTGCCGGTACTTTTCCATGAGCCGGTCAAACGTGCAAAGCTTCTTTGGAATGACCTTCCCCTTGTTTGAACTTGCGTTCGTCTTCCAAGTGCCAATTTCTGGACGCTTTGGGACGAACGTCCTGATCACCTAGGCACTACCAGCGCCAGCGGCCCTGGGAGCAGCAGAGAAAGAAGGGCCGCCACCACCGGCAAAACCGGCCGAGCCGGCTACTGTACCCGGCCTGGCCGGGTTAGCGCCAGAACCGGCCTGGTCGGCTTCTGTAGCCGGCTGGGCCGTGTTCCCGGCTGGGCCGGTTCCTGGAACCGGCCTGGCCGGCCTCTGCTGTGCCGCCGTGGCCTCCCAGCGCCGCTGCCGAGATAAGTACTGTGACGACCCTGCAGAGATTGTCAGCTTCGTCTTGCCGTCTTCATCCTTCTCAAGCACCACTTGACGCCCCGAAACTTGTTTCGGTGCCTCCCGTGGTTCACCGATAATCACGTTCTTGCCTTGTGTGGTATCGGCTTGCTCTGGACGAATCAAAATAGCGGGCTCCCCTTTCTCGATGACATTCATCGGAAAAGGCACTTTGTCAACCATCATCTCAGCTAAGTTTAATCATCCTTCGTTGAGGGCCGATTGTATCTGTCGACGAAAATAGTTGCAATCATTAGTAGCATGACTAGAAGAATTATGAAATTTGCAATACGCCTGTTTTTTAATTCTTCACTAGACGGCAAGGTATGAGTAATTCTAATGTTACCGGTTCTAAGCAATTCATCAAAGATCCGATCACATTTAGAAACATCAAAAGTAAATTTAATTTCATCCTGCCGATTTTTAGAAATCGGTTTCAGAGATGGGCAAGAAATTCCCTTTTTATTTGGAGACCAAACAAATTCAGCAGAGTTACACTCCAAATTCTCATCGTCCTCGTTGTCAGAGCATTCCAACACATGGGTCCGATAAGATTTTTTGGAATCACTTGCTAAACGAGATTCTACAGCAATAGCCTTTTGCAATAATTGATTAATGCTATAGAATTCATAGTGCTCTAATTTCTCTCTAATATTAGAGTTCATACCGTTAAGAAATAAATCTGCCAAATCTCTATCAGAAATATTCAAATTAAAGCATCGGTTCTTAACGTCCCTAAAACGTTTAGCATAATCAAGTACGGAATCACGCCCTTGACGAACCGATGTGAGATGTGACAGTTTAGTTTCTTGAACACCAGGAAAGAAATAGTTATGAAATTTTTCCTCCAAATCATTCCAGGTACTAATTGAATATGGTGGCAATGAGGAAAACCATGCAAATGCTGTACCAGACAAAGATAAAGGAAAACATCTGATTTTCATGTAATCATGAGCACTAGCTTCTCCTAACTGAGCCAGATACATGCCAATATGCTCCATAGTGGTTTTACTATCATCACCATTAAATTTCTGGAAATCGGGCATCTTCCACCCAAGCGGTGCCCGCAAAACATCATAGGTGGAAGGATATGGTTTTTGGTATGAGCTCTGAATAGGCTTAATGGTTATCCCCAGATTCCTCTCAATGGATTTAGTCATCTCAGCCTTAAACCGATTTACGATAGCGTCTATATCGGTTTTGGAGGAATCGGTGACCGCATTATTGGCCACTGGAATCTGACTAGGTGACGGCGGGGGATTAGGTAAAACAGTGTTACGACCCGCCGATGGCCTAGTCGGATTCACCTGCCGAGCTGAAGAGTTAGCCATGCCGCGATCGGTTCTATCGGTTTCATGCGCCGAAGGACCCGATTGAAGTTGGCTAGCTATAGCAAAATCAGGTTGATTTTCATAAAAATCGAAAGGCATACCAAATTCAGGTTGATTATCAGGATCTGAAAAACCAACTAACTTTTCCTCAATTTTAGATATGCGCTTGCCGATTTTAGTTTCGGATGCATCAATAGAAATTTTAAATTGCTTACCCATATCTTCAACTAAATATGCAAGACCATCATGGGTAGTAGTGGAGGGGTTCTCATCATTATTTACCTTAGCCTTGAGCTTTTCCTCCTCCTTAGTAGCCCTTTCCGCTTCGGTCTTCCCGCCTCCTCCGCCGGATGAAGAAGACGAGTCGCCGAAGTTAGGCTCGGAGACTTGGGTGACCTTGTTGCGCCGGTCCTTAGTACAGCTATCCAGGAAGGCTTGTGTATCGGCAGCAAGCTTGGCCTCTAGCTTTTTCCGGAGCTCGTCGATAGTCTTGGGGCGGACGACGTTGTCTTCATTGATGTTCTTGTCGGTCTTCTTCCCGTCGTCGGCCGCCATGCCGCTAGTAGATTGGATCTGGGATTGAGTTTTCTTCCCCAGCGGAGTCGTCAAAAAGTGTGTTGACGCTGAAACGGGACAACACACAGCAAGGTGCTAGATCGCACAGTCGCGTACGAAACGAAACAGCACGGAGCAGCACACCCGCGAAACCCGGCCTGGCCGGTTTCAGTACCCGGCCGAGCCGCCTACCCGGCCTGGCCGACTTTGATAGTCGGCTGGGCCGGTTTCCTCGGGTTCGCCGAGGAAGCTAGGATTCCGGTCTTCTAGACGACCGTCTTCAGCAGCAGAGGACGTTTGGTGGTCGATGTAGCGCCCGTCCTTCGCCGGAAACTCCCGAACACCCCTCGGAAAGATCCGTCGGAGAGATGCACGTAGAGGTTGCCCTAGGGATCGCGGAGATCACCTAGAACGCAGACTAAACTCGCGGAGAGTCAAGCCGAACAGCAGGATAGAGATGAACCACCGCGAGAATCTACTTTGTAGATGTGTTTTGACGATTGGATGGTTAAGATCTCAATCGGCCATGATCCTCTCATATATATAGAGGGGGGTGGTCTTATCCCAGTAGGAAACACGTATCTAGGCAAGTCTCCAAGTTTCCCACGTCCAAAAACTACCAAAAACCGATTAGATCTCTTAATCGGCTCGGACTCTACTAAACCCGGCCAAGCCGGGTCCAAACTCGGCCAAGCCAGTTTTCACAGGGCCTCTCGGGGCGCCACGTGACAGTCTGCCAAAAGTCGGCGCAGGAGCCAAACCCGGCCAAGCCGGTTTTGCCGACTTGTCCAGACTCGGGTGCAAACAGAAAGCCTTTCCCATTTTCATGATAGTACATATTTCCCCCTGTTCATAAACTATCCAAAATGAATACTTGTTTAATGGTTCTTCCAGGGAGAATTTTTTACAGAAGATTGTTTGGATAGACTCCAAATTGCAATGGAACAATCTGCAATATTCAAGAAGGAAGCTTCCGAAGAGCACTTGAGGTGTACTGAATCTGAACGCATGGTAAATCCGTAACAGAATTTGCTGAAGTCTTGTCTATAAAATTTATTGTGGCCAAAATAAATTATCTGATCAGAGGCTGACATCTCATTTAATCATTTCTTTCTCAATAGTTTGATCGTATCAAGTACAGAACATATTCTCTTATATTGTTTCTACTGCTGCTCCAAGAAATGGGCATTCGTGCAACAAGCCACTGCCGCTATGTTTACTGTTGACTTGCCAAGGCCATAGCAGCCATTTGAAAATTTCATTCTTATTCATGATATTTTTTCTTTTAAAAAATTCTAGAATGTTAGCAGGCTACTCTTTGAACAAAATTTTAGGCTATTACATTATATCTGCTATGAATAAGAATTGTCGTAATAGCCATCTGAATGCTATGAATGAGAATGGTCACGTGTTTAATTTTTCAGGCTAGGACAATGGAGGGCTTATATTTAAACCAGGTCCAACAAAGAAAAGAAACTGAGGAATTTCTTTCAAGGATACAAGAGGAGTTGGAAAGCTTTAAAACACAACATGATGAGGTCACTAAAAAGCTTCAGACGGCCAATAAGCATAATGAGCATCTACAACGTCAGCTCTCTGAATCCAGAGGACAATATGACTGGCTTCTATCAGAGCATGATCACTTGCTACATGATAGGGATCGTGCAGTTCGTGAGGTTGAAGAGTTACGTCAGAAAAGAGGGCAGATGCTTTCGGATTTGGTTACATCAATGTACACTGAATTTTCAACATCTGAACTGGAGTCTGCAAGTAAAAATTTCAGCAGTTCACTGATGATTGGAGAAGGTGCATTTGGATGTGTATACAGAGGTCTCCTCAGAAACATGACAGTTGCAATAAAGGTGTTGAAACCTGATACTTTGCAGGGAAGGTCACAGTTCGAGCAAGAGGTAATTTACCCATTTCATCCTGAAATCTTACTTGGCCCTTCTTACACTGGAAAAGTGGAGTTGATCTCTAGCTCCTTTCTGGATCAAAACTGAAACTAGAATAGAAATATTCCATGAAAGATGAATAGATTATTTTGAATTTCTGTTGCAGGTTGCTATCCTGAGTAGGGCGAGGCACCCTCACCTTGTAACTCTATTAGGAGCATGCTCAGAATCATCTGTACTCGTCTATGAGTTCTTGCCAAATGGAAGTCTTGAAGATTTTCTCGTCTCTGCAGATAAAAGGCAAACTTTGCCGTGGCACATTCGCCTCCGAATTATTTCTGAGATATGTTCAGCACTAATCTTTCTGCACAAGAATAAACCACACCCAGTTGTTCATGGTGATTTGAAACCAGCCAACATCCTTCTTGATATTAACTTAGTCAGTAAGCTTAGTGACTTTGGTATCTCTCGCCTCCTAATCCAGTCCAGCACCAATAACACTACCCTTTATCGCACCATGCATCCAACGGGAACCCCCTTGTACGTGGACCCAGAATGTCCAGCACCAATAAGCTGAATGTGCCATCTGCCTTTTGTCTTTGAAAAAATTAAGCAGCGCATGAATATAACCTTTAGCATATATATTCTTATGACTAATCATCTTGTGTGGTCTTATTTTAGGATGTCATGAGTGATCCACACGTTGCAGCTGATGGATTCACCTATGAAGGCGAAGCCATCAGGATCTGGCTCGACAGTGGCCATGACACATCTCCAATGACCAACATGCGACTAGAACACGACGAGAGCTCATTCCCAATCGCACTCTTCGTTCTGCCATCCAGGAATGGCTGCAGCAACGGAATACGTCCTTGTAGTTTGCTGTTCCCTGTTGGATTGCAGCGTGCTTCTCCACTACAGGTAGGTATACGGTGCCTCTACCAAAGAGTGCCGGTCCCAGACACGAGTCCTATTGGTTGCTCATCAACTGTGCTGGCGCCCGTACAGCTTCAGGATTTAACTAGCCGTAACAGTGTTGTTATGCGGTGATGCTTCCCAAAGCTTGCATGCCCTGTTTCTGTCTACCAAGTGTAAAAGAGAAAATAGCAGCGTTTTTCCTAAGACCGTAGCCAGGGATGAAAATGGTACAGATATGTATCCGACCGTCCGTTCGACTGAATCTGTTTAGATGTTTTCAGATCTGTCCGTATCCGAGTCCGGATATTCAATATCCGATATCGTATCCATATCCGAATACTCAAATCATATATTTATGATGTCGACATCCAATCATATCTTATCCGGCATGGCTGACACTATCCGTATTCGAATCCGAATTCGACCAGAAATATGAAAACAAATATGATATCAGAGATATCGGTTCGTATCAGATCCATTTTCATCCCTAACCGTAGCACCAATTCAGGTACAGACTACAGACCGAAGAAGGTCCTCTACCACATTAATTGGTTCCTCTTACTCTCACCCGTGTAGTAGGCTCCACAGTTCACCGCTACTAGGCAGAGCTCCTGCCATTGTGCTTTAAAAAAAAATGTTCACCGCTACAACAGCTCATCAGCGTGTGCCTGCTATTGCCCCTACGACTACGATGCTGCCACGGTTTCTCTGACTTTTTTGAGGCAAAGTGAATTAAGGAACAGTGATTTCTCTCTCTAAACAGTGACCTGTGACTTCAAATAATGTAGTAATATTAGCATAAATTCTGATCCATCCTTCGAAGGAACATAAGTTCATCCGAAATCGCAAGTACATTCTTTCCCTGACTTTTCTTCAGCGGAGTAGATTTGCGGCCTTGCGGGACTCTTCTGGCACCGCTGTCCAAATGTCCGGTGCCTAGTGGTGTCCGGCCAGGAACGAGGAGAGGTTATGCTCTAATTCGCTTAAGATTTTGTTTTCTTTGCAGATATAAAATAATATTTTTTTCTCATAGTTGAAAAATAAACACTCTGATGCTAGCTGACGAGTGGATTAGTATTTTTTTTAAAAAGTCAAATTCTTATCCTTCAAAATATAATATAATAATAAAAATCTTCCTCAACTGCAGTGAACCCAGAACCGCTGGTGGTCCTCGTGAACTCGTGGCAGTGGCACGCTGGCCCCGCACCCGCACTAGAATGCTGGGCCCACCTTCAACAGTGGTGTGTCCTACTTGGCAGAGACGCAAACAAACCGCTGCACAAAGGAGTGTGCGACAGTGCGAGTGAGATGCGGCCCGTGAGCGACGCCGGCCGAAGTCTCGTCAAGTCGTCCCCCGCCCGCCCCCGCCCCTCAACATAGTCGCCACTCGCCACCGCCGCCTGCCGGCCATCCGCGAGGCCGCGGAGGACCAAATGCAGTCGCAGTCGCCGTAGCGCCACCGCATCGGCCATCCGCTGGGGAGTCACGCGATGGAGGCGGACGAGCCGTCGGAGGAGGCGCGGCGCGCCAAGGAGGCCGGCAACGACGCCTACCGCAAGTCCTTCCTCGAGACGGCCGTCGAGCACTACACCCGCGGCGCGCGCCTCGACCCCAGAGACATCTCCTTCCTCACGAACCGCGCCGCCGCCTACTTCCGCATGGGCAAGGTCTCTCACGAGTCACGCCCCTCCCTTCCCCTCCCCCTCCCCCCAATTCCATTCCACCCCCTCGCAAGGCAACCGACGCGCGCGGCGGCTGACGATTTGGGGCATTTTTTTTTTTAGTACAAGGAGTGCGTGAGGGACTGCGACGAGGCGGTGAAGCGCGGCAGGGACCTCAGCGCCGACAACAAGCTGATCGCCAAGGCGCTGTCGCGGAAGGCGTCGGCGCTGCTCGAGCTCGCGGCATGCTCCGGGGACTTCGCACCGGCGATCAGGGCCCTGCAGCAATCGCTCACCGAGCATTACAGTGAGGACACGCACGAGAGGCTCAACAAGGCGGTGGTAGATAAGAAGAAGCTTGAGGAGCAGGAGCGATTGGATCAGCAGTCGGCCGACCAACACCGCGAGAAAGGTTTGGATGTTGCTCGATTAAGGGCCGATTAAGGCATTGTTGAGTAGTAGGGAAATGTGCAACTGTAAAATATTGGTGGACTGCATCCGTTTATCAATCACAAAGGAAACACAAATTTTGGGGCCACAATAAACACTTTTAGAAAGTTCCATTTACTTTTGTGTGGGTTATTAGGCCTAGAACTTTGCTACTCTGGGGTTACCACTTCCCATGTGAGGAATGAAGGACAGAGCACAAAAGAAAGGGACTAGTAGATGCTTCTCCTAGTAATCTGTGTTTTTTATTCATTTGATATCCAATTCCTTAATGCTTATATGCCATTGCGATATATGCTGCTTACTGTGTACAAACACTGCAGGCAACGAATTGTTCAAGCAGAAGCAATACCATGAAGCAGCAATACACTACACACGAGCTATGAAAATGAACCCAAAGGATCCAAAAGTAAGCATATCGATCATTCGCCTGATTTTCTTTTTCAAGAAACGGTACCTCCAGATCCCTAGTAAACTAGTACTTTTTCTAACATTAGAAACTTTTCTGATAAATTAGATTTGCATTGGTAAAAAACTAAAACGTCATCTATAATCAGTCATATTTGGCATGCATTGTTAACTGTAAAGGCATGTTCTGGACCTGGCCCCTTTTTCTTTGACACTCCTGGTTGTAGCAATTAATTTTTTTATTTATCACTGATCTTTCAGGCATTTAGCAACAGAGCTCAGTGCCACATCTATCTCGGAGCTTTCCCTCAAGGTCTTGAGGATGCAGAGAAATGTGTTGAACTGGATCCGACTTTTGTAAAGGGCCATGTGCGAAAAGCTAAAGTTCAGTTCCTGATGGAAAATTATGAAAATGCTATGGAAACTTACCTAGAGGGTTTGAGGTGTGACCCAAATAATCTGGAGGTGCTTGATGGCTTAAGAAGGTAGCTTTCCAGTTCTCTTCTGCCCTTCTTGAATCATGAGATAATAAATATAAATTGACATTGTGTTTGGTCAAATTAGATGTGCAGCATGCATTAAGAGGGCAAATGGGGGTGATGTTGAGCTTGAGGACTTGAAAAAGATGTTGGTAAGCCTAGTTTCTCTCTTCGGAAGAGTCTTCCATTTCCATGATTGCTTGTTTTGTATTATTCTTGCATGCTAAAATGTCTTGCTTGTCTGGTTTACTGTGGCCAGTAATCCTTAGTGCAGCACATGTTGGTAACACAGAAACAATACTTTTACTAGCAATGTGCAACTAAGAAGTACTTAAAAACCATAAACAGCTTCTATTGGGATAGTAAAGCTGTGCCTTGTCACTTGTATTTTCACCCGCCCACCCCCATCCACATACTTTCTTCTATTTATCTGTTGCTGATCTGCTCAAGCTTACGTCTAACTGATGCACAAATGGTGATTGCATAACAGTGTTTTTAGTGCATAATTGATTGTTTCATCCCTTACCTTGACTCCACCACGCCCTAAGTTCAGTTAGGTCTACAAAGAGTAAGCAAGGGGCAATATTCACTTATGGAGTTAAAATGAAAGCTATTTTAAGGAAGGATGCAATTTTCCAATTAAATTACATTATACTAAATGATAGTATTTTAATGGTCCTTTCAGGGAAATTTCGAATCAGAAAATGACCTACTTAAATTTCGAAAAGCAAGAGAACAAGCTGCAATACTCAGGAAGGAAGCTTCTGATGAGCGTTTGAAGCGTATTGAATCTGAACGAATGGCAAGACTTTAGCTATGATTCACTTGAAACTATTATCATTGTAATTTTTTTGTGGTTTATACTCTGCATAGAGGTACCATCCATTCTTTTATTTTCCCAATAGTATCATTTAGAGGGTTTAGGATTGTGTGCATTTTTCTTTGTTTTGCAGTAGTGCTAGTTCTGTATGATGGCTGGCGGGTGGATTTAGTACTTTTTTTTCTCGAACACGCAGGAGAGCTGCGTATCATTATATTAAGAAGAGTAAAATTGTGGGTTTAGAAACCCCATACAGCCACACGCACACACACCCTATTACATTTGATGGTGTATCTCTCTCACACCTTTCAAACTTGACCCAAGACCACTAGAGAGGAACTCATGTATTGAATGGCTCTAGAGCAAGGAGATTGGTTATTCCCCGAGCTCCAGCCAAACTTCACAAGAGAAACTCATCTTTTACCGAACCCAAAACAGCACTTACTCGGTTGAGTCCCATCAAACACACAGCGGTGGATTTAGTACTCTTATTACATATTTAATGCAATGATATGTAGCTATCCTGCAATATTCGAGAAAAAAAATCTCATGTGGAGTACAGAACAAAGATATTCTCCTATGACTTACGGTGCTCTTTCTGAGCTTGGAACAGAGCACTGCCACTGTATTTGCAGTTGAATTGCTATGGGTGTCTTATGAACATATTTTAATCCAAAAAACCCAACATATTAGCAGGTTATCTTGACAAAGTTTTCTGGCTATTGATGTTACTGAAGCTATAGATTATCTTATCTCAATAGAAGGAATGAGTGAGCATTTGTTTTTGTTTTTTTTAAAAAAAATAATCTGCAGGCTAGAACAATGGAGGAATATCTTTCAGGAGTACAGCAAGAGTTGGATCAACTTAAGAAACAACATGATGAGGTTATGGAGAAACTTCGGAAGGCAAACACAGATAATGAGCATCTGCAAGGTCAGCTCTCTGAATCCAGAGGACAATATGAACGGATTCTATCAGAGCATGATCGCTTGCTACATGAGAGGAATCATGCTGTCCGTGAGGTTCAAGAGTTACGCCAGAAAAGAGGCCAGATGCTTTCAGTCTTGGTTACAGCAATGCACTGTGAGTTTTCATCATCTGAACTGGAGCATGCTACTGACAATTTCAGTAGTTCGCTTAAGATTGGAGAAGGTGGGTTTGGGTGTGTGTACAAAGGTACCCTCCGGAACATGAAAGTTGCAATAAAGGTGTTGAAAGCTGATGGTTTACGGGGGCAATCACAATTCGAGCAAGAGGTAGGCCAACTCGGCCCATTCTGAATTCTAACTTTGTCTTTGTCAAAAAAAAAAAAAAAAATTGAAAATACATTTGCCCATGAATGAAATAATGTATAGCTTTTTTGGATTTCTACTGCAGGTTGCTATCCTGAGTAGAGTGAGGCACCCTCATCTTGTAACTCTGCTAGGAGCTTGCTCGGAGGTATCTACACTTGTATATGAGTTCTTACCAAATGGAAGCCTTGAAGATTTTCTCATGTGTGCAGAAAAAAGACAGACTCTACCATGGCAAATTCGTGTGCGGATAATTTCTGAGATCTGTTCAGCACTGACCTTTCTGCACAAGAATAAACCGCACCCAGTTGTTCATGGAGATCTGAAGCCTGCCAACATCCTTCTTGATGGTAATTTGGTCAGTAAGCTTAGTGACTTTGGTATCTCTCGCCACCTGATCCAGTCCAGCACCAACAACACTAGCATGTATCACACCATGCACCCTATGGGAACCCTTCAGTACATGGACCCAGAATTTTTTGCCACCGGAGAGTTGACATGTCAGTCCGATATCTATTCTTTTGGGATTGTGGTTTTGCGCCTTTTGACAGGAAAGCCTCCTGATGGTATAAAGAAGATTGTGGAGGATGCCATGGAGAAAGGCGACCTGAACTCCGTAGTTGATACTTCGGCAGGAGACTGGCCTGCTGTGCACGTCCAGCAGTTAGCACTCCTTGCTCTCAGTTGCACGGAGCTGAGCCGGAAGTGTCGTCCTGATCTTTCAGCCGTTGTGTGGGCAGTGATTGAGGCGATGAGGGATGCTACAACAATACCTTCAGCCTCATCTTCTAGATCAGTGCCAGATGAAAACAGAACACCTTCTTATTTCATTTGCCCTATATCTCAGGTGAGTACAACAGGGATGTTTTGCACCTTCATCTAGTTTTCCCCAGTTTTTTTTTATATACATTCAATGATGAATCAATAGTAGAGCAGAGGTATTATCGAATACTGTACTTAATGTGTCATCTGCCTTTTGTTCTTTTGTGTAAATACAAGGAACACATGGACATTTTGTCCCCTGATGACTAACCATTACTTCTGTTGTCTTTATCTCAGGATGTTATGGACGATCCACATATCGCCGCTGATGGATTCACCTACGAAGCCGAGGCCATCAGGAGCTGGTTCGACAGTGGCCACGACACGTCCCCAATGACCAACATGCGGCTAGAACACGATGAGCTCATTCCCAATCACGCGCTTCGATCTGCCATCCAGGAATGGCACCAGCAGCAGAGTACGGCCATGTAGTCTGTTCCATGTTGGATTGCTGTGTTCTTCTCCACCACGACTTCAAGTATCAGTACGGTGTTGGTTCTCCACCGGACCACCACTACACACGAATCGAACTACTCCACTATTACTCTATTAGTTGTTCATCAACTGCTGGCTCCCGTACAGCTTCAAGATTTAACAGTGTAGCTGTAAGCCTGTAACAGTGTAGCGTCTACCATGCATGTAAGTATGTAACCGTTGTACTGTAGCTAGTGTTGTTAACGTATTGATGCCTGCCAAAGCTTGCATGCCCTGCTTAGCAGCTTCTTTCCTAATACTGTAGCTGCAATTCAGGTAAAGATTGAAGGTCCCCCACCGGATTATAGTACGCTCCACTGTAGTACTGCCTGCCAGGCTGCCAAGAAGAACGGATCAACCTTACCGTTCCGGTATAGTAGAGCCTTTTTCCCTTTTCCCGAACCATTCGGGGCCAGAATACCTACCCTACCTACAGCTTCATTGATGAAGGCAACGCCAGTTCGCCATTTCAGCTTACAGACACATGTCGACAAGCATCCCGAAGTCGGATGCAAACGGATGGTCCTGGCCTCCTGGGGTACCTCTAAAAAGTTAAAGGGAAAGTCTGTTGGATGGAGCACCATTTTCCAAAAGAGTTTTCTTAATACTACTACAAAAAATTTGAGGACTCTTGCATGATCTAAATCTTTTGTTACATGGCAGTTAAAATTTGCGTGGATAAATTTACTACATATAACTAATCAAAATTCGTTATCTTTATCTTCGTTTAATTATTTTTAACACAATTACCATTTAGATACTTCATAATCTCCATTTCATTGTGATAGGTTTACCACTTATTATATATGTGTCTGTATCATTTGTATTTCACCTCTAAAGGAGGGTTTTAACATGTATTTAATTCATTGAACTTAAGACTCCGCTCAATCGAACTACTTACAAGTTACAACTGTAGTTACTACAAGCTAGTGTTACAGATCAACCATCGGGTTTGGTTGGGCCAGAAAGAATGATCAGGTCAAAATCTTTGGCCCGAACTTGACCCGACAAACTGGCAGGGTTATTTCTTGGTTTTTGATTGAGATTTTCCAAGTCGAAAATCATGGTTGGAATCTGACCCGACGTAACGAGGTCAGGTTAGTTTTTTTTTTCCAAGCAGGTCAGAGTGGCCCATGAAGAGGTCTTGGCTACAACGAATTCATTATAGCATTAGATTGATGATGAATCTAATAATATTTAGTTGATATTGTAAGTATTATTATCTTATTATATAAACTTGGTCAAAGTTAATATGTTTTGACTTTTTAAAATTTTTGGAATGACTTACAATTTAGAATGGAGGAAGTAGTTTAGAACATATAGTGCACTTTATTGTTATTTATTTAATGCTTTGTACATAATAGCTCATAATGGTAATGCAAACATAGATTTAAGGATTTTTTGTTTATCTTTTGTAGATTTATGGAGTTATTTTTTATTATAACAATGATGGAATATAGGTATTAATTGTAGAAAATATAATAGATCCAAAAGCTATTATTTTTATGATTATTAAGGTCAACTTGATTAATGGGCGGATGTTTTTTTATTACTGCGAGAGTTTTTAGGATTTTTTTAGAGTATCTTGTGAGGATTAACGTGGAGACTAAAAAAAGGTATTCAAATAGTAATTTAAGATATATGCTGGCATATAGCTATTCTTTTTGCACGCTAGAGCAATGGAGCAATGTCTACCAGGGGTACAATAGGAGTTGGCTGGCACAACTTTAGAAAAACAAGATGAGGTCACACAGAAACTTTTGAAAGCCAGTGGCCATAATGATCATCTTTGTGATCAGCTCTCTTGACTCTAGAGGACAATAACAATATGACTGGCTTCTGCTATGTGATCAGGTGCTTCGCGAGAGGGACGTGCTCTCCGGGAGTTGTTACGTCAAAAAAGTAGCCAGATGCTTTCAGCTTTGGCTAAGGCCCCGTCTAGGTGGCGAAATGGGGTGGAAAGTTGCACTGTAGTATCTTCGTTTGTATTTGATAACTTTTGTCCAATTATGATCCAAGTAGACTCAAAAAATTCATCTCGACCTAGCCAAACAAAAAGTACAAACATGTAACAACTGCTACTTCATTTAGTGCTCCATGCAGGCAGAAAGTACAATTAATGTGATAGGGAATAGTGGCAAATTTTGCCAACTAAACCGGACCTAAATCAATGCATTGTGAGTTTTCATTATCTGAACTGGAGTATGGGAAATTTTAGTAGTTCTTTAATGGTAGACTGTGCCGCCATAAAGTTGCTGAAACCTGACAGTTCAACTGTTCAAGCAAGAGGCAGTCCATTCAACTCATTTTATATCGAACCAGAAAAAAAGGTAGTCGTTGATCTCTAGCCCCTCTCCAGTTCATCCCGAGCAAACTTGGAGGCTGATATGGAACGTAACCTTAGCCACCTAAAAAAAAAGGGAAAATTCATGTAAAGAAAAGACATTGGCCTACTCGCTTGAGATTATAAGCCAGAATCAGCATGAGGTCTGTAGTTCAAATCTCATGGGACGTAGACTAAAGGGGCTACACTAGTCCCGGATTCCAAAGTCCCAATTACGTCAATCGGGACTAAAAGCTACTCCCTCCATATAGAAAAGAGATAATGTTTAGGAGAACGACACGATGTTTAATGCATGACTTTGACTTCATATTTCTATAAAAAAATATTTATTAAAAAGTGATATATGTATACTTTTATGAAAATATATTTGAAGACAAATCGATTTATATAGCTTTCATATTTTTACACTCAACAATTTAAAAGTTATTAATAATTTATATTCTCAATATCTGATCAAGACCTTTTTCAAAACGTCATCCTTTTCCTGTACGTAGAGAGTATTTCTGTACTAGTAATTGTAGAATGAGACTCTCTCACCTTGTACTCCCTGCATCTTTTTTTATTTGTCGTTCTCGCTTTCCAAGAAATTAAACGTACTTAACTTTGACTAAATTTATATAAAAATATGTTAACATTTATGATACATAATTCATATAATTAGATAGATCGTTTAATTTATTTTTATAGAAAATTTATTTGAAAATACAAATGTTATTAATACTATGTATAAATCTAATCAAGCTTGAGAAAAAGTTTGATCAGCAGACAAACCATAGCAACAAAGTGAGTATCCTTGTTTGAGCATGCTCAGAGTAGTCTTTACTTTACTTGTCTAGTTGGTACCAGATGGAAGCATCGAAGATTTCCTTGTGTGTGTGTGTGCAGAAAAGAGGCGATGCGAGTCTTCCCTGGAAAATTCCCAACGGAATTATTGCAGAGACTTGTTTCAGCCCTGATCTTTCTGCACAAGATTAAACCTCGCCCATGCCAAGCTAGGCTGGTCCGGTCCAGAACCAACGAGCAACCCTGCGTCTGCCCCTCGCATTGCACCAATGATATAGTGTGGGTGTGGGAATCCCCTAACCTTTTGCATGGACCCGGAATTCCTTGCCACTACTGAACAGCTGACACCTGGCTCCCATGTTTATTCCTTTAGGAATGTTGTCGTGCATATTTTGACAGGAGCGCCACCTGATGGTATAAAGAAGATTGTGGAGGAGGATGCGATGGAGAAAGGTATAAAGAAAATTGTGGAGGAGCTGAGGATGCCATGGAGAAAGGCGACCTGAAGTCCTGAACTCAGATAGTTGCTGGAGTATCTATCTCATCAGGAGATCTGTTCTTTATTTAAAACTATGAAGAGCTTACAGAACAACAAACTCAAGAAACAAAAAAAAAAGGAAATAAACAAAATGAGAAGAATTACACATATGATTCTAGACATAAATCTATGTCTGGTTTGTACACTGTACACAGGAGCTCTATAGTGACGCCGGGCATTTTTTTTACTGGCGGTTTCATTCATCGGCCGCTAGTGTAAATAAAATGGAGGGCCAGAGTTAAGAACCGCCGGTGAAAACTAATTAACACTGGCAGTTTTCTTAAGCCAACCGCCAGTGAAAATCGTAACTTAACACTGGCGGTTTTCTTAAGGGAACCGCCAGTGTAAACACCATTTACACTGGCGGTTGAGCTAAACCAACCGCCAGTGTTAAGGTACTATTTTCACTGGCGGTTGGCTTAAGAAAACCGCCAGTGTAAACACCATTTACACTGACGGTTGAGCTAAACCAACTGCCAGTGTTAAGGTACTTTTCACTGGCGGTTGACTTAAGAAAACTGCCAGTGTTAATTGATTTTCACTGGCGGTTCGTTAGGCCAACCGCCAGTGTGAAATCTGCTATAAATACCCCTTCTTCTCCCCCCGACCGAACACTTACTCGCAGCCAGCCGCCATTGGAAGCATTTATGGAGGTCCGGATCTGCCAAAATACAGGGGGGTTTTCTTCTTCATTTCTTTGGAGGAGGTTGCTAAGAAAGGTCAGTTTATGTATCTTTAACCTCTATTTAATCTACTTTGCTCAATTTAAGCCACTTTTTGGATCTAGGATTTCCCATGAGTTAGAGAGAATGATTGCTAGGTTATTGCCTTTATTTATTCAAATTAGGTTGTTTATGAAGGTTAGATAGTGTATCTCTTCTCTCCCTTTTCATAATTACTTCTCAATTTAGGTTATATTAGTTTTTTCCATGAATGGTGTGTACTCTTGTGTATTCATGTAAGGAGAGCTAGTTTCTTTAGTTTTTTCTATTTTTTTAATTGGATGTCTATATTCAATCCTTTATTGAAACATATTATTCTTCTATTTAATCGGGTGTCTATATTATAAATTATCTTTATTATTTGCAAAATATTCAATCTTTGACACTGAGAATGAGTCTTAACACACATTATTCTTCTAAATTTTAGTGAACTAAGGTTCCAAAGGTCTACAAATTCAAAAATTCTCAAGTGAACGGTTTTCATCTGTATTTCTTCGAACAAGATTGCTGGAAAAATATTCGTTAATTAAATAATATCTATAAACAATCATTTTTATTTTGCATTGGTCATAATAAACTCATTATATTTTTACAGTTAATGATGGAGAGGTCATTCTGGATGTACAATTTATCATGAGTTGATCCATCATACATACCTGAGGTGCAGAGGTTTATCGATGCCGCTAAGATTCATACTTGGAGGTCAAATACGAAGCACATATATTGTCCATGCATAGACTGCAAGAATGTTATCGTATTTGATGACACGAAAGCAATATTTTTTCATCTCGTGTGCCGAGGATTTATGGAGAATTACCTGATTTGGACAAAGCATGGAGAAGGTAGTTCTACAGCTTACACAACTGGTACTCCTATGAACATCGGTGTCGATGGTGCAGTTATGCTTGCTGACGGATGTCATTTCATACAGGAGAGACAAACAGCTTGTCCTCAGAGTGAACCTGTTGTGCCTAATGATGATGGTCCACCCAATGTTAGTGCCGAGAAAGATGCAGACTTCTTAGATGCAATATTGCGTAGTCATCTAGATGCATCTATCTTCTTCATGAAAGGTATGGAGGAAATGAGGAAGGCTGCACAAGAGCCTTTTTTCGATGAGTCTAAGGGTTGCACGAAAGATTTCATGACGTTGCGGTCAGTGCTAAAGTTATTGATGGTAAAAGCCCGGTATGGTTTGTGCGATGCTGGTTCGATGCGTTCTTGAGTATTCTCGCAGACATGCTTCCAAAGGAGAATAGAGTTCCTGCTAACACATACTACGCAAAGAAGCTAATCAGTCCGCTTACAATGGGTGTCGAAAAGATCCACACATGTAGAAACCATTGTATGCTATATCGAGGTGATGAATACAAAGACTTGGATAGTTGTCCTAATTGTGGTGCAAGTAGATACAAGACGAATCAACACTATCGAGAGGAAGATTGTGCCACCACCGTGTGTACGGGGAAGAAGCGAAAGACGACCCAACAAAAGACCCAACCCACCAGGAAAGATAAAGAAGAAGTAGACTACTACGCGCAGAAGAAAATTCCTGCTCTGGTGATGTGGTACCTTCCCGTGATTGATCGATTGAGGTGTTTGTTCGCAAACGCTGAGGATGCCCAACTTATGAGCTGGCATGCTTCAGATGAGCACAAAAACGATGGAAAGTTACGACATCCAGCCGATGGCAAGCAATGGCAAGATTTCAATGCCAACCATCCAGAATTTGCTAAGTAGCCACGAAATATTAGGTTCGCTTTGAGTACGGACGGAATGAATCCATTTGCCGAGAGGAGCAGCAAGCACAGCACATGGCCGGTGATCCTCACCATCTACAACCTTTCATCTTGGTTGATGCATAAGCGTAAATACCTTATGCTAACCATTCTTATTTCTGGACCTAAACAACCCGGCGTTGATATAGATGTATTTTTGGAGCCGTTAATGCAGGACATGAAAATATTGTGGGAAACAGGAGTGGAAATATTGGACGAGTACCGCCAAGAAACTTTCACACTGTATGCAATTATTTTTGTGACCATCAACGATTATCCTGCTCTCTTTACATTATCAGGGCAGTTCAAGGGAAAGCTTGAATGCGTAATCTGCATAGATGGAACCGCTTACGTGTTTCTTGATGCATCAAAGAAGATAGTGTACATGAGGCACAGACGGTTCTTATCGAAAGGGCACAGGTACCGCTTGTGAAAGATGGATAAGTACTTCAACAATAATGATGAACTGCATTCTACTGCTCCATCGGGTAACAGTAAAGGTCAAACAGTTTTCAGAATAGTCAGCAACATCAAATTTGTTTTTGGGAAGAAGAAAAAAGATGGAAAACCAAGAAAGGATGTGAAACCAACTCCAGGGGCTACATTCAAGAAGATGTCTATTTTCTTCAAATATTTGGCATACTGGAAAGAGTTAGACATACAACACGCGATCGACGGTATGCACGTTCAGAAGAACGTCTTTGAAAGCGTCTTTGGCACGTTGTTTGACATAAAGAGCAAGACTAAGGATGGACTCAACTCACGTATGGACATGGTAAATTTGGGCATAAAAAAGGAACTGCACCCTGCTCTTCTAGAAAATGGGAAGTATCACCTCCCGGCAGCAAGCTACAACCTCGACACAGAGGAGCAACGTGCAATGTGTGTGTGGTGGAAAAATTTAAAAGTTCCATCTGGATTCTGCTCTAGCATAAGGAGTATTGTGTCAATGAAAGACCTTACACTGACCAATTACAACTCACATGATTGTCATGTCATGCTGACTACTTTCCTTCCTGTTGCCATCAGAGCTATAAATCCGGTGTTCTTAAACATGGCAATCACCATGTTGTGCTACTTTTTCAACAAGGTCTCACAGAAGGTTATTGATCGCGATGAGCTGCCGTCACTTCAAAAATTCACGGTGGAGACTCTGTCACAGCTTGAGATGTGTTTCCCCCATCATTCTTTGATATAATGGTTCACCTTGTGACGCACTTGGTGCCGCAAATAGAGGCATTGGGGCCCATGTATTTGCATGAGATGTGGACTTATGAGCGTTTCATGTCAGTACTAAATGGCTATGTATCAACTCGTGCTCGTCCTGAGGCGTCCATGATAGAAGGGTACTGTACCGAAGAGGCCATTGTTTCTGGTGGCCCATTCTGCAATAGTGTCCTAAAAGACCAGATTGCAATAGGTTTGCCCCCGTCACGACACGATGGTAGGCTACATGGAAGTGAGAGGACTGGACGGAAATCTTTTATCCCGTCAGATTACAAGGTAATCCTCGAAGCACACTATAGCATCCTGCATCATCTCTCGATAATGGATCCTTTGATCGAGCGTCACATGAATGATCTTCGCCAACATAATGGTGGGCACACGGACGATTGGGTCAAGCAGGAACACAAGCGTCGGTTCATCGCATGGCTAAGAGAGCAGGAAATTCCAGATGGGGAAACGTTTGAGGAACAAACCATCAAGAAGTTGTCGTGTGGACCATCACGCCAGGTCACGACGTGGCAAACCTACGACATCAGTGGCTTCACATTTTGTACCAAGTCCAAGGACAAAAAGAGCATGGCACAAAACAGTGGTGTTCGATGCGAGGCCATAGATGATGCAACTGGTGAGATTAGTACATACTTTGGCTTTGCTGAGGACATATGCGAACTAGACTATGGTACATTTCAGATACCTGTGTTTCGATGCCAATGGGTTGAAGACAAACATGTCACAGTGGACAACTATGGGCTCAGAGTTCTTGATCTAAGTAAGGTAGGTTACAAAGATGACCTATGGATCCTTGCTAACCGTGCCGCACAGGTCTTCTATGCTGAACAAATCCTTTCTAAAAATGAGAAGAAAAGTTCTGACAAGCCAGAGCATATAGTTTTCCCTGGGAAGCAACAAGCTCTAGGAGTTGATGGTGTAATTGATCTGGAGGATTTTAACTAATTTAGCGACATGTCTCTCTTTGTAGACCATCCAGTGAAGATAAGACACGTTGAGCGAAGCATCCCACAAAGTTCGTTGCCATCGGTGCGCCCCGATGGACAAGGAAGAACAGTAGCTGGCTAGATTCTATTTGTCATTTGTCATGTAATCCATTTTCTATCTCAACATGTATCCTATGCTACATTTAACATGTTTACATTTATCTATTTTAAAATGTTTACATTTCTTTATTTGAACATGTTTACCCTAAAAACCTTAAACCCTAGCTAAACATTTCTGGATACCACCCTAGCTAAACCCTAAACCCTAACTAAACCCTAAACCCTAGCTAAACCAAGCTAATTAAAAACCAAGCTAAACCCTAAGCCCTAGCTAAACCAAGCTAAACCCTAACTAAACCAAGCTAATTGAAAACCTAGCTAAACCCTAAACCCTAGCTAAACCAAGCTAATTAAAAACCTAGCTAAACCCTAAATTTAACATAACAAAAAATAATGTGCATGTGCATAAATATAAACATAAAACATCACATAAAATTATTGCTACAGGCGGTAGACAGTACCAACCGCCTGTACAAAAGGTTTGTACTGGCGGTTGACATTGTCAACCGCCTGTAAAAAGGGTTTGTACTGGCGGTTCACATTGTCAACCGCCTGTACAAACCCTTTTTATAGGCGGTTGACATTGTCAACCGCCAGTACAAACCGGCCTCAATATATACTTTGCCCGCCCTACTCCTAAATTTTCCTAAGTCCCAAAGGCGCCATTCAGTTCGAACCACGCCATCAGGCTGCCGCGCTGCGCCACGCCGTCGCCACACCGGAGACCGCCGCCCGTCCGCCGCCGCGAGCCGTGCCTCTCTGTCCCGCGCTCGTCGTCATCACCGGAGACCTCCCCCGGCTCGTGGGCACCGTCTCCCTCTCTCCTTCCGGCCATCGTCGAGCGAAGCTCTCTGGTAAGGCCCTTAGCTCTTCCCTCTCGTTTCTTCCTCTCCCAGGTTTTCCTTCTCTCCTCGGCGCGCGCGGTGGTCCTCGACGGCGGCGGTCCTCCTCGACGGCAGCAGTGGTGGCGGCGCGGCGATGCTAGGCGCATGGTGGCGACGTGGCCCGTGGTGCTGCGTGAGGATGGGTGCGCGAGGATGGGTGGAGCGCGCAGGAGGCCCTTGTTGCACTCCTCTGCGGTGGCGTCAGCGGGCGGTGCGGCGGCGCACGGCGGTGGCTGCGCCCTGGCGGCTTCGCGGCTGGTGGGCCGGCCTGCTTCCGAGTGGGCCGGCCCAATTTCATTAGGAAATGATTTCGTATTTTCGAAAAAAATGAATAGTGGGCCGGCTGGTGTGAAATATGTGATATATATGCCATCTCTTATTTCAGATGTAAAATGCTAAAATAAAAAAATTATAAAGAGAGATGTATATATGCGATGTGCTATGTGCGATGTGATATAGAAAAATCATACGGTTCATTTTCACACAATAAACACAGTTATAGAAAAACAAATTCACGTTGCAAACAGGCCCTTAATTAGTGTTTCAGGTTAAAGTTTGAAAATATTACCATATTCCGTTTTTGTAGATCAAATCAGTAGTGTCATCATACTCGAAATTGCAAACACATGTTCAATATTCATATTACAATTTGTACGTTTAGTAGCAATGCAATTCTTTATTTCTTGTCCACTACGATCTACTTTTGCTCTTTCTTGTATATTAGTGCTTTCTTATTAAGTCGACTAGCTATTTAAGAAAAAGTCAAACTATCATTCCTAAATCCTTCTAGCTTCACGATGATAAATATGCTTTTCTTTTAATTATCACCGAATTTGTCTTCTCTTTCTGCTTTATGATTTGTATATACCCCATTACATGCAGTTATATGTTAATAGAAATTGAGTATACCTATTTGTTTTTATTTTTATTTATATCCTTGGTGCTTGTTATTCAATTTGCACTTCAATTTGTGATAATTTTCCTATTTTCATGTTAGATATATGCAAGCTCGATGAACTTTGTTTCAACACATTCATAAAATTTAGTTTAGTTAGAGTTATATTTTATGTTAGATTACCGCGATGACGACTTCACCATCAGAGTCCTCTCAACATAACGAGCCGAGTGAGCAACAATATCAAAGTCCAAGTGATCCGTGTCCCAGCGTAGATAGGAAGGCTCGTCGTGAAATGGAGCGCGACCCTGCTTACGATCCACGAGAAGACGAGGTAACATACACGGAGTTCAACGAATCCCTTCTATATATATATATGTACTCATCCATGATTTCATGTGTGCGTCCAATTTTATGAATAGGAGATCGTGTCTCATGTGCGACAACTAGTAGAAGAAGAATTGCAACACGAAGACCAAGGGCCAGAACCTACCGATACGAGCACTGAAGAATCAAGGAAGAGGAAACTGGGTGATCGGAAACGAGGTGATAGGGGATCAAACAAGTGGGATAGTAACACATATAGGGTGGTAGACGTAAGTGCAAAAGGAGAGCCCCTAACTCCACAAGAGGTGCAAGCTAAGTTTCGGAACGCGATTGGTTTCTTAGTTGGGGATAATCTTGATATCACAATATCTCAGTGGAAAGATGTGCCAGATTCGGTCATGGCAAACTTGTGGCAAAAGTTGTCAAAAAGTTTGTTCTGCCTCGAGGTTCAGAGGAACTCGTGAAGGGTTATGCAATGAGGCAGTTGGCCATCACATTTCGCAACTGGAGGTCTGAATTGAACAGCAAATATGTGAAGACAGGGTTGGACCCCACCAGCAAGTACAACATTACAGAAGGTCAGTGGGCTGTTTTCAAAGAGCAGAAGACTAACCCAGAATTCTTGGCCCGGAGCCAAGCGAACTCAGCACTTGCTAAGAAGAACAAGTACCACCACCACCTTGGCACAGGTGGTTACAAGCGGCAAGTTCCCAAATGGAGGGAAGAAGAGGCTATGAAGAAGGCAGCAGGGTTGCCAGTGTTGTCTGAGGAACTTCGCGAAAGGAGCGCGAACTGGCTTCGTGCTCGCAAATCAAGAGAAATATCTGATTCAAGTGCATCTTTTTCTGATCTAATGGTTGAAGAAGCCACGAAGAATATTTATGAGGCGGCAACTCATGTGAAGGAAGGAAGTGCCAGGCCACAAAGGGAGCGGGACATCCTTACTCTTGGTCTTGGTAACCCCGAGCACCCTGGTCGTGTACGAGGCATCTCGTCAAGGCTAGGATGGAAAGAAGGATTCGGCGAGGAGTGGGCCGGAATGTACAAGAAGCGTGATCGATACAAGGAGGAATTGAAAGATTTTTTTGAGGAGCAGGCAAAGCAAGCCTTCAAAGACATGGTGATTAAATTAGTAGCAAATCCTGATACCGAGCTTGCACAGCAATTGGTGGGTGTCATGTCTACTGTTCAACAAAGGACGAACACCCAACAGTCTCCGCAGATGCAGCTGGTGCCGGTGACACAGCCCTTGGGAGCTCAGCAGTTGATAGCACAGTCTGCAAATGCTCCAAGCAGTGTCGCATCTACGGCAAAGGTTCGCTATCCAGTTGATGCCATTGACGTGCCAACGCCTTGCTCACTAGTCATAAGCTATGGCATTACCAATGTTCGTACTAGGGAAATAGGCACTGGCTTCGCAATCCCTGGACGGATGTTTCATGGTGCAAACATTCCAGATGAGTACTGCAGGGTCGAAGTGGTGACCATAGTGTAAGGACATGAGGATGACAT